>ML675623.1:7638846-7825564 GCA_007922155.1 Mesoclemmys tuberculata
CCCCGGAAGGGCCGCCGCGACCGGCGCGAAGCTCCCGCCGGCTTACAACATGAACACAAATATTATCATCTTATTCAGCATATCATAACCTTTCTAACAGTACCTGACATGGCATGTCTTACATGAATCATTATGATTTTGACATATTCATGTCAAATAACACAAATGCCCCCCCTTCCTAATGCAGTCCGCATGACAGTGTTAACCAGTAAGTGTGATTGATAGGTCTCCTTCTCCACACACCCTCCATAAGTGAAAACCCCATCAAGAGTGTAAGTTAAGATACATTTATTGCTTTGATTCTTGTGAGTTTTCTAAGGTTTTTTTTATACATGCAGGAAAAACAGAGTAGGAGAAATTACTATAAAATACCTCAATTATAATTAAAGTTGGACAGATGGCTAAGAGAGGTCTATTTAACCTATTATGCGATTGGCACCTTAAGGCGTCTCTGTGTACTATAGATTATTTGTTTATATTCCAGTAGAACCTATGGAAATGACGGCTGCATTGTGCTGTACAGGCACATTGTAAACATCAGGGAATGTCTCTTACTATTTTGATGAACAACAGTGGGAGAAAAAAGTTAATCTTTTAAAAGAGTGATAGCTGAAGCACTAAGGAAAAAAGTGTCTTCAACAGGGTCACAGGAATCTTGTGGCAGAGCCAGGATTTCAAGTCAGATCCCCGAGTCCCAGTCCAGTACCTAAACAACCAATCAACCCGCCCCCACCAGCAGCAACTAAGAATTCTTTCGTCAGGGATGATAAAAACCCACTAGCAAAAGCTAAGGATTATTTCATGGCGGATGATAAAAATTCAGCACTCTCCAGCCAAACTACTGCACCAAAGAAAGGGATCAGTTCCTGAGGATTTGTTGGCAGTAGTCTGTGATGGCATGTGTGTGGTGAGTGGAGATAAAGAAAGGATGCTAGGCGCAAAGAGAAAAGAATTTAATTCACCCACCACACCATGAGTTCAGTTAACTTTGTTCTTTTCACTCTTACACCACTCTCCATGTGCAATCGGGCAAAGTTACAATAGTTTGTGATAAAAACACAATTAATTTTCACTCATGACCTAAACTAAAATGTTGAAAGACCCATCCCCAGCTGATTTTACAGTAAACTGATAGCTTCAATAGTAAAATGAAACCAATGATTAGATTCAAGCTCTGATGACATACCAGTCAATGAGGATTACCTGGACATTAAGGTGCATTTGTAGAACTAAGCAGGTCTGCTTGCTTCCCTGGAGCAACTGGCTAAGGAATGAGAAACGTTGTGGCTTCACTCCGTATTCTCTGGCTAGATTGGTTGAAGAGTAGGGGAGGACGGTATTGACTGATTGGTGGCCTATAGCAGTAGTCAGTTAATAGGGGAAGATTCGCAACTCCTAGGTGGTGCCGTTTGTACATCAGTGTTTGTTCCAGTCTGTGCCTGGAGTGGCACAATGATAGTTTCTATACATTGTGAATTTGTGTATAGATTTCCAGTTACTGCTCTATTAACCTGAATTGTAAAGAAGAGCTTAGAATTTAACCTTGCTCTCTTAAAAAGAATATTAAAATTATAGCTCATTCTTATGGGCGAAAGCTATAGGAGAGAAGCATCCCTCCATGCTCCGGTATTAGTGTGGTATTTCATGTGCAAAAGATTGTCAACATGAATTGCACAGCAAAACCATCAGTACAAATCTACCTAGTAAAAGTATGTTTGCAGGTCTGTTATGGCCTCAGAATCATCCCTGCCAGCTACATGCGTCCTATTTATCTAACACAGTCCCTTGATTTACAAGAATACTTGCTTCATAACCCTAATTATATTTGAGCATTTATTTGTCTCCCTGATTGGTCTCAATAAGTTGAGCAGGAAGGACAGCGAGATTTATCTGTGGATAGCCTGGTGTGTTAATGTGGGGCATGCACTATAAAACTGTACTTACTTTCATTTTATTTGTTGAATGGTGCGGACAAGTTAGTTACTTGTTGAAGCCTGCATAGTTAAAATTTTAGCTGTGGGGTGCCTCACGGGAACCAGACAATGGGTCAGAGACCCTACTGAAGTCAATGACGAGTGCAGTTGAGTCATACCGAGGGATTAATCTAGTAGTTATTCTATTCAGAAGCACTTCTGCCTTTCAGTTATTTTTTTTTATTACTAGAAGCATTTGTATAATAAGGCCTGGTGGACCCTGAAGAGTCCCTTTTATCGCATTCAATACATTGAATGTAGAGGCAGCTGGGGAAAAAAAAAACTTATCAAAACCCCTTAATTTTTTATTTTAATGTTTTTTTCAAGATTGACAAAATTTCTCAAAAATAAAAAGATTTGACTAACTCTATAGTGGTTCAGAAATGGAAAAGTCTTGGAATGATTTTCCCCCCTCAAAATTATTTTGTTTTAAATGATATTTTTGGACCACCTCTAATTGAAAGGTAAACATCATAGACTTCCCTTTAACAGGCAGAGAGCTTGGTTGTGGTGAGGACTCAGACTAGCTAGACCAGGGGTTCTTAAACTCAGGGTTGCTACCCAGGTTATTGTATGGGGGTCATGAACTGCCCAACTCCGAAGGCAGTGCAGAAGTAAGGGTGGCAATGGGGTGCTAAGTCTTCTGTGAAAAACGATATTGAGAAAGCGTCTTCACATCCCCCAGCATTAAACAGTAACTTGGAAGGAAAAAGAAAAAAAACCCCACTTTTCTGCTCATAACAATAATTTGATAAAAATGTGTTTTTTTCATAATTTAGAAGCGCTGAGAAAAGGTAAATTCATTTTGAACAATAGGGTTATAAATGTAGCATTTAAAATAGTGTTAAATATAAAAAATGTATTTTTAATTTACAAGAGGATGCACTCAGAGGCTTGCTGGGTGAAAGGGGTTGCCACGACAAAAAGTGTGAGAACTACTGAGCTAGAGGAAATGGAGGGATTGAAATGAAGGAAATGTTGATGGAATTTTAAGAGAGCTAAGGAGTACCTCTTATGAAGAAGAGAATACTATAAGGGGTCCACATCTGGCTACTTAGGAAATTCAGGACCTAGACTCTCAGTACAGCCATCCTTAAATGAGCTCAAGAGTGGATAACTTTCTCCAGGATGTGCTCTAGTTTAAACAGGAGTTAATTCTGACACGACCCATGGCCCATGTTATGCGGGAGCTCCTACTAGATGATCATAATGGTCCCTTCTGGCTTTCTAATCTGTTAATCAAAGGTTATTTTAATCTTTTTATTAAAAAGTTTTCTGCCACTGCTTTTAATTCATCACCTCAGTTATCTCCACAGCAGCCAACTGCAGTGCCAGAAACAGCAGGCCTACATCGTTTTTAAGCTGCAAGGGAGGATGACTTATTGAGTGAACAAGTTTCAGATTTTAATGAAATTGTTAGGACTAGAAACTGATCTCTAGTGAAAGAGGGAGTTGTTTGGGAAAACCAATTTTGAGAGTTTTCCATGGTTTGTCATAATCAGCTCTTTAAGAAGTACTTGACAGTTAAGCAATTTATCATAAGATAGATAACTGATCTCAAGATTATCTATAGCTTTACTGTATTCTCAGCAATAGAAAGCCTTTGTTTAAAAGTCAGCTGATAAGAGTGGTAGTGAGTTGTCTGTGTGCGATATTGTGACAGCACTAATAGTCTTGCTGGGAGGGAGGAGGAAAGCCATTCAAAGTAGCAATGGATGTTTTGGAACCCTTTCATTTCCTTACTTGTAGCAAGAAACTATCATAATAGGATGTTTTGTAAAAGTTTCTATTTTCTAAAAAGTTTTAAGTGTACTGCTCCCTATACAGGGAAATTCCACTTGTGCTGATAGAATATTAAAATTGTGGCTTCAAACAGTCCCTCAGTATCTTGAGAGTATTCCTTTTGTTTAGCTACCATAGCATCAGACATTAATGTAAAGTTGCACCTCTTAATATCATCAGAAAGCTCTTATCCTTTTAGTGAACTTGTACACCATATGGAACGAGAATCAAAGATTATAATGCAGTAATGGTATAATTCTGCATCTCCCTGATGCTATGGACAATCTTATTAAAGAGGTTTTGAATGATGGATTAAACTCGTCCAGCTTTTATGTAATTATTCTGGGATCAACAGTGCAAGTCTGGGTAACTGTATAAATCTACTCCACCCTGTACATAAACTTGACATTTTAATGCTTTTAAGTTTTGTTTTCATGCAGTTAACTAATGCTTTATTTATAATGGTCTCCTAAATGGTCCAAATTGAGGCATAGCCATTTAAGAAGCAGCTATCCAGATTACTGCAAAGTTAATTTTAAACTAATTTCACTCACAAAGCCAGTCTGTTGCAGCAGCCACTGCATCAGGCCTCATGAAAAGGAAATTTAGATTTTTGAATGTTCTGAGCCTTAGCTGCATTTTTCTTAAAGATACACGGTGGTAAAAAAATCATACAAATGCCAAATAGTGTGCCCATTAACTGCTTACAGGGGTTTTATGGTTACATTTTAATGGGGTCAGGGTTTAGCTGTAAGCAAGCAGAGAAGGGTCCTGACCAAAACACTAGATCCAAAAACCTGCTGAATTCTGGCAAACCTTGGATCTAGCTTTGAACTTCACTGCACAGGACCCTATTAGTAATGAAACAAGACAGAACTGTGGCTGAAGTTGCCCTGTTATGGCAGTTGTAATGAGCTCATTTAAAAGGAAAGTAAATCAATTTCAATAAGCAAAATCCTGAGAGCATACCTAATCCACACACCATTTTCTATCAACTAATTAATAAATTGTGATTATGTGAGGCTTAAAGGATAAATGTAGCCATTGAAGAACATCGTGTATCAACAAAACACAATGCACAGTGAGAAAATATAGATGTTAGAATAGAGAGGCAACTCGGAAGACTGGAATTTTGGTGTAGCGTTTTCTTTTGCAGGACGGTAAGGAATTCCATCATAGATTCAGAAGTGAAGACACTGTACATCTTAACACTGCAGGTGATGGTAAAATGAATTTGCATTGTGGAACCTACTATTTGAAAGATGTACCTAGAAAAGAAGTGCATATTATTGAAAATATAGTGACTACTTCAAAACAGTAACTTCAGGAGCTCTAGAAGATGTTGAGTGGTTTATAACTGATGAGCAACTGAACTAGAGAAAGACACTAGATTAAGTTAATTCTCTGAAACAGGGCACCGTATAAACCAATAAATGTGGGACAGAGCCCTAGAATGTAAAAACAGCATATTAAATAGTGTAAGGGTATGTTTCTTACTATTCTATGGTAGCCATTTTAGGACAGCTAACATTAGAAGAAATTTGAGACAGGATGTTAAATGACGATTGGATGTTGCTTCTTGAAACTGTTCCTAAATTTAGGTTCATTGCGAACTGTTTCCTTTTTCAAGGAGTCACATGTCAATGATCTATGGAGGATTAATTATTGAACTAACATCTATTCTTAGCCAGCTGATTGATATCATAGGAGCTGAAATAATTAGAGCACCTGCTTTAATTCAACAGCCTCCTTTTGTACGAATATACATTTATCACGAACGCTTTCTGGATATTAATTTTTAATGAGTGAATTATTCCAAAGTTACTATTTCCTGCCATGGCTCTACAGTTGGGGCAGAAAGGTTTTGGGAACACCTATCAATATTTGTGGAAGACTTCTAAGCTTTGACTAGCCAATAATGACATATGGGTCATTCCCACTTACGTCAACTTGTGGACTATAGGTCTGATGTACCTGAACATCAGTACACAACACCAATTTAGAATACTGACTATTAAATTCCATTCTGTTGTTTGCCAGATAATTTCTAAAGCTAGAGCTTGTGCCAGAACACCCCCCCACCCAGCATAGATGCAACCCCCACCCATAGCATTTTCTACCATCTCCCTGAATGAGGAGGCATAGTTCCATCTACATAGGGGATTCTGTCATTAGGTGTGTGTTTCCCAGCTATACCAGAATAAGTTTGAAGTACAGACCAGGCCTAATTCTGACTTTTTGCTTGTTTCATATTGGCTAGGGAAACGGTATAATAGACAGAGTATGATATTTGATGAGACAAGTGATATGAATGGAAATTGGAGGTGATTTAAAAGTTGCTGTAAAATCCATTTTTTTCGGAATGCGTATTATTCATTGATGAGTGAGTGCAGTCTATTTTTGGACCAGGGCATTTATTGCAGCTCCTCAAAAACTACAGATCTATGCATTTTGACTTGTAAATTTTAACAAGCTAGTGTTGGTTTTGGAAAGACAGTGAAGGTAAAGATTGTAATTTGAGTTAGACACACAGTAGTTCTGAAGTGCTGCCCGGTGAACCCTTTCACCATATAGTGCAGTGTTTGCTTTCAAACTGAAATGGAAAAGATTTTAATAGTAATTATCATGACTACAATAGTCTTCAGGTTCAATAGACAAAAGGAGAAAAAGTCAAGATTTTAATGAAGACAACTATAATGTAAAAACACAACCCATTAAACACAATGGGAACATTATTAGATACTACATATTCATAGGTCAGTGATTTCTATTAACGGTTTATGGTTATTCCAGTTAAACCCAGAATATACTGATTGCAGCAAAAATATTCTTTAACAATATTCTGATTAACAGAATATTTTGTATCCATTACAACACATGAATTTTCATCTGGTGTTTCGCTGTATATTTTTATTTAAGAAGGCCCAAGGAAAATTCTGAAGTTATGAGATCTTAAGTTATAATAAAAAAAGATTTCATACTATACTGTATTTGTAGGAATGCTATTTAATATCTCAATTGAACTGCAAAGTAAGTACTGCATTAATTGTAGCCTATTAGTCACAAATAACATTTTATTTTGTTGTATTTAAGTATTTTTTTATTCGGAACAGACTGTTTTAGTTAGTGTTTGTTGCCCCAAGAGTTTTAGAGGAACTGATTTTCTGTCAGAAGAGATTGGAATCAATTGCATTCCTCCTTTCCAGACAGTGCTAAAACATTTATTTAAAGGTTTATATGCTCACCCTACCTTATCTGTATTCCAAGTCACTTGTCCAATGAAATAAAATTCATTCATGCCTTCCTTCACTGTGTTATTGACAAAGTGTAAGCTTTATGTGACTGGAAGCCAAAATTCTGTCTTTTGAGAATACCTCTCTCTAAACTTGTCTGAAAGAATTATTTTATTGCATTTTTCGTGCCAGTTCAACTATGTTTGAATGGTAAATCCTCGAAGTTGGACTGTATGTCCATATCAGCCTTTTGAATTAGCACGTACAATACGAGATGTTAGAGACTACATCCTTAGCTACTAGTACTTCACCTGGCTATGTAAGATTATTTTGATTACGTTTTTCTTTACATGTAATAAACTGTCAACTCGTTCTACAGATTAAAAACTAGGTCAAGTCTGAATGGCGCACATTATAGACAATAGAGAGAGTTTGCCATTAGTGTGCATTTGATTGGGTCATTCTCCATGAAAGAATATGTACAGTATCTAGAGAGAAAATACTGGAGCCTACTACTGCTTCATTACATTTTTGAGAAAATTAGGCAGAAGTTCAGCAGCTGCCTTGATCACACAGTTGTTACGTAAAGGACCCAAATTCACAAATAGACTTTATGGTCCGAGAAAGTTGCTTTCATGTAAGATGCGAAAATGGGTCCAGTATAGCACTCAATTTAAATAATTTTTACAGAGACCATGTAGTCATGGAGCCTTAATGTTGCATTAAAGAATTCAGAAGGACAGATGACTTCCTTGCTAAGCCTAATTTTCCCTCTCTGTAAAATTGGGGTAATGATTTGCTTAATAGTTGGTAATTTTTAATTCCAATAAGGGGCAGTAGTAGCCCCTTCTTGTTCTCCATACTGCGTTTAATCTAGACTATGAATTTTTTTTTGTGGGGAAAGGGAACAACGTTTCCTCCTCCCCCTCCAAAGAATGACAGAGTGCTCACAAATGTTATATTGAATATTTCTCCATTCAAATTAGACAACATTTGTTCTTCACTATGTACAATCAAAATAGGTAATTATGATGGAAAACATTTTTAAACAATAATTCAGCCGATTTATAAATAAATAAATAACCCGATTCTAGGGAAAGTGCTGCTTCTCCAAAGCGCCATCCTCCTCTCCTTTTGTTTTATCTCCTCTCCTACCAATACTTTATTATCTTTGAATTATCCACTGTAGACTGTAAATGCTTCAGGGAGAGGGGTATCTGTCTTCTTGCATGTTAAAAAAGCGCTATCAGTGTGAATGATGCTTTACGAAGAATAAGACAAATTTCAACAGCACATAATTCTAAGATTGATTGATTTTTGAGATCTCTCCATAAAGATGAAACCATCTGGATTATTTAGAGAGGAATATAAACTAAAAACCTGGAGTTGAACACGTTGGTCTTTGGAGGGCTCAAAATCCTGGTCTAGAATTTACAGGTGAGGGGCTGGGAGGGAGAATGGAGAGTTGAGATTTTTCAGTTGATTTCTTCACCCAGCTGTGTTGCCTCTGCAGCTCTTCAAAGGGCATTGTGACAGTGGAAGGGGAGTGGTAAATTGCCTACTTTCTTTTTGCAGGGTTATGTGGAGAAGCCACCCCAGCAGCCCTCATGAATGGGACACACTCCTCAGTAACCAGGAACAGCAACCATGATTCGGTAAGCAAATCCTCCTTAAATGATGTAGTTGAAAGAAATGTTGCACTTTTTACAAATTTTAAGTCAGTATTCACAACTTCTTCTGGAATTTCCTCATGATGACACAGCAGTTTAACAAGACATCATGTGAGGGACTGCCAGAGACAGCTTTGAGCAGAGCTGGGTTAACAGGCCATTTTCAAGAAATCTGCTTTATTGCTCTGTTTTGCTTATTATAATGCACTCTTTTCTATCTAAGATTTACGGTGCATTTAATAACACCTACCAGCACTGTAAGGGGGATCAGTAGTCTCACCATTTCATTTTTGATGACATTTTCTTGCCAGTTTTAATGCTGATCTAGATTTGACACGGAGGGCCAAAAATTAGCCCCAGTAGAAGAGGCCCTCTTTAAAGTCTGGGCAAATTGGTACTACTATATTTAAAGGCTGAATACAGCCCCGTGTTTAGCATTTCTCTTATGTTTCACTGCTAAGAGCCTAATTCTTATTTACAAATGTATAAAGAGACCTTAAAGTATGGGTAAATTACACTTCTCTACTTTACGGAGCCAGAGCAATTCCTAGAGGCCTTAGTATTAATAAGAATCAGGCTCTGAATGTTTGACCTACAATTTTATTGATGTATTGATCTACTATACACCTGGCTATTTCTTTCTATCATTTGCCTCCTTGTGGCTGATCATTCCTACATAGGTTTTGTAACAGATAACCAGAGTAACAGAGAATGTTATTGCCTAACGGTTAAGCATTCTTCAGAAAAAATGGCAGGGTATGAACAGCGTGGCCTAACATCTGTATTCCCAGGGAATACAGCCTAGAGTGTAATTTCCTCCAAGTTTCATCTCCACTTCCCAGCTCTTAAAAAGCCCTTGTAAAAAAAAACAAACAACCCATATATTGCCTAGTTTTCCAGTGGGAAATGAAATGTTCTGAGCATTCGGCCTCTCTCTTACCATAGCAGTGTGGCTGTGGAATAGAGCTACAACGTCCTTCTCAGATTTGGCCTAAAAATGTCCATTTTATCTTCTCTCACATGATACACTGAAAGGATTAAGAAAAAGGAAGATGACCAATAAGTTTACAGTGTAGGAAAAAAATTACCATTATTGTGGTAATTAATTTCTGGATCCTGTCTTCCCAGAGATATTTCACAAAGCTATAAGGTTGCCTCTAGATTTCTGCTGAGAAGATCAAGAGGGTCCCTATTGTGCACTAGCAAAATCTCATGAGCTTTAATTATTCTAAAACAAGCTGCACGCTAACTTTCTCCAAATGCACCTTTTCAGTAGTAAAGTAGGAAGGCTCTGTGAATTGTGTTAAATCTGCCTACTTTAGTCCAGACAGTCCCTTTCTACAGGGCAAATCTTCACTGCAAAAAAACAAACAGCAGGTATGTTCTTAACTTGGGTTAAAATAGCAACAAAGACCTAGCAACACAACTTTTAACACGGCATCTAGTAACAAAGTGTTAGCAAAAAAGATACTCTTGCATTAGCGATACTCTGATATTTTCCCCCCCACTTCCTGCACGTTATTTCCCACAAGGCTAAGTGTTGTGCTTTTCAGGGATCAGTTATATACTGCTTGCCTAAAGGCACTTGTTGGCTCAGTGAATGCAATCCCTCTAAAGCAGGAAGCATAATCTCAATGGGAGAACGGTGAATCCTTACAATGAACAATCATGAACTCATTCACAATCCAGACATGGCCCAGGAGTTGGCTTTCAAATGACATGGTTTGCCTCTATGTTATACATTTGTCCCTACAGCACTATTTCACAGACCAAAAAATAAATAAATAAATTCAACTACAACTCAAAGATAAAATATGATTTTAGGCTGCCAATTGGGTTCTTTGCCATGTGGTGTAGATAAATGTACAAAACAAACATTTTGGTGTTGAAAAGACTCTAAATCTACTTTTAACTGATTTTTTTAATAACAAATAAATGGAAGATTAGATCCAAAGGTTGTTTATGTACAAGAAAGAAGAAAGTCTGCTTAGAATGACTGTTTCTAGTATCATTGGATTAAGCATTTCTGAAAGATTCTCATTACAGACATGACTCAGTGCAGTGACACCTTAGCATATATCTTGTTTTGTTATGCCAACTGCTAAATAAATGTACCGTTTTCAGAATGCCAGCTCTATCTACAATTAATTCTTCTCTGCCATCACCTATTTATCAGCTATTTTCATTTAAACAAGAATCTCATTACTAACTGATATTCTGCCAGGCAGAAGATTGACTTTCCTCATTTATGTGAGAGAATTGAATGTCCTAAATTAAAAAAAAATAAAAAAAGGTAGTAATCTACTGCGAGGCAGCTGGTCCATGTATTCTCTAAAAGGTTGATTAAGGTTTAAAACAACTTCAGGAACATACTGTAGTGACATCACCCAGGGTCATCCCTCAGTTCTCCAACCTGCAATGACTTTTACACTGCTTTACTGTGAGAGCTACCACCCCTGGTCTGCTCTCACACAGCCTCCAGCATATAAATAATTCCCAGTTATACTGAAAGTTATACACAATTGTATTGCACTGCAGAGCAGCACCATCAAATCACCAGTTCCAGACTTTCCCCAGAATTGTATGTCTTATATTTCCCAGCTCTCTTCTGGACAACACAAATTCATATAAAGTCTGTCATTTTATTAATAGAAAATTATATGCATAAATCCTGTTATCCCCAATGGAGTTCCCCACACACTGGTTTAGATAAAACAAGTTTTTTCATAACAAAGAAGAGATTTTAAATGAGTATAAGTAAAGAGGCATAAAAGGCATAACTGTTACAAGAAAATAAAAAGTAAAATTCAACTAATGCTAACTTAACAAGCTACATGAATTCAAAGCAAAAAAGTCTTTCACCACATGTTACAGCAGTCTTACTGGCTGAATTCCTTTCAGCCAGGATCCCTCCCCAGTCCAGTAATGCTTCCTTTGTCCTTCAAATGTGGTCGAAGCCACAAGCAGAGAAGAATTGGGGGCCTTGATCCTTTCTTCCTTATATTTTTCCTCTTGGAGAATTATCTCCAGATGAAGTTCAGGAGACATCTGGGTAGGAACCCATAGGTGTTTCATTGCCAAAATGTAAATCTTGGCTCCTATCCTTTTCCTGCCAAAGAATGGCCACTTAAATAGGTGATAAACCATTTAATTTGGTTGGCATCTGGCTGAGGCATTGGCTAGCCTTTTGTCCCTCGGGAACTGGTTTGTGGCTGCTTTTAGTAATGTCCTGCAGTAGAATGTTATAACTTGACATACAACGTTGCCACACACATTTTAGCAGGACCACAAATCAGTAAATTATGAGTTTTCAAATGATATCTCACAAAGCATACTTTGTACAAGATATATCATAGTCCTATAAAAGAGGTGATCAGAGGGGTACAGATGGTGACCACTGTATGTGACACACTCAGGTGGGCCTCTTAAGAGGAGATGGCCAAGTTTCAGCAAAGACTTTCATTGAGGCTAGGACTTGGCTCAAAATGCATGGATAATCATCTACAACAGACTAGAACACTCTAACTCTAGAGAGTTACAGCTTGCCTTTCACTGATTACATGATAAAAACACATGAAGAAAACATACCAGTAAAGTTAGCTTCCAAATACAAGTTTTCACTAAATACACAGAAAAATGCAAGGCCTAGCTCCATACAGCTACTGCTCTTACTGGTTTCTGGGGACTTCTAAAACATAGAACATGGTGAACATCACAAAAGGGCTCACAGAGTATTTAAAGGAATACTACCCTATTCCTATATGTTACAAGCCACTCTGAAAAAAAAATTACTTAAGCAGCAAGACTGATAATTTCTTTCTAGGCCCACTGTTTCTCTGCACTCAGGACCCTCTATAAAGACATGCACATTCCACAATGCCCAGAAGAAATGAGCTAGTCCAGACAATAAATGATTATATAGATACACACCTACCTCAGAGTTCATGAAAGACAATGAAGAACAGAGCTGAGGGCCGTTACACATGCAGGGACAGATTCTCTCGTGCCCTGAACCTTATGAAGTCATCTCAACCTGACCAGAGTGTAAAGGGGATGTAAAATGATAATTCAAAATTGGTAGCATTTCTTTCTACTGCTGTAGAAAACTGCACGAGATATAGGGAAATGGAGAATCTGGTCCACAGGATTCGGATCCAAGTTTGGTTTTGGAATGTCTAACAGCAGTGTTTGTACAACTGTTTTGTACACATGATGTCTTTCCAGCTAGGAACAGATCCAAGCCAAAAACCATAGATGCAAAGGCTATTTGACTAACTATTGCCCCTAGATTTCATTGGTCCTACAGAAAACGTTTTAATAAGAACATATCTAATGCAGAATGAAAGGCAAGAGCCTTTTTTCTGGTTCTACAGCAGCCTAAGGCCATGGAAAGATTTGCTAGACGATCTGGCTAAAATTTCCTCTGTTTAAACCAGGTGAAACACCACATAAGACTCACAGGAGGAGTCTGCATAAACAAGACACCAAACAAGAATGTCTTGTAAGCCCCTGTGGCTCAAAAATGCTTAGTATGGCACAGCCCTGTCCTGGAGCTTAGAGCTGTGTAGAAATGAGAGGGAAAAACAGGGGGGGAGAAAAGAAGGTCTCTGAGCTTCTCAGATCTCAAAAGTGTTGGCCAAAGGATCACACTGAGTCTTATTTAGGGATGAATGAATCTGTGGGGAGGCGCTTAACTACTAAGCAGATTAATGGAGAAAAGAAAAAGTGTTAAGGGAGTGAGAAATGGCTAGACTGTTCAAACACGGGCTCCTAATTCCTTAGTTAGCCTCTTTAATAAGACCAGCTCCATTTTTGTAAGTGCTTAGCACCCACAGAGCCACTGAATTCAAGAGGAGCCACAGCTGCTCAGCCCTTTCAAAGTTAGCCTATGAAATCAGAAGCATGGTTTTCAGGTATCCCAATCTGAAAAATTTTTACTACTACATCCTATGCACAATGTTATGGAAGTTGGAAAGCATATTGCAGTGGAATAGCATCAAGGTTAGCCAGTGATTTGTAGGCAAGCTTTTCCCTGCAGCCTGTCTTCGATTAACTCTTAATGATGCATGGTCATTCACTAAGTACAATGCATAATTTGGCTGACAGGTTCCATTGACATCATAAACTGCACGGATGGTTTATGAACATCAGAAAAGACCTGAGGCTGAGTTAGACTCTTATTCCATCAGTAACCATGGACTATCGTTTCTGTTCCAGTACTCCATTTTACTGAAACAGTAACTGTGTATGTAGTTAGCCATTTACTTTGAAGTTCTATGTCATATGAAAACACCACACTGCACTCCTAATTCATCTCTGCTAGGCAAACCGCAGGAGCTCTCATTTTAATAATATGCCACATTACATAAAGATCAGCTGTACCCAGCCTTCCTTCCACAGTAGAGCACATTCCCAACCTAGTATAATGTCTGAGAAAACTGGAGCAGAAGGTTTGGGGAGGAGCCAGAAGAAAGAATGGGACCCTGTATCCTCATCTACACAGAATTCCAAGGCCCTGTCTACACTTACCTCCGAGATTTGGCGGCAGTTGATAGGAGTTATGCAAGCTATGCAAAAAATGTGTATAACTCCTCTCGAATTCCCTGCTTGTTCTGCTCCCCGTCTTCAACTGCGCTGCATCGAGGGGAACCGTGTTCCCGTAGATGCAACGCTATGCCATCTGAGAAGGTGATCTTAATATGTCAATTTCTGGATTGACTGCGCGGGTCTTTACCGACCGCTCAGTCAATCCACAGAAATCGATCTGACGGTGGCGAATTTGCTGCCATCAGTGAAGACATAGCCCAAGTGTGTGCACCACTGGAGATTTGTTCCAAAGAATCAAGTATAGCAAAAAGAATGGATTTGAGAGTTTTACCTGCTTTGAAGAAGTATTGCAGTTCTCGGGGGTGACAATCTCCTGGTCCATGCTGTTCTGCAGTGGTTTGTATTGATCCAAAGGCATTTTTATTTACAAAATTCAGGGGTTTTGTAAAACATTCCTTTTTTTTTTTTTAAACTAGGGAAGGCAGCAGATGTGAAATCTGATAAAACTAAGTGAAATTTAGCACCACACGAGCTGAAAAGATTTGCAGTTCAAAGAGATAATTTATTTGCCCGGCTTTATTAAGAGTTGTGTTATCTGGAGCTGGTCTGAAAATTTATTTTACACCTACTATCCCAAGTGCTAGCTAAGATGAAAAAACCTCTCCTGTCACTCCACTGAAGCCACTGATTTTTTTTTAAATGGAAAATAAAATGACTTGTTTTGCAGAAAGAGCTGGCTGAAAGAAGAAGACAAGACACATTTTTACTTTTCCCCATTTATTTATGTAGCTGTGAGCTGGCACTTTCCTCACCTTACTCCAGAAGTACAATCCAATTATTAGGTATAGTCTTGGGTTAGCCTTTTTCATAAACAGAAAAATAAGATCAGCTTATGCTTGGCTGTGTCTATGTTTCCTCCTGCAATCTAAAGTCCAAACCTGCAGAGACGTACATCTACATATGAACATTCCCACTGAGTTAATTTAGCATATGGAACGACTCATAACACAATGGCATTTGAAGAACAGGATATTCTATAAATAAGACCTGGGGTAGCACAGTTCAACCCTGAACAGTTTGTAGCATCTTATGAGGAATTAGAGGAGCTGCCATTGTCTACTTTCAGCTTTATGGGAGAAAGAAAGGAAGAGAGATCACATGCATGCTTGATACCTATTCAAATATATAGAAGCAAAGATCTAGGTGAAAGACCTGTCACTGCTGTACATTGAAATTCTCTATTTATCCACGTAGATAGTACAAAGAGCAGAGGTGAACTCTTCACTTGCCAGCAAGCTTAGCAGCAATTGGGAGGGATTGCCATTTCCAAGAACAAGAAATAACCAAATCTATCAACGCTTAGTCTTTCATAACCTTGCTCCAAAGAAGTAACTACATAATACAGTTCCTGCCTAATGTACAAAGTACTCCTGTGATGGGAGTTTGAATTAGGATGGAGAGCTGAATTTGAAATACTGGTCTTTCGATGTGACATGAGTGTTCCTAATGATAAGAGCCACTGAGCACACCTTACTTAACAACCTTTGACATATAAAAGGGTTGATAATTGCCACTTTCATTCTTTAAACATGTGCGTGATGTAGAAAATTATCACTTGATAAGACCCACTTTCAGATCTAATTGAAAAATCACCAAACACATGAGCATAAATCAATTTCTCTTTCCTACATCTTTGGTTTTCCCACCCCCAGATATCTAATTACAGAAGATAAATGTGTGTAAACATCAACTTTATCCTCCATATTCTATCTTCGATCTTACTTGTTTATACAAAGATTAATAGTCTGTCTATTTACTGTACAGCTTGTAGTAAGGGTTTTAATGCACTGGGCAAGCTTATAGTCTTCTTTGAGGAACAGAAGGGTAAGGAGTTTAAGAAAAGATGATCTGTGGGTTGGCCTAAATTCACATAAGTGAGCCAACTCCATGTCAGAAGTCTATGAGCGGAAATACACAGTAAACAGATTTGCAGAAAGATTTGATTTGTTTTCCAGAAGCATTAATTTTCATTTTTCCCTGTTTATTCTGCTGTATAATAATTCTTCATTCCTGATTTAGAGAGGAGACTAATGCATTCTCATTCAGAATGCCATGCAATTCAATTAAAGGCTGGCTGCAGCATCCATCCTTGATTTTTGAATGATTTACCTCCACTGAGAGAATAGAAAGGCTTTTGCATCACAAGGCATGGCTGCTAGTTTTAACAGAGTAAAGGGCCTTAAGATATGTAGCGCACCCTTAAACAATACAGAAACAATAAAATAACTTAGGGATGCTCCTTTTTACCTCAAAACCAGCCACGCCTTCAGTTTTGCAGAGATCAAGGATGGGTTAAAGGAGCATCTCTGAATTATAGCAGTGCTTAAGTTAGTTCCCTAACCTCTCCCTTTTGCACTGCCACTGCCCTCCCTTATTGTCACATGCCCAGAATAAATGTCTGCCTCAACTTCTACCACACTTACCGCCCCGTCACATCACCCTAACCAGTCTTCACCATCTTGCCCTCTTGAGGAAGTCATTTGTACTGCAGGAGGAGAATAAGCTTGCATTTCCGATTTTTTTTTTAATTTAATGGGGGTGGAGAACAGAAGTTGTGAGGTTACTTTTTAGATATGGGGGAAGAGAGAACAGCTAGAGGGGTGGCTGAGAACCTGAGAGGTGGCCTCGATTCATTATGAGCATATGGTGGGTGGAATGGGGAATTACGGAGGTAGAGTTTGCACATGGTGATGTGCTTGGGATGGGGTAGAAGAAAGTAATTCTAGAAAGCTGGGAAGAACCGAAGTGCAATTACAGGACAGTAATTAGACTGCATCTCTGTGCTGTGGTTTTAAATATTTTTAGGGAAAAATAATTTAAATGAAAAAAACCCCCCAAACTTACATTAATTCTGCTTTTTCTGCAGAACACAAGAGGAGAAAGAAGAGCTAGATACAATGAGAAGAGAATAGATGTATATTTACTTTCCCTATCTGTTTATGTGAACAGAAGTGGAGGAAAACAAGAGGAAAACAACACTACATTAATTCTAAACGTCCAGATTAAAAACTTTCTGACCATCTGATCAAGTTACTTTTAGTTAGTTTGTAATATGTACTTCATTCTCTCAGATGAAGCTGTTTCAGTTAAAGCTGTACTATTCTTTGACATATATTTCACTGAGGCAGAGACAATTCTGTTTAAGCATTATGTGCAATAGCATTATTTCCAATGATTTACTTGCAGTAAATCAGCAAATAACTCATGTTGCCTCATAGGGGTATTCAGGGTGAAAGTACGTTATACATTCAAAGCCTTATACCTTTAGCATTTGGCACATCTCTTTCAAGCTAGTTCAGAGATTATACAATAAAACAGACATTTATAGAGATGGTGGTGGTGGTGTTTGAGCCCCAGGCATTCTTCATGTAGCTCCAGTCTGAATGCATCACTTCCATGCAAAAATCTCTAGAGTGCAATGCAAAAGTGTTTTCTGTTAATGGCAATATGAATGTTATTACCTAACTGTGTTTATGTCCTAGGATTGTGTGCAGCAGAAGGTAGTTTAACTCTCACCAGAATTCCAGTTTGCTTTCCCCCAGTTAGGTTAAGAGTCAAATCAGAATCTGGTTTTATAGATGGGAAATTGTATTGCCACTAGAGAGAATACCTCTCAGAACACCAAGCGATATCCACATTTATGTTAAGACAAGCTCCTGCCACCAATAGAAGCAAACTAAGGTCCATATTTTGATACTGAAAAAACAGCCTTAAAGATTTGAAAAAAACCCAAACCTGTTAGTTTTGCTTTGGGACACACAATTTAACCGTAAAGGCAATTAATGAGCCTCTCATTATTCAGTTTAATATGTGCAATAAAAGCAAAAAGTGGGGGCTAATAACAAAAGGAAAACGGTATTTATATAGTCATTTATGACTCCAGCCACCACGGTGCTAATATCTCACAGTGCATGTGTATATTCAGATATATACACTTTTGGTGTACATCTAGCACGTTGTAATGACCCTGCTGGCTCATTACCCAGTACCTTCCCACCTCCAACTGGTGAGATGGAGGCAAAGGGTCCGGCCAATATAGAACACCATTACTCAATTCAACATCCAACCAGAAGAGAGCTTCATAACTTCCCAAAGGGGGGAGGTAGCCTATAGATACAGGTACTGGCTAGACCTATGCATCAAGTAAGATATAGGAATGGATTAAGGCAGTAATGCAAAAGCCAACAGGTCTCAAGCCTGTGAAGACAATAGCTGAGCCAAATTAACTAAGGCCTCAAGATTTGACATAAGTAACTAGACCATCCATGACTATCACATGATGTCTCAAGGTAGAGTGCCGTTGTAAGTGTGGCTGAACTGCTGACAAGCAAACACAAAGATGCTAGTTGATATCAGCTTTAGATATTTTATATTATTAGGAATATCAGCAGATGTCCGACTACTAGAAGCCGTGGTAACTAATTGTATGCATTGGGGTTGTAGCTGGGTTGGTCCCAGGGTATAAGAGAGATTAGGTAATATCTTTTATTGGACCAATTTCTGTTGGTGAGAAAGACAAGGTGTGAAGAAGTGAGTTCTGTGTGAGTTCAAAAGCTTGTCTCTGTCACCAACAGAAGTTGGTCCAATAGAAGATAGTACTTCACCCACCTTGTCTCTCATGGTAACTAATTGACATATATGTGAATGAGCTTGAAGTAATAGCCTAGTAATATATAGAAGAAAGGCAACCGACCATTTGTAGGGTGAAGAAACATGAAAGGAAAGGGGGCTGAAACCCTTACTGAATATGCATTAGCACAGTGGGTGGCAGTGTGACACTTTATAAAAGCTGTATACCCGCTTGCATGCCTTGAGTGGTGCCGGGATGATAACCACGGGTGGTGATAAAGTCGGAGAAGATGACGACTAGCATTCAGGTTATTCCGCAAGGGATGATGGGAGTATGTGGATGCTCAGCTGCTCATTTTGTATTATCTCTACCTTCTTTGCTTGGTTGGAGTGCTTGTGACTAATTGTGCTAATGAAGATATTACAAAGCCATAAGGCCTTTCCTAAACATGAGTGTCTCCGCCATGCACATGGGGGTTCTCATCCTAAAAAAAACCTCTAAACTCTGGGTCTGATCCTGAGGTAGGAAACTACCAAACAGAATATTATATTGGGGGTTCTAATTTATATATAAAAATCAATCAGGCAATAGCAGTAATATTCTGAGCAGCAGTGGGCAGGAAATGGTTATCCTGTCCCATGAGACTCGAGTTTTGTTTTGTTTTTTATTTTTTTAAAATTTTTCATCCCAGCTGGAGACAAGAATTTAAAAAAAAAAAACCAAAAAAACCAAACCACACACCTAATTTGTACAAACCAATAATTAAAAAAAAAAAATCAGATTGGGTCATTTAAAACCTTTTGTTTTCAAGAATTTGGGGACATTTTGATTTTAACCATTTTGGTATAAACTAAAGTAAAATTTTGAAATTAAAAGTTTAGATCATAAATCAAAATTAAAAAAAAAATTCTAAACAGGATGTTTCCACAATTTCAAAAGCCCATCTTCTCCCATGATTTCAACTAATCGGCATTTTATGGAAAAAAAAATTGTCTGAAAATTCCCTATCAGCTCTAATCCTGAGATCCGTGGGCAAGAGGCTTGAGACCCATGAGTAGTAACGTGAAAACTGCGTGTGGAGGGGAAAGCTGGGCAGCCAGCCGCTTGGGAGCTGGAGGGCGAAGATCCAAGCGAAGACACAAACAGGTGCTAGCAGTAGCCAGGGGAGAATACAATGCAGCAAGGGAACTGTGTGCAGGGACTATGCCAAGACTTGTTTTATATTCTTGCACTAGACTGCCTGTGTGCCGGACTGACTGCCCTTGGGGAAGTGTCCGTGTGTTTCTGGGACAGGCCAAGGGCTGGAGGCAATACAGTCTGGTGCTCGAAGTGCTTACGGCCTTGCCGCAGCATTTATAGTACACACAGCATGCAACTGGACAATTTGGGAGTGCTGGAACACAGCAACACCCTGACATTGGTTACAGTGTGTACAGAGACTAATTGTGAGTGAAAAGTGAATTTAACAATTCACAGCTATCGGTCAACTTTTCATTTGCCCATATGTTATGAATATTTAATACAAACTCTTTATCCAATTGTATATCTAAGAACAGAAAAATATTCATAGTAAGTGATTTGTTAGATGAAATGCCTGAAAACAATGCGTTTTCTTCATGTTTTGTCGTTTTATGTGATACTTACCTGCGTCTGTTAGCTCATTAACTATTGGCTTAGACTACAGGCAGGTTTTTTTAAGCACCTAATTGATTTAGGAGCTTAAACCTCGTTTTCAGAAGTGACAAACATTTATGCTCTTAAGTTTTGACTGACTAATTTAGGTTCAAAAGTGATTTAGATAATTAGGAGCCTAAATCCCCTGGGCCTAAATTCATAGGAGCCTAATTTTTCTTCATTTCTTAATCTAATTGACAAAACTGGCCAATTTATGAAATTGTCAACGGAATTACTACCCCTTCTCAATACTTTGAGCATGAGTCTGGCCCGGAAGGTCTCTTTCACATGCAAACCTGTCCAAATAATGGCATGAATGCTGTTGTTTCAACAATTACAGCTATTGTAACGAAACGACTTCCCTTGCATCACTCTCACAACTTCTGAAGTTCCTTTGTCTCAGATTATACTCCTTCCAGGGTGAAAGCCTGTCTTCACTGGGTACCAGAATTTCACCTGCTATTTTCACCATTTCCCTCCCCTGCACTCCAAATGGTAAACTGCAATGGCATTTTTTCTCCAGCTGTGGCACCATCATTGCCTACTGAAGGTCATAAGAAAACCTTGTGTTTTGGGTTAGGGAAATTATAATATTTTAACACTTTTTTTTTAAATTTAGTTTTTGGTAAAATCAATGGATTATTTTGTCAAAACAAAAAGATATCTGAAATAAAGATTTAAAAAATGAAAAAAATTGAGCTGTTTGAAACCTTCTAAATGGAAAAAAAACCTTTGAGTTTTTTAATCAAACTAGTTTTTCAGTTTTCAACCCACTTGAAAATCTACTGTTATTGGACTTCTTGGCATTCAGTATAGAATGGGTTCACAAACAAAGAAACATTTTAATAGAACGTATTTTGGAAAAACAATCAACTACTGTAAGAGATGGTCATGAAACAGGCAAAAAGTTTTCACAAAAAAGTTAAACTTGCACAAATAATTCAAGTTGAAAAGTAGCTCCAATTCAAAAGTATGTGAGGTTTTTAACAAAGTAAGCTTAATTTTCAATTTTGTGTTACAAAGTTCTCTTTCATGGAAGAAAATCCATTTGAACATTGGCAAATCACAAATATTGCAAAACTGATAAACGCAGAATCACGCTCCAGCTATGCCAGAGCCAGGAGAAGAGAAACAGGTTATGGTATTCCAGCTATCTAGTGAGAAATGCAGAACAAATCCTGGTAAAATGTTAAGCAGGCCTGAGCAATTTCAAATCAGGCTTGCAGAGTAAGTAGAACGTCACAATGCACATGGATGGTCAATAAAACTTTGACAAACAATACAGCCAGGTGTAATGAATAGTTTCTTAATGAAGGTGAAAGATTAACTAAGCAGTACTCCCAAAGGTGCCCCCTGAATAATTCATCTTCTCTCTCTGCCAGAACACATAGTTAATCACTTATTTTCTATGCTAACCATGTCAATTTCATCCATCCTATTAACTTGCTCAGTTTTCATTGAGAGTATGATTGTCCCCTTAACGTGGGATATGAAACCAGACAATCCTCCAGAAATGGAATGACTATCCCAATGCGCTTTCAGGGGTCAAATCTTTGTCCCTGATCCTGCAAGGAGTCATGGGAGAGTCAGCATAGGTGCAGGGGTACACTCACATGCCTCTCTTGGCAGAATCCGTGTCCATGTTGTTGCAATTGTATTAGCTAATTAGAGGGCAGGGATGCTGCAAAACTAGTGGAACAGGATTAGGAGTTTATCCTCCAATTGTCCCAGTGTCCAGTTAGGGTAGGCAATTAAGATTTTTTAAAAAAAATAATTTATACTTTGATTTTTGCCTACATTAAAGTTAGGCATTTAATCATTCTGAACCATATGATCAAGGTTTAGTTTACTGACAGCCTATACTTGCTTGTACAGCAATATTCTCAGTTGCTGCCAACACCACACATCTTTTCAGCTAGTCTTTTTTTTCAAAGAATGTGTTTCATACATTTCAAGACAGAAAGCAATGTTGTGTATTCACTTCAAAGCTGTTTTGCCAGGATATCACTTCTAAAATGCTGAAGGCATAAACCACTTCATGGTCCATAGGAGGAAGTAGCACAGCCCCTCAGCGTTAGCAATGTGGTAAGGTGTTAAAAGCAGTATGCAACTGAAGAATGGACTCTTAAATCATTTACGTGACCTGGTCTGTTCCCACTAGATCCATTCTGCACTGCTTTTGCATACTAACGCCAAAGTTGCTGTGCACAGTGTTCCTGGAATGTAACAAATGGCTCCTGTGCTTTACAGGTATCATGTTAAATTATGAAGTAACAAATGACCTCAGGAAAAATTCTTTTTTTCTGCATATTGCCTTTAACTTGAAAGATTGCATTCTCTGTGATATTCAACTTAACAAATAGAAACACATTTATGTAGGGGTATAACAAAGCCCATCTCTTCATCCTCCACTCAGAAAAACCAAAAAAAAACCACACCCAAAGCAAGCAACCAAAAGCCCCATGCTTTTTTTTCCTCCAATTTTAACTATGGCATTTTCTTTCTGTAGGAAAAATTTAGTTACCTGAAGAGGAATCTGGCCAGGACAATGGACTTAAACAGCTGTACTGTTACAGAAGGCTCTTTAATACTTACAAATGGTCAAGAGGGACAGTTTGATTCGTTTAAAAGAAGCACCATGGTGAGATGTTTGTTCAGTAAGGTCAGCACATAAGAACTTCACCTATTGAATTGCCACTTTGTGCAGCATCTAGATTTTTCTCGGAAGTTTTTCCATTTACCACACAGGAATCTTTTTAATTTAAAAAAAAAAACGAAACTGTTTAGTCAACAGTGCTTTACTAACAGGGTCTTTTAAAAATTCACAAATACAAACGCAAAGAACTCTCCAATAACATATGTGCGTGCTTATTATGGGCCATGCAGCACGCGGTCTCTGCGCACACAGTGACACCAGCTGCGTGAGGCAGCGCAGTGCCATGTCTGTGCATGCATGCAGCAAAGTTAAGAATTCTGCAGGGCTGAGGACGCATGGAAAATAAAGGGCACAATGACATTTTCTCAGTCAGCACATTCAGCCACCGAGCTACCCTTTGTAATTTAGACGGGGCCTGACCCACATTTATTCAGGTCTTCACCTGACTTCTGTTCAGTGTGATGGCCCAAAACTGGTCTCTCTTGTTGGTTCATTTGAATGTTCTCTGGCAGGGAAAGAGAGATTTGGGGGCTGTTAGGTTGCTGTTTGTCTACCCACACGTGCTGCACTGGGTTAAACTAAGCTAATTTAAGTTAAACCAGCATGACTTCTATGAATAGACCCTCTATAAAACTAGATGCATCTATTCAGCTTTCCAGGCTAACCCCGAGACCTGCAGAGTAGGTATTAGCATCCACATGCATGACCTAAGGTATTGCCAAGCCTAATGGCAGCTGATTAGGCACAAGGCAGATACATTGGGCTGGCCAGAGTCGCCAACATTATTCGTGAGCTTAGGCCTTTAATTCAATATTTAGGCTCCTAAAGAGAGTGTCCTAACTATAAATGAGGAGTTCCCACAACTTCTCTTGATGTCAACAGGGATTGCAGGGGCTCAGCACCCCTGAAATCTAAAAATACTTGTCTGAAACCCCCTTCCCATAGTATCTGAGCACCTCCCAGTCCCACCACGAGGTAGGGCAATGCTGCTATTTCCACTTTAGAGATGGAGACCTGAGGCAGACACACTAAGGCCCAGTTCCTCAAAAGATATTGAGGTACCTAACTCCTAATGATTTCAGTAAGTCCCAGGGACTTACTCAAGGTCACAAATGGAGTCTGATGATGCAAGGAATTGAATGTTGGTCTCCCGCATCCCAGGCTAACATCCCAACCACTGGGACCATCCTCTCTCTCTACTAGCCAGCTAGTACACATTTACAAAAGTGTCTCCACACCGCATTAGCAGCCCACCTTTGACAACTGGGCAGGGATTTTAGTCTGCAATAGCTTTTCTCCACTGTCATGAGAGTATAGCTGTGCACCACAAAAATCCAGAGTTTGGGGGCAGCTTCTCATCTAATTTGTGCAATTAAAAATTTTAAAAATTGTTAAGCGAAGGGAGGATTTTATTTATTCAAATGGGTACATTGGGTGTTCTTACCCTCTAATGTTTCTGATCAAATAGGATTGATTTTGTAATAGCTGCAGGCTGGGAAAACCACCACAGTGTGCCTTGATGAGCTTTGAGCAATGTCCCATCTGCTGTATTGAGTTCATTACTGGTGCATCTCCTCCCCTTGAGCAGGATCAGTACATGCTGGCTGGTAGCGTTGGCAGCCGTGGCATTGCGAGGAAATAACTGATCTTGGTCGAACTAGGTAATTGGTGATGGATACTGCTCTTCCGGAGGCCATCTATTCCCCTGACTGAAAAAATCCACTGGATGATTATAATTCCATTACGGTAACCAAGTGTTATAAACTGGTTACAGTATACTGGCGAGGAACATCAGTACATAGGAAAAACAGCACAGAGGGATTTTTAGAGCAATGCTCCCCAAAGTTTTGATGTTGCGCCCCTGCCTTGCTTGTGTTCATGCCTCTCAAGAGCTGGAGCCAAAAGTGGGGTGTGGTTGAGGCTAAGAGGTAGGGGCTGAGGACAAGGGCAGAGCAAGCCTGGACTGTGTTCCTTTCTTGCCCTCCCCCCTGCTACATCCCACCCCTGGCCCTGAATGTTCCTCTGTTTGGAGGAACCTCTGATTTAGAGCAATGTTCACAGTGGACCACCATTGTATGCGGATATAATACACACTTTTTCCCCATGGGGACCAAATTTTATGCAAACTACTTTAGTGCAGTTTACATAATTGCTCAGTCTGATCCCTTTTAATTCTACTATGAAAATATGTTAAAAAAATTAGGAAGAATTAAGATGTATTTAAGGTAATTAGCAATAAAAGTCCTATTAAATCTGACAATGGAAATAATTGAGTAGCAATGAAACATGTAAAGAAGCTTATTCTCAGGTTTTATTTTTAAAAGCTGCATCTGTAGCAGATGTCCCAGGCAAGGTGTATCTGTGTGCGACAGGCTGGCAGCATTTTCATGAGACAGCCTGTTAAGAGGGGCTGATTGTCCTGGAAAGTTCATGTTTATGATGGTCTTGGAAAGCTTGTGCTATAGGCTCTTTGCTGCACTGGCCGTACAGGAGGTGGAAGCAATCTGGATTGGGGATAGATTGTTCAGAAAATCCTAAATGCCGCCAACCTGGGGAGTGGCTTAGTATTAATCATTGAGCATTAAAATAAACAATTTATATTGGCTCAGAAATTTTACGTGGTGCTTTACAAATGCGAAGTAATACAGGTTTCCTGTCCCAAAGTACTTCTGGTCAGAGAAACTGAGAAGACATTGACAACATGAGAAGAATGAGAACATGAGAACAACGTCTGAGAAGACATTGGACAACATGGGTGGAGGTACAGGGCTGAGCGGCAGGAAGAGGGAAACCACATGCTGAATTCCAGATCTGCCCACATTACTGCAGTTGTAGGTGAAACAGCAGCTAGCTCCTTGAAAAATTCTCACCTTCCTTGTTTACGTCCACACTATTCCGAGTGCAGCTGGCACTGGGGCCAGCTCACACATCCAGGGCTTCTGGCTCAGCCCCGTGAAACTAGCAGCCAGTGGATGTTCCATTCTGAAAGAGGATTCACAGAAGCTTCTGGAGAGTTGAGAATAAGCCAAGAGTGACTCCAAGAAGAAAAGCTTGAGAGAGCCACAGCCTTAAAAATACAACAGCTAAAAGAGAGAACACAAATTTTATTCAAGCTTGAAAAGAGGTTCAAGAGGTTATTCAATAGGTTTCTGAAGGTCTAAATAGCAGCTCAAAAGACATTAAAGATTCAGAAACTGAGGAACAGGGAATGATGGGGTGTGTGTGGAGAATTCCCCCCCCCCCCCAAAAAAAAAAGGCTACTAAAGAAGTCTGAAGTACTGGGAAAAAAACCCTACACAGATGGGAGTAATACATTCTGATCATCACGGTCTACTCTAAGTGCTGTTATTGACAAAAGAAGACCATGAGGTTTTGTAAAGATGTGCTCAAGAGAGCAGTATGAAAAAGCAGAAAAGCAATAAAAAATATAAAGGCTTTTGAAAGGAGGATGGGGAAAATCTGAAATATTCCAAGGCAAGTTAAGAAAGGGTCCAGAATATAAATATTGAATCACAAAGTGTCTGCTCTAAAACCAAACCCCTAAGTACTGTACGTTGGAGAATGGAGGTTTGTACAAGGTGATGTATTTCCCCCTTCTGTCATTAATTCACCATTACAGGGGAAAAAATTTGTATTTGTCTTTATAAAATGGGTTAGGTGGGCTTTGACCCAAACTGTATATTGAGAGGCCAAAGAAAGTGTGCTGAAAACACCAGAAAAAATAAAGAGGACAGTACACTACTCACAGCTAACCCCACTAGCAGGATTTGAAATTTTGTGCCTATCTACCTGCCTGGATCCCGCAAACAACCACCCAAGTTGGGGATCCTTTTCCCCAACTTGCATGCCCCCTCCTTCTGGGCACAAGTCACCATCTCCTGGTTGATGATCTAGCTGTGTGCTTGCCAGGGGACAGAGGGAAAGAGGTGTAGTTTACAGTAATGAATCAATGCTGCTAGTGCACTGACAGTCACGTTTCTGTTCATTGTTTACTGTGCTTCTACGGATTTGCACTGGAGGGGAAGCCTCTACATACCGGCCAAATGCCTGTAGATGATTAAAAAAACACCTGCGAAGGAGCAAGGAAGAGTTGTTCCAAGAACTTCTCCAGTCCTCTGAGGTGGAATAAAAAAACCAAAAGGACATCGAGACACATAGTGGGCAAAAATCAAAAGGCAAGAGAGGAGTGAAAACCAGGAGCAAATGATAGCAGGTCACAAACTCATGATAAAAGCCATGATAAAAGACAACGCAGGCCACAGAACCTCACCCACCCACTCCTGTAATAGACCCCAACCTATGACTGAGTTACTGAAGTCCTCAAATCATGGTTTAAAGACTTTAAAGGTACAGAGAATCCACCACCAAGTGAGCTGGGCCCCATGCTACAGAGGAAGGTGAAAAACCTCCAGAGCCTTTGCCACTCTGCCCTGAAGGAAAATTTCTTCCTGACCCCAAATATGATCAGTTAAACCCTGAGCATGTGGGCAAGACTGACCAGTCAGACACCCAAGAAAGAAATCTCTGTAATAACTCAGAACCCACCCCATCAAACATCCCATCACAGGCAATTGGCATATCTACCAGCAGTAGATCGCACCCCCTCCATAAATTGATTAAGCTCAGTTTTGAAGCCAGCTAGGTTATTTTGTCCCCCTTGGAAGGCTCTTCTAGAACTTCACTCCTCTGATTGTTAGCAACCAGCTAAAACTACGGGAATATTTACTTCCTTTAGCTCTAACCATTTAACATAGCTCACAAGGCCCAAAACTACAATGAAAATGTCTAATGCTGACTCTCTCCACTCATTCTCTTTCAGCAGATTTCATTGCACTAGGTTAGATCTTTTGTTCATGCAGTTACTTTGTGTTTGGCACTTTTAGGTGAGAGGCACCTTATATATATATATATATATATATATGTCCATCAGATGACTCCCTCACATTGTTTTAGAAGTGTGTTATGGGAGTGCTAGATGGTTCAGCAGATTAGTAATGGGGTGCACGGCTTTTCATTGCTAGGTTACTTGTTTTAACCTAGCCTAAAGTAGAGACTGAATTATGCTTTTACACACTCACACTTTTCCATGGCCAACGTAAAGCAACTGGATTAATCTCAGCACTGTAGACCGGGGCGACTGTAAACATCTGTATTACAAATGAAGTCATTGCACTTTATGCCCAATATGTCATAGAACAACTGCTGTGATGAGAAGGCAGCAGTGTTACACAGGTGACTTGGTTACACAAACATAGCTATGACCATCTCTAGCCAAAGCCATGCTGTGACAAACTGCCTGTCTCTCTCTAAAGAAAGAGCTAATCATTAAGTGCTGATTAAAAGAAAAAGGGGGAAGGAAAAAAGTGATTTACAGGCAGTGGCAATAACAACAGATAGAACCCATTCTGCTTTGATTGCTATGAAGTGGCAATACCAAAATGTACTCTAGGACCAGAATAGCTAAAAATATGATAGAAATGATCTTTCAACAGAAGGGCAGATATAGGAGAGCTACATGGAATGGGGCTGTGAGGGTAGGTCTATGTATGCGAGTTTCTATAGGTGCATTTTCTTTGAATTGCAACTGCAACTTTCTTTGAATTTACTTGTTTTTAACTGTGTTTAAAAATTTTACTTGCTTTTTGGCCCCGATCTGTCAAAGCACCAAAACACATGCCTGACTTCAAGCATGTGCGCAGTCCCATGAACATCAATAGATGCTTATGGTTAGGCACCTTTTTTATTGCTTTGTCAGATCAAGACTGGGGCGAATTGGGAGTTTTCCTTAGCTGGCAGGGTCAGCTTAGTAGAATTGGAGTTTATCTGAAAAGGGAAATAAAAAGGCTCTACCTTGTTGCTGTGAATCAATGTCAATCAATGCAATATTGTCTTCTTTAACATGCAAGGATTGATGATTTAGCTTTGAGAAGATCAGAGCTGACCCAAATCACAGTCTAAAGTTTAAACAAATATGCCTTCCCCCAAAATGCGCACACCACAGGATTCAGAATTTGGAGGGCAGGCTGGACCACTAGACCACGCAAGCTTGTTACCCAGGTTCGCTATCTGCCTTCATTTGTGGGCTTCAGCATTTCTCATGTGAAAGGTGCCACCTTTTCCAGATCCAGCAGAAAGAAGATCTTACAGAAATTTTACAAGGTAATTTCTTTCCCCAGAATTTGCAGTCCAATTTTGCACATCTGAATGAAGGTTAGGGATTTCTGGCCTAATTTCTGAAGTGACAACTATAGCAATATTATTTCTTTAAATTGCACAAGCACCGGAAAGCAGAGTTCAGCTTCCTTGGAAAAATACAAAACAGAATAGTTGAGATTTTAATGAATGAATGATCCCAAAGTCCCCCATTCGCCTCAACATAGGATTAGTTCACTTACAAGGAGAGAAAGCACATCATTTGCTCAATAGCAAATATAGCGACAAGACTCTAAATCCAAGATGCTGATCAGTGCTTTCATAGGATGAGACAGGGCTCAGAAATGATTTTCTGTTTAAGTACATAAGATCAAACATATTTGTCATTTAGCCTTCTCTTTATTCTGTCTGATTTCAGGATCTTCAGACAGACTCTCTTTAGATGTCATTGCCTTCAAGCTTTTGCTTTTATCATGGTGCCCCCTCTTCTTGAGTTTTTACATATCAAAATGTCTTTTAGATACATTGTTGAAGAGGGGATATTTATGAAAGATTTTCAATAAAAAGAAACTTAAAGGAGTGCATGTCTGAAAAGTTTCTATATCAACTCAACTTGTGTTTTTTTTGCTGATTCTCAATACCCTTTTCTCTGGATGGGGAAAAAGGTAGTTGCAGTACTTACAATAGGTTTGTTTAATTTTGTTAGCATGCCAAAACCCATTAAAAATGGGAGCCAACTTGTACTTCTCAGATTCTTCAATTTCTAGACTGAACTTCTCTCTCTCTAGAGCAGTGAATCAGTATTGCTTTACCAATTTAACTACTGGCTAAACTAAACTTCAAAGTTACTTTTCATTTTTAATGGATTACCTAGACTTCTCCTGCTGTCTTCGATTACTGGAAATCAGCTTTCACTGACTGGTTTTGGAGGGTGGGTATTTTTTAGGACAGGGTTACCATTTTCCAAGAAGTTATCTGTCGTCACTTTCACTAGATACCTTTGCAACTGGAACTGTAATGAAAGCCCAAGACATTCATACTGCATTGTGCATGCATAAGGGTTTAAAGGCTTCAGTTCCTTTCCCTCCCACAATCTGGAAATGGAGACAGGGCTACCTATCTGAAGAGGTGTTGTTAAAGTGATAGATTTATCTTTTCACCACACATTCACAACACATAGCCCATAAAAGGGGGAAAATATGTTTTTGACATCCCCTCGGGTACAATCAGGACTGTTGAACCACTGTGTCCCTTTAATTCTCCAGCCCAGGGTGCCTTTTACACTGCTTTGCTAGTGAAAAGCAGCCTCTCCAGGCTCTGCTCACGCTCAGGCTACGTCTACAGCCAGATCGATTTTGCAGGTTTGACTTGGTGGCACTAAAGATTCATTCAATCAAACCCAGAAGTTGACTCTGTAAATCCACCCCAGCAAGTAGCATAGTGCTGCATCGATAATTTATCAGATGACTCAGGGAGGGGTCTGCATTGTGAAGCTCCACACCATAGATCTCAACCTGGGCATTGGGGGAGACAGTCAGCAAGCCACCTAGGGGGATTTATTAGTAGTAGTATTCCTGTAGCATACAAGGAGCAAAAACCACATAGACTGATTGTGCTAGAAGCTGACACACATACAATAAGAGACACTTTATGCCCTGAAGAGTTTACAACCTAACTAAACAAGGCAAAGCTTTACTTAATCCAGCCTCAGCACAGGAGGAATGGACTAGATGATTTTGAGGTCTCTTCCAGTTCTACATTTTTATGATTAAAGGAAACATTAACAATCCCACATAACAAATGAGGGCAGGAGACTGAGAAAGATGCTATGATTTTCTTAAGGTCACACAGGAAGCCTGCCAAATTAGGAACTGAGTCCCATTGCTTTCATCCTAATCCAGTATCTCTGGTCCAAGATCTTCCTTCCTCTTTAGTAGATATTCATTTCTACATAAAGGGTAACCAAATCAGGCTAGTTTTGAACCTCTGATACACTAGTTGTAATATTAAAAGCATATTGCTTAGAGGAAATTTAAAGTTGTTTATCTGATAATCAAAAAGGTACAGTTTCCCCCCCAAGGCATTTCAAAATTGACAGTACAACTCGTACTATAGAACCTGAACCCACTGGCTCTAAACTACTTAAATTAACAACTCAATACCAAATCAGTTCTGTGACAACAGAAGTGGGACTGAAGAAAAAAAGTTACTAGCCAAAAATCACTCTCCAATTCCTATCCTGTGCAGAGAATAAAGGTAACAGCAGCAGCAGCGTCTGCTGCCAAAGTTTCCTAGACATGACCACTTGCTTCTACTATATAAAAATCTTCACAGCTTGGCTCACACTCATGATTTTTCTACTTATTTGGATTTAAGAGGTAAGTTATGAGGATAATGTTATATGCATGAATTTAAGGAATAAAAAATTGGAAGAAGTTTTCTTAATTTGTTGCCATAGTTACTGTATTTCTAGCAATTCTAAATTGTTCAGTCCCTGAAGCATGTAATATTACCCCATTTTTCAGTTTGATCATTGATGTTCCTTAAATACATTTGCATAAAATAACACAAAGTCTCACATTTAAAGTATTGCCATAAATCAGATCCAATGGGAACCTTTTTCCAAGGTAACTGCGGAAGGGTTTCAACTACAGGGGAAAAGAGAGCCTTGTAAATGAAACTGTGCTTTATTTTCATGCTGCCTAAAGAAAATATAAGCTCAGAATGACCATGTTTTACAATTCCTCGAAAGTTATTTTGGGATTAGATTTGTGTAACCGCCATGGAGCTGCCAAGTAATCTAAGAACATTAATATGCAACCTAGTTATTGAGAGAAACTCTATAATTTATACTGTGTCTGTGTATTATATACCTATAATGCCTGAATTCAATGGAAACAAGCAAGAAGGCAACACAATGGCTTCCCAGATAACATCATCAAGGAACATGCTTGAAAGACAATGGGACAAACTGTTAAGAATTTAAAAATGGCCACAGTGCGCGAGACCAGTAGCCCGGTAGCCTGTCTTTTGACAGTGACCAGTGCCAGATGCTTCAGAGGGAATGAACAAAACAGGGCAATTTATTGCATATTCTGCACCTTGAGGAGACACCGTACTAGTCTCCCCCAAGAGTCTGGCTTGGTTGGATTTGCTGCAGGGAGCCACAGAGAAAGGCAGGGATTGCTGCTGCCTGAAGGCCCGGTGGTGGAGTCATGGAGTCCAGTGACCTGTGTCATGCAGACTGCATTAGGAGGGGGGGGCATTTGTGTTATTTGACATCAGTATGTCAACATCATAGTAATTCAGGTGAGATATACCATGTCAGGTGCTGTTAGAAAGGTTATAATGTGCTGAGTAAGAAGATAATATTTGTGTTCATGTGTGATATATGTGAAGAAAGTTATGGAGATCTTTGATATACCTGTATTTCAAACTGTGCTGTAGAAGACACACCCCAGACAGAGAGGCCGCAGGACAATAGCCCGCTTAATGGCCCATCAAGACCTTTACAGAAGCCAAAGGCCCAGGAAGAAACTAAAGGCATACCTGAAGAGTTACCAGGATTGACCCATGTGACTATGGACTCCATTTTGGTTCCTGTAAAATTCCACAAGCCACATGGCCAGTGACAGAGGGTATATAAGATCAAACCACAGAAATCATTTTGTCTGTGTCTTGTTCCTTGTTCCTGTCCAGCTGCGGACACACCTCTGGATCAACACACTTTGCAACTGAACTGAAGGACTTAGAGCCATCCAGGTACTGGATGTATACCAGAGGGACCATACAAGCCTGCAACTCCACAATTGTTCTGGAAACCTGATGTATATGGACTTTCAAATCGTTTGTATATATCTGATTGCTTTAAGCCTTTAACATTTCTCTTATTGTTTGTTTTCTTTCAGTAATAAACCTTTAGTTCTAGTTACTAAAGGATTGGCTGGCAGCGTGGTATTTTGGGTAAGATCCAAACTTATAGTGAACTGGTACTGTGGCGATCCTTTGGGATCAGAGGGAATCTTTTAGTAAAGAGCATAGAGTTTAAACGACTGGTCTCTTTACTGGACCTAGTGTCAGTTTGGGGGCCAGAGACTGAAATGCAGTAAAGGGGGCTGTGTGTATTCGCACAGTGGCTTCTTGATAACCAGTGTTGGGGAATCAGAGGCACTGTTTGTGGCTGGTTGGGAAGTCTGACTGCAGTGTCACCCACCAGTGCTGGGAGAATCTGCTCTCCTTTTACAGCCTGCCCTGACCCTGGCATTATCAGTGGGCTACCCTGGGCATGGACGGGTTACAGCCTGCTCTTGTGCAACTGTGTGGGGGGTCAGTGGGACCTAGCACACAAAAGAGGTCACTCCCAAGGACTCGTTACAGTTCTGGGGCACAGACCAGGCCCTGTGGATATGTGGCAGTTGAATACTGTGCTTAAATACCTTTTCCTTTCATCAGCTATTGCAAAAATAAGTCATGTTTCAACTTGTACCTGGCAAAAACAGATCTGGATGCCCACCTGTGATTCTGCTGAAAAGTAGCTAGAAGAATGGGGAAGATATATATGTATATATAGGCAAAGAGACAGCAAAGTTTGTGGAACTGCTTTTCAGGAATGCTGAAGATTGCTCGGCAGCGTGATCCATGAGAGCACATTACCCTAAACTCTGTTCCCATCACTGACTGCTTGTTGAAGTCAGGTCAAAGTCAAGGTTGTGGGTCTCAGCTTCAAATCCTGTCATAAGGCTGAGCTAAGTTACCTGTATGTTCATTATAACCTCCCTGTGATTTTTCACTGCAAAAAAAGGGGATTTGTCAGCCTCAATGAATAAAAAATTGCATATACAGGACATAGAGCTTTGTCAGCAAACCTAGACTTCACTTTCAGAAGGTCAAATTCACTGCTTCATCTATACCAGCGTGTATGCACCAAGTCTATTCTCTGAAGATTGGAGGGAGGAGAGAGCAATCTCTTTGCATGTACACATGATGGTTTTTGGGAACACCCAGATGCCATGGTGACGAGCATAACAGAAGAACCTAGACAGGCGGAGATCTGCACCATGGAAAAATCGCTGGTTTCAGACCCCACTGTTGGCCCTAGTGGGGTTGATTACATACATACATGGTTTCGTGTCTCTGCTTAAGCATACAGTATTTTGTTCAATTGCAGCTCCAGTTTACAATTGGCCTTCAAAATGTAGGAATGCAGAGGCTGGAATCTCTACCCTTAGATGACAAGTGGGCTTGGCAAGTCCAGTACTAATTAAAATAATCAGGACATGGGAGGGTCTTCTGCCTTCATCCACTCAGGTGCTACAGGTGGTAACTGGCAAACGCCACGACCATGGCACAATACATTACAATACAATACAAATCTATTCCTTATCATTAAAGACTTCCATAGATAACATGGAGAGTCATGTGACTGACCAGAAGATTGACATGGGTATTATGCTCTGAGATGAAAATCTGGTAATGGAATATATTTTACAGCATTATGTACAGTTGTTACGCTTAGTTCCTTATGATTTTGGAGCTAAGTCATGACTGGAGCCTTCCTATATAAAATATAACCCATAGCTTTAATTAAAGAAACCACAAGATGAACCAGAGACTGGTTATAAATAAGACTAGGCTGTCTGACAGTTTAGCCAAAATCTGCTGCAATAAAGTACATATCCAGATTTCAGTCTGCATAGCTCAGACGAAGATGGTGTAAGAGCCCAGAGAAAGGCAGCAGATATACAACAGGGTAAAAAAAAAAAAGGATTTATTGGAAACCTCAAATGAAATGGCCATCCCTCTTGGGCTGCTTGTCCTGCCTCAAGGTGATTGTGTGTAAAAACCTAGTTTGAATATATCATTGCAATTCATGCCAATTGTACTGGACCATAAAAACACAATCTTTAAGAGGAGATGAATTTTGACCCTTACCCAATGCCCTTTGATGTCAGCAGAAGCCTTTCCATCAAGCTCTATGGGCATTACATCAAGGCCTTCATCTCGGACAAGCACAATAGGATATATACACAGCGGGCCATTTAGGGCCTCATTTGGGATGTGCAAGTGAAGTTGTAAACGCTACAGGATTTCTGCTCAGCTTTTCTTATTTTTTACTATTAGTTTAAGGCTTACTTGGCTATTTGCCTCTGGGTTTTTATATCTCCTTCTTGTCTTTCCTTGATACATAAATCATGTGCTAGCCTAAACTGTTTCCATATAATGACATTAACTGGTAACTGACCATGAAGTTTCTGGTGTCCATAAAATCACAGAATGGCTTATTTTGGGGGCTATTCAGTAGAACTGAATCAGGCAGAGCAGGGTCTTTTTCACCTTGGTTTCCCTCATGCCAGGGTAGTGCCCAAACCAATATTCTGGAGTGGGTCTCTCTCTTTTTTTTTGTTTTTGAAAAAAGTTTCAAATGTCTTGTTGCAGAACAAAAACAAGAATTTCAAATCCTCAGAAATGTTCGTGTTGTGGCAATATGTTCAAGTCACCGAACCTGGAAGTGTCCACTAGATTTTATAGACAAAGAATTAAACAAAAATAGTTAATTTAATATGTAGTTCTGTGCTGATTTCCTCCCATAGCCTGGTTGGTGGGAGGCTTTTAGTCCATAAATCTGGGTTTAACTCAATTTTCATCCTGCATTTGCAGTTACTTTAAAACTTCTTATGAAAGGTCATACATCAGTGACAATGAAAAAAATAAATAAATAAAAAGGGAGAGCAAGTAATTTGCAATAACTGAAGATAAAATTGTTACACTGCAAAGGGATTGTGTGACATCCAACACACCAAAAGGTATTACTTCCTTAAATAAAGCTCAACATGAATACAATATATTGAATGCCGAGGAAGATGAAATGCTAATAACCAGATCAAAAGTGGATATATGAGCAGGGAGATGAGACTGGGAAATTGCTTGCCAGACAGAACAAAGAGGACAGGAGTAAAGATATTAGCTCAATTAAATAGAAAGATGGTTTGATGAAAAGCTACACCAGCAAAAATAAATCAAGTATTTAGAACATTAAAAAAAAAGTGTATAGACTTAAATCTATGTGTAATATTGATTTAATTGACACCTTCTGGACCAATGTAATCTTGGAGACTTCCCTGATTAATAAAAGAATATTACAATAGGATCTCACCATGAAGGAAATATAACATTTAGCCATTATACAGTATTTTCCACCAGAGGATTTCACAATGCTTTACAGATGGGCAATTATTATTATCAACACATTTGATGGGTAAGAAGAAGAAGAGGGATGTAGCTTTGACTGACTATACTGTAGTTCCAATCTTTCAGATGCCGAACGGAATATAGTTCTCTCAACTCTCATTCCCTCATAGTCCAACCACTAGGTAGGGAACCTTACTTTCACAAACCATGACAAAACCTTTGGACAGAGTGATGTTAGAGTCCAATGGGCTACACTCAAAAGGTTCCACAATGCTTATGGCACATTTTCTTATATCGTATTCTGTTAACTTTCTTTGCATTCAGGGATGGACACAGAAACACACCATATACAAGGATGCACTGTTTGCACTCACTGAAAAAGAACCAAAAAAGCCTTATTCATCGATCTGATAAGTTAATTAAGCAATCTTGATCAGAGATAATTGTCATAATCCACCAAAACCAATTAGAGTGCAAAAACAATAAAAGCTCAATTTTTCTAATGTTAGGAGTAGCATTTGCTGTGAGCAAAGCAAAATGGAGTTCTGGGTTTATGAAGTAAGCTATCACCTGTAATGTGAAGAAAGGTATATTAGCCAAGATACTAGATCTGTTCTTTTTGGAGGGAAATGAGGGTGGTAGGAAAGAGGTCAAGTAATGAATCTTAAATGTAGTCCTTTAGCACTGCATATATTAAAACGAGAAAATAAACAATTCCAACAGGGAGAAATGTAATATATAATATTACAAGTAACATATACCTCCCAGTAGAGATTGGCTGTATTTTTTCCAATACCAGAAACCTACTTCTTGACAGTTACAGACTAATGGCACTGCCTCCGCTCTCTACTATTTGCATTACAATAGCCTCTAGAGCCGTGGTTCTCAAACTTTTTGTATCGCCAACCCCTTTGCACACAGCAAACCTGAGTACGACCCCACCTTGTAAGTAAGAAATGCTTTTTATATTTAACACTATTTTAAAGGCTAAATTTATAACCCTATTGTTTAAAATGAATTTACCTTTTCTCACTGCTGTTAAATTAAGACCAAAACACATTTTATCAAATTATTGTGATAAGCAGAAAAGTTATTTTTAAAATTAGTTACTGTTTAATACTGGGGGGTGCAAAGAAACTTTAAAAAATATCACTTTTCACAGCAGCCCACCTTAGTGCCTCATTCCCACCCTTACTTCTGCACTGCTCCTGGGCAGCGTGCGACCCCCACGTAATAGCCTTACATGCCCCTGAGGGGTTGTGGCCCCCCCGTTGGAGAACCTTTGCACGGTAACAAGGAGATGATTATGAACAGCGTAGGTAGTGGACATAGCATAAACAGGCCTTTGACTATGGACTTTCTGCAGCTGGGAATTCCACGGAATGAATTTGTGCTATATAAAGCATTCATTTTTATTCGCCCTAATATTCCCTGCACTAGCCATTCATGCAATTTAGTGGCCTCCCTGCTCTCAGATTATAGAACCAAGTGAATCCCCAACCGCTCCAGAAATTCCAGCCAAACTGCTTTTATTTCCCCCCCTTTTTCCCTTGCATTCATTCTTAAATCCCACTGTCTATCTTTAAACGACTTTTAGTGGACTCTCTGGGCCTTTTATAATCTCAGCTGCGGGTCTGAGATGGGATGGTCAATGCTGGACACAGCCTCTTAGATTCTACTGAGTATGCCGTTTCATTTGAGTTCTCATTATACAGTGATCCCAAAGCGTATCTGATGGGACACCATTGTTGCACACATCATCAAAAACGTTCTTTTCCCCAGGCTGACATCATTGGACAGTGTGATGCTTTGGCAAGAAAAAGGGTGGTGGTGGGGGACGGGAGGGATATTTTTACAGGCAAATATTGATGGAGAATAGAGGCAATATTATCTATGTATATGGCAATAATAAAATTACTAGTAGCATAGTGTCCAGAGTTGGTGCTCACTCTTGAAAAAGATGCTGAAAATCAGAGAGAGTTCAGAGAAGAGCTAGAGGAACAATTACAATGAGAGGCTAAAGGAGGTCAGTTTATTTAGCTTTAGCTTATTGAAAATAAGTTTAGGAAGTAAAGTGATCATACTCTATAAACATCCGGACAGGGGGAAGATATCTGATAGGAGCAGGCTTTTTAATCTAGAAGCCAAAGGCATATCAAGATCTAATGGCTGGAAGTTGATATCCGTGAAGGTCAAACTGGAAATAAGGCACATTTTAAAACACAACCAGTAAGGGTAACCAGCTACTGAAACAGGGATGTGGTAAAATCTCTGTCAGTTGGAGACTTTAAATCAGGGCTGAGCATCTTTCTAGAAGACGCACTATCTACCTAAATTACTTATATGGTACCTGTTACCATAGTAACAGAGTGTCTTGCACTGTTTAATGGATTTATCACAATGCCCCTGTGAGGAAGGGCAGTGCTATTCTATCAAGGGGGGAGAAGGGGAACCGTGGCACAGAGGGTTAAGTGACTTGGCCACGGTAACAGAGGAAGGCTCTAGCTGAACAGGAAGTTGAACTTGGGTCTACAAAGTCCTATGCTGATGCCCTAAGCATTGGATAATCCTGCTTCTAGATCAACCTCAAACTGAAAAGGCTAAAAACAGGAATCACTGGTTAAAACCTATGAGTTATGTTAAGTAGCAGGATAGACTAGTCGATCATTACAGACCCTTTAAATATCTGAGAGTAATCTATTCACAATGATGCTCACTCTCTCCTGACATCTGTATCTATTTACCGTACTACCTGCCTGAAGTTAATGTGATCAATTAAAACCTTATCTGCATTTTGAACCAAGTTGGTGGTACTCTCAGTTGGTGGTTTCTTTAACTGTACGAGTTCTTCTCAGTCTCATCTGAATGAGACAGCAAATGGACTGACTATTTTTTAAACCTGGCAAAGTCTAGGTTGCGTTGAGCTGGGCTGTTTATTGTAGATTAACTGTTTAATAGAATTGGACAGAAGACTTCCCCGTCTTGTAAACATGCTCAAAGATTTCAGCTTTTTTTCCTTATTCTTTTTTGGGATTTATTTTTTTCCCCAAAAAGAGAGAGTGCACACATGTACCCCAGAATAGCCCAGGGCACGTTCCAGTCCATGTTCTGCCCCATTTGGAGCAGGGACTTGAATCCAGGTCTCCTATACCCTGGTGCGTGTGTGCATGTGTGTTTCTCTCAGCATTCCATCATGGACCCAAGAGACTTCTCTCAATAAGACTTTAATCAAACCCAATATGCTCCTGCAAAATGTCCCGGTTTCAACAAATCAATATTTTCCAACAAAGAACCATTTAGATGAAAAATTCCCCACCAGCTCTACTACTGAGGGAGCTGTACCAGCTGTGGAAAACTAAGCACATAAAAATTTAGCATTTCAGTCCAGCTGCAATTCTGACATGAACACTGACCAACAGCAGGCATGCAGAACTGCATTACACAAGTCTTTTTGGGGCACGCTTAATGGTAGCTTTACTAAAGCTTTGCCAGTCAGTCAAATTTTTCTCTAGGGTGTGTCACTCTGATTTGCCAGCCACAGGGAGCTTACAGCCTTTGCTAAGATTTAGCTGCATTCTATAAAAGGAAAAGTCTTCATGCAACATCTCTGCTGACAAAGTGATTGGTAGAGCATTAGTAAATAAACCAGTGGACTGTATCCTGTAATCCTCTTTTATGTGGGTTTCTGTAGGATAACTCATGCAAGTACACATTTGTGTCAAAGCCCACTCAAGTCAAAAGCAGTCTTTCCATCAACGTCAATGGCTTTTGGATCATTGGCTAATTACAGGTGTTCAGATACCATGGTGACAGGCACAGTAGAAGAATGTAAATGGCATAGGACTACACTTTGGGTTTGCAATGATTTGACCCATCAGACCATTTTCAGTCAGTTTGCTATATAAGACCCTTATGTGCAGAAGTTTCATATCCATAATTACCAGGGAATATCACTGTTCATAATTTCTTGTGAAGGCAAATGATAAAGTTCACCTGATTTAGAGAGTGGCTTTTATTTTTTATTTATACGTTATGCCAAGTTACTGTACTTGCCATAGGAGGAGGAAGAAAAGGCGTTGTTCTATAGGACACAGCAAGCTTCAATTCCAGTGAAGCTATGAGTAAGTGGGGTCCTATATTATCCACTCCTAGCTTTTGCAGACACACACAGTTTACCATCATGGAAGCCTAGCATATGACTGGAATGGATCTTCTGTGAAATGGGAATATTTTTCTTTTAGCCCCTTCCCATTCCCCTAATGGCCATCAGAGTAAGAACTGCTAATCTTAAAAACAAAGCTAATGCATGACTCAAGTGCCTCATTTAAAAAAACCCCACAACTCTAAGGACTTTCATATTATTTTTTATGATCCTGACAAATATTTTGTTCACTTTGGCCCTCGCCACCCTAATGTACATGGATTGCTGGGCAGAGATTCAGTTAGAGTGACTAATTACCTGTGTTGTAATGATCAATCTGCCTAATTTATCACTTCTTTGAACATTTAATTAGCCAGCGGTGCAAGACAATTAGGTTCTGAATTAGGATAAATTGAACTGCTAGTTTAGTTATGGAAACCACCACCAATTACTGCTATGAGGATATTCAAAACAGTTCAAGAACAAGAATCTCAAACACAGGTTAATAATCCTGAGGTGCAAAAGACCTTGAAGAACTGTGACAGTTTTGTGTTTCATCAAATATACACGTGAGAATAAGATCCCTTGAAGGAGATATTGCTTAACATGGCCTCTTCCTGTTCCCTTTTTTAACCCTTTGTCTCCCTCTAGTGCAAGAAGGACAGAGATTTATGAGGATGTTACTGCCACAAGACTAATGGAGCTGACGTGTTAGAAGCACATGCCTTTTAGATCCAGAAGTCATGGATTCAATTCCTACCCATTCAAGGGTTATACGTGTGAATAAAAGCATAACTCCTGGTTCTCGGACAGCTCTCCAGGTTCCAAGGACTAAAGGCCTTGGTCCAAGGACTAAGGGCCACAAACAGGTTGATACAGCAAGTCTGAAAGATCAAGTTCTGACTAGAAGCTTGAGGACTGGTATTAGTTCAAGACTCTAGTGGCAGATGGAGAAACTTAGGTAGGTCTAGCGCAAGTGCTCTCTCTATAACAACTGTTTTCATTTCCACAAGTCAGCTATTGTAATAGTCTAGAAATTTCAAAGGGTAAAATTTTCAAAAGTTAAGGGACTCAGGAGCCGAAGCCTTATTGAATTTCCATGCAATTTGGGCTCTTAAGAGCCTAAATCAGTTTGACAATGGAGCTTAGGCTCCTAAATCTTTTAGGCACTTTTGAAAATCTCCTCCAATGCTCCCCCAAGATGTGCGTGTGTGCGCGCGCACACACACACACAGAGCCATCAGCACCGTAACATTCAAGTGCCTAGTGCCAAGACATGAGGAATAGTCTGATACTTATAGGTGGATGGATTGTGGGAAATGATTTATTTCTTGCTCTAGAGACAGAGTCATAAACCCATAAAGGCTAAAAAAAAATAATAAATTATTCAAGATTTGTCCATGTACACTGGAAGTCAGGTACTTTACCAATACAACAGCTATACAATTTTACTATTAAATAATTCTAAGTACACTTTTCAATGGTTTAGTCAATGCTAATTACTCCATTTTGAATTGTTTGCCTAAACTGCATAATAATATCACTTCATTAAAAAGGCTTCAATTAAGGGAAACTAAAAAGAGTTCCCACCAGAAAGCTATCTGCACAGATTACACCACCGCTCTCAAATTAGAAACGAAATTACAGCTTTCCTGTTTCTATGAGAACGGCAACATTTCTCACAGGCTGTTAAAATTATTAACTCAAAGAGCATATATCTTTTGAAACTTCATAATTATTTATCTAGGGTTGTATAAGCTTTGGCTGTGCACACAGTAAGTGCCATTAATGAAATGTCAAGGGAACTATTGCCAGAGTGGAGGGAATCTCCACAGCTTTTTTCCATGGACTCCATAATTGGTGCTATTCTCCGATTGCTTTTTTATACTGCCCTAGGGGTGCATGAATGTCAGAGACATAACTGGGCAGCGTCTGTATGCCAAGGTGCTTACAGACTACACTCCACACTGCAGGTAATTACAAACATGGTGTAAGTTTTTGTGGAAGGGGGATAAGAAGAAGGGGATTTCAAAGAGACATTACTTTCCATCTGAGGATCTCAAAACCTTTGATACACCTTATGCAAAGCCAGCACTAGCTATCAATTTTATTGATGGCACACATGAGCAATGTTGCCAGGGAGGCTGGGTTTACGGTATCAATGTACACCTCTGACAGAGCCTTGGTGAAGTGGGGCAAGGGTATAGTTTTTTTGACGTGAGCAGTTGGCCAAAGTTCAGCGTTCTGCCGATTGCTTCAAAGATACCTGACTCCATCATCAATTTCTCCTCCTAACAGAAACAATCTTGCTTATTTACAGAGAATGTACAAAGTCCCATTTCCTGGAACAGCAGAAGAGTCAAACAACAGGAGACAGTTTCTTTGCTCACAGATTCAAATCCTTTTCTGCAAGTACTCGGCCCCAAAAAGTAGTCTTTTGGGGCTTTTCTCAGCCCACATGCACAGTACTTATTCATGCAGCCTCTGGTGCTTCTATTTCTCTCCCCACTTCCCTGGGTTTTTCTACACTCTCTCTTTCAGACAAGTGTTCGCAGAGCAGCAGACAGCAAGTCCTCCCCACCCACATTCATGTGCCTTTGTTTTGGACCGGAAGCCACAATTGTTTCAGCTATCTGGTTACATAAAGGAGCTTGATGGAACTATCTTAAATGAAGGGCAGCACACATGCGCTCTTCAAAGAGGTTTAGCTCAACCCCTAACTATATAGTCTGCTTTCCAACAGCGGCTAAGTCCTCCAACACATGGTCCCACCATTCCACTCTGTCCTCTCTCACACTCCAGGAGTGATGGTAAATGTTTGCATTAAACGACGGGCAAGTGAGGAAAAGCCATAAACACATGCTGGGCTCAACGGGAAAGTGATTATCCGCACAAGGGAAGATTTGAACCAGGGAAGCAGCTGTTGGTATGTGGCATCACCAGAGCCTGCGCAGCTCCCTACTGGAGCTTGAGTTTTGCATGTTCACTGCCTGACAACCTGAAGGAGACAGAACTGACATTTGGAACGTGAAGGATTCCAGCTGTCTAATTACATGCTGAACACTATCGGCTGCTGAATGATCTGTCACTTCTCTGGCTCCTGAGTACATGCCAAGTTTCAGCAGTGCTGCAGGACAGGAATGGCAGCCCACACGTCACACAGCTAGTAATTACAACAATGGGATATGTCTTGGGGGGAAAGGGATTAATAAAGAAGAGGATTCCAGCAATTACAAACAGGACATTGCCTTCCATCGGAGTCTCTCACAGCATCGGACCGACCTTATGCAAGGTCAGCATTAGCTAGAAGTTCTACGGATAGCATCATGCGACCAGTGCAGCTTGCATGAATATGGGTCCTTTTGTTATCTGGAGAGATATTCATCTTTCCGCGTCCATGGGCAGCTACTATCCTATCCTCCCTATCCTATCCCAATGGAGAACATATAGATTGACTGCTTTTCTTCATTCCTCCTGCCATTCCTCCTCTGAATCTATTTCTCTGGGGCACGCAGGATAGCACCCTTAGGACTGTGCTGCAGCCTGTTGGCAGAGGGCTATGGTGATGGTGGGTGGCTGTGAGGATAACAAGACCTTTGACATTAGACATCAGACCATTAATGCTGCCTTAAAGCACGTGCTTAGGCATTTGCAAGACTGGGAGAAATAGACACTACATTTTCGGGGCAGGGAGCATCTCTCTTTCTTTTTTGTACAGTTCTCAGTGCAAGGGCCCCCAGATCCTATGAGTGCTACTGAACTGCCAGAAAAAACCAAACAAAAAAAAGCTAAAAATTCATCTTTTAAGTTCTAGCTTTTTCTCAGAGACTCAGAACAGACACTTATGAATGCATTGCTTGAAAAGGACCACTCAAATATATAAAAGGCAGTTTTTTAAAGCATTAAATTATTCCAGGACTGTGATTGGGTGTCCATTCCACGCACATCCTGAAAGAGTTAATGTGGCCAGGTGAGCCATTAACCACTTTGGCTGCACCTGGAGAGGCAGCCAGAGAGGAAGGAGGACTAATTAGAGATGAAGCTCAGCTGGACGGGAGCAAGAGGGCCTCTTCTCTTTCCCTCTCTCTCTCTATATATAGAGTCACTCTCAGGCTGGCAGAAGGTGAGGCAGGATGTAACCCAGGGAAACAGCAGTGAAATTTGGGATTGTGCAGCCTTTGAGTGCTTCTTATAGGGTCCTAGAGTAGGAGGCTAGCCTGGGTTCCCCACTGGCACTGTTAAGAAGACTTGAAAGATTAGGCTACCAGCGACAATTGGTCCCAAGAAACCTTCATACATGCAACACCCCCAGCTTCCAAATGAGAAAACTCCAGTGCCCTGGCTGGAGGGCCCTATCATGAAGGGAGGGAGGGAGTGAGAGCAGAAGAGAGAGATGGAGTGAGGAACTGCAGGAAGCAGTGTTGGACTGGCAGCGCTACTCCCCAGATGTGGTCAGAAGGAGACACTCCAGAGGGAAATAGAGCACGTTCCGACACGGTCCTCCACTTATGCCTGAACTCTCCTACCTATTTTCAGTTGCTCTTGTTACTGAGTGGAAGACAGACTACTGGGGGGGGAGGGACTGGACAGAAAGTGTGCTGTCTAGTTCACAGAGCAGACAAACTGGACTGAAAAGAGCTTTTCCTCTAATGTTTTCCAGTTAGAGATGTTTCAGTGTTACCAATAAAACAGAAATAGGCAGAATGTTTTTTGACAGAAAAGAACTTAGGTTGACAGTGTTGCTCATATTTGATACATCCCAGAGCGCTTTTCAGATGATGTACTTACCACCCCCAGATACTTCTGGGATGGATAGCAACAGCGAAGCAGGGAACAAGCACATTGCTCAACCCCAGGAATGGCCATTTGGACCAAGGTAAACCTCTTTTCTTCCTGAGAAGTGCTGTAAGTTCTCGAGTGTCAGTAAAAATAAAATCCCAATTCTAAAGATCTCTTCTGAAAAGACTTTTCTTTCTCCACCCCAGGCACATTGCATTTTAAGTGACCAGATAGCACGTATGAAAAATCAGGATGGCAGTGGGAAGTAATAGGCACCTACATAAGGCCAAGCCCCAAGTATTGGATCTGTCTGTATAGAATTGGGACCTCCGGTCACCCAACTGCATGGAACTCAATCTTTGAGTTATGGATATGGGCTGAATCCACCAGTGACAGAGGCCCATTGGTGCCAACTGGCAAAAGGATTCACATTTCTTTACAAGCAACTCCTGTCTGAAACCTGACAAATTCTGTACACCTAATATAGTGCTTTCATGCTATTTATCTATGAAAACCAGCTTGGAAAGTCTCTGCTAAAAGCTTGTGTCTTATCAATACTCAATCATTGTATACAGGTAATATTTAAGGAAGAATTTATTGATAGTGAAAATTATGTCCTTATGGTCTTCGAGTAAGTTAGTCACCAGGGAATCATCAGTTTTGTGGATTGCCCGTTCAACCAGAAAGGAGTGGTCACCTCTTCCTGGCTAGCCAATTCCATAGGGTCTACCCTTGTCCCATCCCAGAAAAGTCAATAGAAAACCAATAAATACAACTGCAAACAATCAAAACCACTTGGAGATTAAAAAAAAAACAAAAGAACATTGTAAACAGACAGAGGAATCACTGCTTGTGAATACAGACGAGACTGATTCATTATATTACAAGGACGGAGAAAGATCCTCTGCATCCATTTACTTGAGGAATCCTGGGGGGCAGGGAGGAGTGTGTTTCATGAAAGATTGGATCCTAGCTCCTAGGGGGCTAGCGAGCTCTGCAATTTTGCGGGGGGAAACCTACTTAATTAGATAGGAAAGGTCACTATTAAGAAGTGTAGGCCCTAGTTTGCCTTTTGTGATTTTTGTTTTAGAAACAAATGGTTGCAATACATTTCTCTTTTTTACTGGAACCTCTCCTTTTTTTTCTTTCAGGGAAACAGAAGATTTATTTAAGTGCTCACAAGTGCTGTGTGTTATGCAGGAGCAGAGATTGAAGGTAAAGTGGGGGTATGCTGTTTCTTTGGGAGCAGAGGATTTGGGATTTCTGTGAGCCAGTGTCAGGAGCTGGACATCACTTCGCAGAGAATGAGGGTGCAGCTCTTGCTAACCTGCAAGGAGGAGAGTGCTTTACGGCTGACAGGCTGGTGCCAAGGAGCTAACATTCACTTACCACCAGCAGGACTCCGTCCTGTCTTGCTGGAGGCAGGGGATAACAAGGTGACTCTCAGTCCTGGTATCTGGAGAACCATCACAGGACTCGATCAGGAAAGTTAGATTGAAAAACCACAGAAAACTATATTAGCATTATTTGTTTTCCATAAAATTCTCACTTATTTGTTTGTGGTCATATCGTTATTTAATTGCCAGCAGGCTGATGTGAGCCACGAGGCTGGGAGCTGGGGGTGAGGATAAATCAATTCAGCCACAAGGGAGGCTGGGTGTAGGGAGGTTCAGTATTCACGTGCAGGGTTAGCAGTGGAAGCTCTCTTGAGCATAAGCAGCCGTGATACAGCAAAGGTTCCTTTAGGACCTCAGTCAAAGCACAACAAGGGAGTTGCACTGATTTCTGTGGCTTTTGGATCCATCACCCAGGCCCAATAGTTCTGTGCACCAAATACCAATATAGGTATTAAAGAACTAGATGCTACTTCATCCGAGCCATTTAAGGCTGCAATCCTGGGATCATTGTGCATTACCAGTAGCATCGGAACATGCATGTGAAGTCAGCAAGGCCAATACAGTGCAATGCTGATTTTATAAGCTGTATGTGAACTTAAGTTTATCTAGCAGATTGTTGGTTAATTGTGCATGCAGGATTTTTAGATAGATAATACTCCCAGTGTCTCAATTTTGCTGCACTGCTTTTTTTTTTTTTTTAAACACCCTTTTTTCATGATCTATATCTACTGCTTATGAAAATATCAACACTATCAGAAGGGCACCAATAATTACAGGGCCAGAGAAATGAGAAAATGGAGGAATATCTTTGGATAAGTGTAGTTTTGAAGATAAGGATTGCTAGTGTGAGGTTGGGAAAATAAGCTCCCAGAGATAAAGTAAACTATAACAATCTTTATGATAATGGGAGAAAAGCACATTAAGAATTTTATTAGCAAGAACTACAAAAATTAGCTTTCCCCATTTTCATTTTCAAATCACTCAGCACTCTGTTTCCACAATAAAAACAGCAATGAAAAGAAAATTGGACACAGGGCATTACACTTTTCCCTCTGCGGGGAAAAAGATCTCTTCTCTCTCTCAGAGGACTGCTAATATGGACAGCCACGGCTATAATTCCGGAAGGCACAGTGCATATCATGAATACACAGGGTAGCTCAACCTTGCATCCACAAGGCACTTTGACTACCCTCCCTGAAGTCAGGCACATCAGGGAAGAGTCTAGTCTCTTCGAGCAGTCAACTCAAGAGTATGAACAGTTAACCAAACAGCCAGTTTTACCAAGTCCTTTTACTACACTAGTTGTGTGTGAATGGAGAGCAACAGCGTGGTGCTCTAGAACAGTGGTTCTCAAACTTTTTGTATTGGTGACCCCTTTCACATAGCAAGCCTCTGAGTGCGGCCCCCTGACCCATGCAAGCTCCCCCCAACCCCTTCGCCCCTAACCCCTGCAGAAACTGACCTACGGAGCAGTTGGTATTGAGTCTCGCTCCCCACTTGAATGCTGCTCCTCTGTGCACCCTTCCTCCCTCCCCTGTTCCTCTGTCCAGACTGCCGGGAAGAAGCAGAGAGGCTCACAGCCCTGTAACTGGCTGGGGTCGGGGCTCACAGCTAGCGACCCGCACATAACCACATTGGTTCTCAAAATGGGGGGCCACAACGCTCTAGCAGATCGGAAACTTGCTACTCTGGACAGACTCATAAGGAGAGGCCCCTTAAGGGGATTGGGCTCTGCCTCACTTGATTTAACTCATCAGGTGGCAGGACTACAGGGTGTAAAACAAGTCCATAGCTGAATTTAGAGAGTTAGAAGAGCCTACTGGGAAGGAGATCCCAGCCAGTGGGTCTGGGGAACAAGATCTACAGAGACCAGGAGCCAGCTGTAGAGAAGTCTTAGTAAGAGACTTGCAAGGAGTTGAAGTCTGCTTGGGAAGTTCCTCAGCTAGGACTGTAATGGATGTTTTAGTTAGAGCCCAGAAGGAGCACTGTGGAGAATTCCTGCACCCAGGCTGGAAAAATATCGGTGCAAAGGGACAAAGCTGAATTTGCCCCAGCAGTACAGAATGACTGTTGAGCATCTTGCATTGTGACCCAGATGGGGATAGGGAAGACATGTTCCTGAGAAATTTTTATATATATTTAAAAAAAAAAAGAAAGAAAGAAAAAAAAGCTGCCCCCAAAAAGGGGAGACTTGATCTGAAAGTTGTGTGAAGTTTTGTCTGAGGAAGGGAAACTGAGGCAGCAGACACACTTGGTGCCGTGTAGCGCAAGCCCTGCTACAGATGCCAACATTTTTGATATTTTTATGAAGAGTCAAACGGATACAAAGCAAAATGAAGAGAGCAGAGTAGATGAGGAGGGTGAAGCAGCTAGCTAATATGCTAACACTGTATTCTGAGTAGCATTTGATGCTGAATCAAGGAGGGAAGCTATTATAGAGCTAGGCAAAAAGCAAGGTCCAGTGTGAACATCGGATGCTCCAGAGCAGAACCTTTAAGGAGGAAGTGCTGTCTATGTAGCTCTTTTAAAGCAAAAGGATATCTGGAGATTAGCAGGATTCGGGCCCTGGAAGTCTAGCCAGAAGGAGCTTAGAAAAACTGTGCTACCTGTTATCAGAGGAGCACTCAGAGGTTCAAGGCTAGATGGGCCAAAGCAGTCAGAATATCTTAAATCGAAACCACTTGCTCCCGCTCACTAATACTCTGCTTCTGGTTACCCACCTATGCCACTTCTCCTCTGGAAGTAACCTAACCAGAATGGATACTAGTCTCAGTGACACAGCTCACTGCTCCCACCACATTTGAAATAGCCATGGGAAAACAGGACTGGGGAGGAGATGAGAAGACAGACAATTTGGAGAGTGGGGATGTCCAGTGATTAAAGCCAGGGGCCTCAAGTCAGGACATCTGGATTCTAGGCTCAGTTCCATCTCTGCCCAGGGTCACCTAGCAAGTCAAGTCAAGTCAGCCTCTGGTCTCTAAAATGGAGAATTTTGTCTGAAGAGCTCCAGGGGAGGTGAGGGAAAATGGACATGAAACTTCTGATAACTAAGGAATTTGGTGAATGGGGCAGAGCAAGGGCTTGAGCTGGCCAGCTTCACGAAGGCTGGTTGGCTGAAAAGGAGACAGGAGATTTAAAATTTAAAAATTTAACATAGGCAGAAACCCTCAAGCGAGCTCTGCAGAAAAATCTGGTGGGAATGGACAAGGGGAAAAAAAGCAGGAACACGTGACCTTTCAGTCCAGATGGAAACTGGCTTCAAATACTGTACAAGAGTGACTTACTTCACAAGCTATTGTAAGGCTATGACCGTAAAGCACTTTGATTAGATGTGCTTTGTCAAAGCAGAGAGTATTATAGTCTGGTTTAGGTATTTAAGTCCTGCCCCTTCTTCAATAATCTGTCTCTTATCACCACAGCTAGAAATACGGGACTTCTCAAGTTCCTTCAATACCTCATTTCCAGAGCCCAAATGGGGTTTGGGCTGGCTGATGAAGCTTCACTGTCTTTGGGATCTTTGTTCCCATCTCAATAAGGCACGCTTAGCAGTTCAAGAACAGCACCTCATAACGGCCATTATGCTGCATTTTGAAGGCCGTTTGTCGCTTCCAAGAGACCAGTTTCCAATATCATAACTTTACATGCTTCCCAAGTATAAAAATCTGTTACCAACCTCCAATCCTGACAGCGTAGATTGTGTTCAGTGCATGCTCAGATATCATTTCCAATGAGACAGAACACTTCTTGCTAGGGCCATTAAACAGGCTGAGGGAACATGCAAGTATGTTCAGTGCACAGGAAATTAGTACAATTGAATTCCAAGGGTCAGAGAGGAAACACAGTAGAATTAGAACTGTCAGTTTGAAAAAAATACTGGAGAAAATCATCTAAAAGAACGAGGCTTTGGGATATTGCAGATTTGTGCTAGAGAAAGAGCTGCCTGTACCAATCTAGGTCTCATTACTCAACCGCCGCAAATGTGTGACACAGCCAGTATGTGGAAACTGGTATAAAAGAGAGGAGATAGAAAATGCTGTGGGAGTGGGGGAGCAGTCTAACCTATCTGACACTTGCTATAACCTCAGGTCCAATGAGCAGGAATAACAAGACATTTCCTCCACCGCATGCATGGGTAGCAGAGTCCTGAGGCCTTCAACGTGCCATGCAGGAAAGGAGTCTTTCCCCTCTTAGAACTCAAGATGACTCATTATGCAAGAAGGAAAAAGCCCTTAGGACAGGTGGAATATTAAAGGCTCTAAGGATAACATTTTCAAAAAGATGTAAGTGACTTAGGATCCTAAGCGCTAAAGAAGTGACAAGCATTTAAGAACCTATGTCTTTCAAAGCACTTAAGGCTCCTAAGTGTCCAAGTCACTTCTGAAAATTGGACTTACTCACTCCAGAGTTCTGGAGCCTTTATGAAGAACACCCTAACTGCTCTTCCCTCACTCCCGTTATTCTGAGCTTCCATGTTTCCACTGACCACAACTACAGCAGCATACCATGGGAAGAAAGGCACTCCCTGTGGTCTGGCTCCAATTATTGCATTCAGTTCTGACATGGCACATTGGTCTGAAAAAGACTTCTCAGACCCTTACCCTATCTACAAGTGACATACACTAACCCTACTTTAGCTCATAACCCAACACTCATCGTTACACACCATCTCACAGTAACCAGAAAGTATTAGGTCCTTTGGAAATTACTCTCTCCTTTTTGGAGCGTTCTTCAGTTTAAAGAGCAAGTGACAGGATTGACAAACAATTTCTATCCCTTTGAACCATTAAACTGCTATGGATTTAATTTTATTGCCCTTGATTACGAGTCCTCTCTCTTCACCGAGCTGTAAATAACTGCTTTTGATTTTAAACACAGCTCAGATATGTCATGATTGAGAACAGTCTGCTGCTCCCTCAACATGTTTATCTAATGTCTGTACGAGAAAGAACAGGGAGCGTGAGAGCAGATGGTGCATCCATCTCAGTGCAGGCAGCGCCGTCTATATAGATGCGTAAACCTCTCGTATTTTCCAGTGTCAACACGATTATTGTGAAAGGAGGATTTAAAAACAAAAAAGCCACAACAAACTACAGCTTAAATAAATGACCACTTTAGCTCCTGCAGCCCTAGGTAGAGGTGATGGGATATGAAGCAGTTCCTAGGAAAGAAGGAAAAGGCCCACATGCATAGGTTGCTTAAGGCAGGTGGGGATTTGGGATGCTGAGAGGCAAAGTGAGAAGCTGGTCACAGGACTAGGGATTCTCCGTGTAACCAGTGGGCAGAGAGTTCCCAAGGGCAGTGTTTTCCCCTCTTCTGTGGGACGTGTAACCGAAGGGACGTATGATGGCTTGAAGGCGATCAGGACAGGATGATAGAGGGGAAAAACAGCTGATGCTCTTGGGAAATAGCTGAAACTGACTAAGATAGGGAAGGAAAGCGCCAAGTGACCAACTTGACTGGGGGGATATGACTTCTGCATTCTCTAAGAGTAAAGGGGAGAAGAGCTAATGATGAGAAGTGGGATACATCTCTGGGGCTTTGCACAAGTCAATATTGGCACTCAAGGTTCATCCAACACTTAATCTGGCCCAGCCAGATGGGAAAGGGTGAGACTCTCTGCCTTTCAGGGAGGAGGGCACGTCCCCACTATTTCCCACAGTGGCCTTTAAAATAAAATATCAGGGGTCTAGTCCCAGGTAAGGAATAGCCAATATTGTTAGCTGATCCAAGGCTAGCCTACCCCTTCAGAGCCTTAGTGAGGGGCCATCATCAGATGTCCTGCAGAGAAGAGAAGGGAAATATACCAACAATAGATTTTACACTTGTTCAGCTGAGTCAATTTTGAAAACCTGTTAAAGTTCTATGGTAAAACTTCCAAGTGTGTAAGTGACTTTATGAGCATTAGTCTTAGTCACTAAATATAAGGCTCCTAGGAGCCTACAATCACTTTTGAAAATGGGACTTGTGTGCTCTTCCTTGTACACCCAGATACTGTCTCTTTACCCATGTCATGTAGATTAAATCTCAGTAACTCCACTTACTACCTAAAACAGTGGTTCTCAACCAGGGTTACATGTACCCATGGGGGTATACAAAGCTCTTCCAGGGGGTGCAGCAACTCATCTTGATGAGTGCCTACTTTTACAACAGGCTTCAGAAAAAGCACTAGAGAAGTCAGTACACACTAAAATTTCATACAGACAAAATGAGAAACAAAGCATATTTTCAGCACTAGTATGCTCTAACGCTTTTGTGTTTTTAGGTCTGATTTTGTAAGCAAGTAGTTTTTAAGTGAGGTGAAACTTGGGGTACACAAGACAAATCAGGCTCCCAAAAGGGGTACTGTATTCTGGAAAGGTTGAGAACCATCGACTTAAAAAAATGCTTCCCAATTACATTCCCATGTGCAGTACTTCTAAGCACAGCGTGGTACAGTATTGGGGACAGTTCAGTGGATAGCCTGTGTCACCATTAACTCACTCTCCAATTTTCTCTCCGAAGAGCTCACAAAGGTCCCTGAAATTGCTGTAATGAGAGGCTTACTTGGGAAATTCTTTCAGTAAATAAGGGAGCAGCACAAGCATATCTACTTGAAATGAAGTTTTTTCGGGGAGAGGTTATTTATTGGGGTAAAGAAAGGCAAGGATCTGCTCATAAAGATTGGCAATACAAATTCAGCTTGTAGAGGAGAGGGAAACTTCACACATGAAAGGAGAAGTTAGTCTCATGTATTATGGTATGGTACCAAGGGTGCCTAGCCAGGATCAAAGCTTTTGAGAGCTGGCTGCAGTGTGGACACCGAGTGAGTGACATTCTCGCTCCTGAATACTTTATTATCTAAAGGCCCTTGTACTGCCATACAAACAGAGCCCCATTAGCGTCCACAGGACTCCACGTGAGTAGGTGTGGTCACCCAAACAGAATGGATTTCAGGACTGGGGCCCAAGTCCAGGCAAAATGCAACAATTGAGCAAAGGGAATGGGCCAGGGAAGACAAGGGTAACAGTGACAGAATTACAATAATATCCTCTGGTTTCTAAGCAAAATCACAAAGTTGCCTCCTTTATTGACCTCAAAGTTTTACGTAATTGTAATGCATCTATTGTCATCGTTCATATATATCTCAATGAGATGACTACAGCATGGTTTGTGACAAGAGCATGGAGCTATCTAACAAGGGAGGCCTTCAGCAAGAAACTTAGCTTCTCTATGCCTCAGTTTCCCTATTTTATAGATGGGAGATTATACCTGAATTATGGGAGCTTTGGGGAAAAAAGCAAAAGGGGATAGATGCATTATAATATAGAACAACTTTTACAATGACAAATTTTATTTAAAAAATTATAAGTTATGCCTTATGTAAAGTACCCAGAAATGCATATCTTCTGTTTTCCAGCAGGACAATATTTGTAAGTGCTACTTTGACTTTGTTATGATAAATTGTATGTAACAAAAAGGTGATAGATTGAAAAATAATAAGAGCCAAACATTTTATTAGGCTCTTATTCTCTATACATTTGAGCTTTGCTAGAACAAATATCACATAGTAGAAAATTTCTGAAAACATTAATGCTGCCATCAGTACTGGAACTTGGGGAAACATATCTTCCCCTAGATATGCATGCTTGTTTCCTGTTCTAATTAATTTTAAGTGACAAAATACATTTTTTTCTTTAAAAAAATAACTTTAAAAGAAAGAACAGTTCACAGATTTTTTAGAGACCCTTCCCCCCCAATCAACTACAAGATATTTTTAAAATTGCTAATGGCAAATACTAGCAATTCTTCAGTTCCCCTATATCATCAAAGTAGTTCAGGATAGCTACCCTCTGCATGCCAACTTCAACTTGGCCCCAGTTATGCAGAAACTCCTGTATAACCATTCTGCTGCCAGTTGTGCAATTGGATTTCATAGTTTGACACCTGTCATTCATTATTTGATTTGATAGTTAATATTGATCTCTGTTCAAATTGCACACAAACCCAGCTGTAGGGAAAGCACATGTTACAGGCAGAACTATAGTTAGGCACTGTGCTAGAATAAACTTCTGAGCTCCCACATACATGGTTCACTTTACTTCAGTTTCATTGTGTATGTAGTTGTCCATTCTCACAAGAGCCGTACTACATTTCACATAATGGGCCTGATTCATAGCTCATTTTCAATGGGGCCACTCTCACAAGCAAAGCGGTTTTAGTACCAGGCCCTTGACATTTCAGTCTGTTGGCAGGCTCCTTGCAGGGATTTCACTGCCTTGGAAGTGAGCGGTATAAAGAGCACAGCTGAGTGTGTGAAAAGTGGCTCTCCTGTATATTATTACTACAGCAAGCAAGTGGCTTTGTTTCTAGAACAGAAGCAAAGCATCAACTCTTTTGTGCTCATAAGGTGATGAATGATGGCGTTTGTTGTTTGTAGAGACACTTTAATAAAAGCGTAGGCCTTCTTTTCTTCTTCTACCGTATTCCAACAGCAAACATTTTAAAGAAAACCTTTCTTCAAAGTCACACGCTGTCAGCTTGAAGCAAAATTTAAAGAGATTCCCTCTATTTTTTAAGTATGAAAAAAAGTAAAAGGAAACATTTTATCCATGCACGTTAACCCAAAGTAATGCAACATCAATAAGAGGCAAAATTGTGGTTTCCACTAAGATTATTTCTATGGCACCTTTAATACGGCAAAGGGACTGGATTTAACATAAACCTTTATCCACGCACATGGATGAATTAACGGAGTCTGGATGAAACCATAACTAAGAAACACAAATATTAGTAAGACTGTGTCTGTATGATGTATTCACAGGCTATACACACGGTTGCTCTGTGACGTTAAATCAGCTGGCTCATGGTCAGTGGTATAATCTAATAGCAAACAGAAAATCTGTCTGAGAAAAAGGTTCACAGCCCCCACTCCTGCATGGCTCCTGATCAAACACACCACCAGAGGGACAGGAGGATTCAGGAGACAGAATTTTTCAATATGACACTAGCTAGATCGACTATACCATTCATCGTTGTGGCCAGAGAACTCTTAAGAATTGTTGGTCTCAGTCCTGTTCTTAGGTCATGTCTACATGAGCACTCATGGCAGCAAAACCGTGTCACTCAGGGGTGTGCTTTTTCACACTCCTGAGTGACAGAAATTACATTAACAGAAGCACCAATGTGGACAGCGCAATGTGGGTGGGAGAACTTCTCCCACTGGCAAAGTTGGTGGTTGGGATGCTTTTATTAAGCTGACCAGAGAGCTCTCTTTCATCAGCATAGAGCAGTTACACAAGCACTCTTCCAGCTGTGCCACGGTAAGTTCGCTAGTGTAGACATGACCTTTGTTACAGTCCCACAATTACCATCCCAAGTTTCAACACCCTTGCTAACAATAAGGCATAACAGACAATATAAATCCTCAAATGAAAGCACACACACAAAAAAAATTAACTGCACTTCTCATACTGTTCATTGAGGCTTCCAGTTCCGTTTATAGGCTACTTTAACAAATCCCAACCAGTTTTTTGCACACAGAACAATAGTTTTGCTTCCAAGGTAAGGTTTATATGTAGTCAAGTCTTACCTTTTCTTGAGTGTGGGAGAGCAGACTTGCTTATCTTAAGGAGCTTCCTTAGGGATCGGTAGATGTTGACAAGCAAACATGTAATCCATCTCCAAGGCTTTCCATACACTGATCTTTGGAGGCTTGGGGTAAATAAGTCTGAGAGTGTCCTTAAAAAAAAAAAAAAAAATTTTTTTTTCCTTCCAGCAGCATCCAAAATGTTCATGATTTTGGCAAGCACATAAGCAGAAGAGTATCTCACTTAATTATCTCAAAGAAAAACTATACCAGACACACAGCTAACATAGAACAAGTCTATTTACCCCTCTTAAACAGCACTCTACTAAGCTTCGTTTTCTGATGCCTTAAACCAGCTCTGTGTAAAACTTCTGCTTTCTCTGCGCAGCTAATTTTTGCCCACAGTTGGCTATTGAAATCACCTGCCTGAGTAGCAGCCGGTTTGCCTTTAACAAGCTAATGCTGGGCAGCTGAGATCTGTACACAGTCTGCCTGGCCTAGGATTTTCTCATTATTTATCTTGTGAATTTTTCCTCTTTTCTTTGCTACTACAGGCTCCAAACATTTTACTGACAAACCATTCAACCCATGTCATGCAATATTGTCATGGGTGATGATGCAAAGCCAAAGACTGGCCACTTTAAATTCAGGGAGTGGTTCCCCATCTGGACCCTGACCTAGGGTGTTATCACCATGGCATCCTCCAAAACATTAAGGCGCTTCACTCCCATTGAAATCAATAGAAGCTAAGTGCCCAGATACCATTGGGGATCTGGCCTGGGTGTTCAAGAGCACCTGTCTTTATAAGACAGCAGTTCAGCTGGGCTTCTTTATGCCACCTTTGCATCTTCTCTAATGCTGGAGCTGGCTGGGAACCATTGTAGCCTCTGGTGTAGTTTTATCACATGGGCTGCCCATGGCTTCAAGAGCTGTTCTGGGCACGGAGATGCCCTGACTCTACTCCCATTCCTCCAGGAAGGCCTCCAGAGGGGGTAGAGGAGTGGACAGCTGCATCTATGGATCCTTCCTACTCTGAAGGGTCCCTTAGAGAGCCGGAGCTGGCAGTTTTCCAGTTGCTTTGTACTCCCAGAAATGGTTCAGTCAGGTCCCCTAGAGCCAAACACCCTGAACTTTGGGATGTTCAAAATCTAGGGCCTGGCACCTCAGCAACAAACACCCTGGAGGTGGCTCTGATTCTTTCTTGCCTTGTGTCATTTCTGAAATCGGTATAAAGCAGGTGTAAAATCTATCCAGCCTGAATGAGAGCCCTTTGCATGGGCATCCGCGACTCAATAAGGTGCGGGGCAATGGACAATCTGATGCTTTGTTCTCAAGGGAGTGCAAGGACGGTTCCCTGCCTTCTCCTCCAGGAGTACATAGCATTCCACAGTGCAGAGAGTTGAAGAGGAAGCAGGACCGTGCCCTTGCCCGGCCTTTGGAGCATAAGCTGCAGCCCATGAAGGTGTATGGAAGTGGGGCTGGAGATGCCAGGAAGAACGCTGCCTCCTGGAGGTAGCATTCTCTCTGGAATCCCTCCCATGGGCAGCTTTACTTTGTCTCTTCTCTGCAGGAGGCTGCACTCAAATATCACAACCAAGGTCTTAGAGGTACAGTCAAAGCAAGTACAGAAGACAGGGTCATTATGGGTATGAGGGCAAGGCATTGTTTGTTTGTGTAGTAAGTTTGCATGTTTCATGGATGAACAGGAACATTGACCTCTAATCCTGTCAAGTCATGAGATATTTTGTTTCCATTAAGTTTTTGATTTGCAGTAGGGCAAAGAGGCCATATAAAGTTTAGTATCAGTGTCCCCATAATGCTTTTTGTCTTCACAAGAGAGGCAGGATGGCCCAGTTGTTAGAGCATTAGTCTACAGCCTGAAGGCGGTGGATTCAAGTCCTTGTTCTACCACAGACTTCCTGTATGACCTTAAGCAAGGCCCTTAGCTTCAGTTCCCCAACAGCAAAAGGGGATAATAGTGCTTCCACAGATTCCAAGGCTGGATGGTTCCATTGTGATCATCTCACCTGATCATCCATGTAACATAGGCCATAGCACTTCCCCCACAAGATTCCTAGAGCAGATGGTTATAGCAAAACATCCAATCTTGATTTAAAAATTGTCAGGGATGGAGAATCCGCCACAACCCTTGGTAAATTGTTCCAATGATTAATAACTTTCATTGTTAAAAACCTTATTTTCAGTGTGAATTTGCCTAGCTTCAACTTCCTGCCACCGAATCATGCTATACCTTTGTAGGTTAGATTGAAGAACCCAGTATTAAATATTTGTTCCCAACGTAGATTAGACTATAATTAAGTCACCCTTTAAACTTCTTTTTGTTAAGCTCAGTACACTGATCTCTTTTTGTCTCACTTTTACATGGCTATTGTGAGAGGCTTGGATACTAATGTAATTGGGACCATATAAATCCTTCAAATAGGTAGCCCATGGACTGTGATAGAAAAAATTCTACCAATTTTTTGTGATAAGTGGGAAATTTAATAATTTAAAACTATCAATGTTTAGAAATTTGAAAAGAAAACACCCACCTCAGCTTGCTCTAGTTTAGACCCACCATCCATTTTCACTCCATCTGGCTTCATCCCAATACATTTTACCTCACTTCTCAGGTACAATCAAGTCTTTGTCTCAAAGGGACAGTACAGAGGTTCCTTTGAACTGTGATACAATAGGAGTTTGCTGTGTGGCTGACTATATTTGCCTGGTGCATGTGGAGGATTAAAATTCCCCTCGGGTAAGATGTGTTTTTACTGCATGTTAGTCATAATTAGGTTCAAACACAGCTCTGGAAGCAAAAAGTGCTGAGCAACTTCATTGTATTGTCAGTGCAAGTCTCTTCTGTCTTGGCTCACTGAGAAGGTGAGCCCTTCTGTCAGCACTGGTGACTGTAGATATGCTCCCGCTCTTTAAATATAGACTCAGTTACAGGAGGATCTGTCAGTGCAGAGTAAAACATTAACTAAAGCAGGCCAAGATATTTCCTAGAGAAAAGACAGCAATTCTTCTTATGTGAAACAACCTCCCAAAACTTCTTAGTAAGGAGAAGAGAACAAATTAGGCAGTTCATACACAAGAGAAAGGGGGAAGAAAAAGAAGCTTTACAAATTCTGTAGCACCGCTGACTAACTGCTGATTTACAGTAATTCCCTTCATTTCTTTTCTAATTAAACATCTCCTGAAGGATCAGGCCTGTCAATGTGATCTGAGGCTTATAGCCTGAAGTGTAAAATGAGGCAAATTGCTTGACTCACTTGCAATGATAGAGTCATTTTGCAAGGAGATTGGAAATCAATACTTGTCATCCCTGCACAGTGCTCTTTATTCAGAGGGGCAATTTGTAAGTGTAATTTGAATGAGTGTAGTGGGAGAATGCAAAGTTACAGTACCAGTCATGGAGAGGGAAATGACGGAATCTAAAATATAGGCTTATTGCCATTTTATTCATATTAACGTCAAGGAAGATTATCAATAAATACAAAATTTTAATTCAGCAACATGCAGTGAGACTGATTACTGTAGTATTCAGTTTCCTTCTTAAGCAACAATCAACGTTAAGAGTACAATGCTTCATATAATTTCCCTGTTGACAATGTCAGACAATTTCCGTGTTGTCTGGTATCAGCCATGGCAAGGCAAATGAGGGCTATAAAAAGGAAATAGATGAGCCCTGTATTCACAGATGAAACAGGACGGGTTTTGCAAAAGAGCTCTCACAGATCAGGGAGGTTTAGTCAAACTTGAAGAGGATGGCAGAGCGGGAGCTCAGTATGATTAGATGCAATCAAGAATGACAAGAGGCATTCAACAACTTCTGCTTTTTTCAAACAAGAGTATTTAAGAGTGTAAGATGGGCAGCAGTAGCTTACACCAAGCAAAATAGTGTCAGGTGCCTTGTAAACGTCCCCTAGCAGCTCTGCCAGTTGACTTTAATCGGTACTGGTAAATGTGCTGTGAGGATGGTGTTAAAATTGCAAGCTATCACTTTACGAACAGGTGGGGTTTTCAGGATCCTGCTCAAAGGTGACAGACCTCTGTAACAAAGTGTGTGAGCAGAGTCAGTCTGAAAGAGCCTGCTTACAGCAAGGTGGGGTGAGCTGCTGTTCATAAATCTTAACTGAAATGATTAGGTCAGCCAACATGGCTGAAACGAATGTGCCGACACTGTCATAACAAACACAGCTGGGTGAGGAAGCTAGTCTTTGTTCATACTTTTCAAACCTACTAAGCTTTTTCAGGTACAAGAATTTTGTCATACATTTGCTTTCAAAGCATATATTAATGCTTCAATTTCAATTCAAATTTCCAACCAACAACTAAATGGAAGGCTTTTTCCAACTAGAAAATTTTTAAAACAACTAAATCTAGTTGGAAAACTACTACATTGGCAACACTAGTTCAGAGGGGGTGTAGGGAAATGACTGCCTTTCTGGTGACACCAATGCACCAGGAGCTGTAAGGTAAGGAGGGTGGGTAGCAGAATGGTCCTATGTCATGCCAGTTGCCCTACACCATCAGAGACTCTTTTATTCCAGAAGTATGAGCAGCAGGGAGAAGGGAAGGAAAGTACTATGTTGGTTTCCTATCCAGCTATTCTGTTGTCAGTGCTTTTTAGCATTAATTCTAGGCCCACACTGAATTTCATCTAGTCGTGCATGGAGTCTGTGTTGCAAATAGTATTTTTATTTCTTCGTCTCAGAGGATGATGTTGGCTCATCCATATAGGTCTTTGGCTCAATGTTTGCCTGCAATGGACAGATGAAAACTCCTTTTATAATTATTAACCCTAATTCATTTGTTGTGATATTTTTAAGCACTGAAGATGTGCTTCCGTCATTTATGGACAAGATAATTATTCATCTGTTATTTAAACAATTCAATCCTCTTCTCATAAGAAAGAAGCAGAAAAGATTGTGTCACCTCAGCCCCTGGTGCTCTTCCCCAATTAAACAAGGATACCCAAATAACTAGATCTGGCTGAATAAAAAAAAAAATGTACAAAGCTAGGTTTTGGGAACACAAGATTGCCCCTGATACCTTCTTGGAGTATGGTCTAATGAAGTTACACCACCTAGGCCATTTAGATGCTGGAGTAGAAAGCCTCTATAAAGAAGCACAGTAAGAAACAATATGCTTCTTAACTATGTTACATTTCTCCTCCCAATCCAACCTAAATAAAGCAATTGACATTTAACATTTTCTGCAGATGGATCAGAAGTGGCACGTACACAACTGAAGCTATCTGCCATGCAGGGACTGGATTTGTATTTGCCAGTGAGCTCGCCAGCCAGCTGGCCAGTGGACAGATTTTATTTGGAAAGGAGTTGTCCACAGTTATCGCACAAATAGCAAAAAGCAGGTTTTCAATCATCCTCTGTTCCTCCCTCTTCAGTCTCATCCTCTGAGTTGTATATGAGAGGGGCAGATCAGATAAAATCGGGGAAGAATTTTTCAGATGCTGTCAAATGAAACATGATTTCTTCATAAATTGTAAGGCCAGACAGGTCACTGTAATCATTTAGTCTGACCTTCTGCATAACACAGCCCAGAGAATTTCCCCAAATTAATTCCTTTTTCAACTAGAGCATATTCTTTAGAAACACATCCAACCTTGATTTAAAAACTGCTAGTGATGGAGAACCTACCACAACCCTTGGTAAGTTGCTTCAATTAATATAATTACTCTCATTGTTTAAAATTTGCACCATATTTCCAGTCTGAATTGTCTAGCTTGAACTTCCAGCCATTAGGACTTTGTTTGATAGATAGAGGAGCCTATTATCAAATTTTTGTTCTTCATGTATATGCTTATAAACTGTGACCCTGTTAGCCTTCTCTTTCTTGAACCACATAGATTGAACTCCTGGAGTCAAATCACTATAAGGCATAGATGTCAAACTCAGGCCCGAGGGCCAAATCTGGCCCGCAGTGTAATTATATTTGGCCCGCGAGAAAATACCAAACGTCTACTAGAGCTGGCCCTCCGGTAGACAGCGCATGCACCGATTTCACATGTGTTTATAGTATTAAGCTTTGCTTGTTCCAGATTCAATGTTTAAGCAAAACTTAAGTTTGTTTCCATATGAAAAGGTTCATCGTTATATTTGATGAGAAGGAAAAACTTCCTCAATTGTAGACATTTTTTCAATAAATATCAAGGTTGGCCCGCGACTTTGTCCAAGTTTTTAATTTTGGCCCACTGTGTATTTGAGTTTGACATCCCTGCTATAAGGCATGGTTCACTATAAGGGTTCTCTGAACCCTCTCCAATTTATCAACATTCTTGAGCTGTTGACACCAGAACTAGATACAGTATTCCAGCTGCAGTAGCACCAATGCCAAATACAGAGGTAATGTAACCTCCTTCTTGGACTCAATATTCTCTGTGTACGCTTCCAAGGATTGAATTAGCCCTTTCAGCCATAGTCTATGGTCTGGTCTTTACTACCTCCAGTGGTCAACGGGAGATACACAGGCTACATAATGTAGCTTGCATCTCCTGTTGACTTACTTACATTGCCATACCATGGCATCTTCACTGTGCTGCGTTGATTGGAAACGCCCTCCAGTCAACACAGCCGTAGTCCTTTTGGCAAGGTGGATTAATGGGATCGACTTGAGAGCACTTCCGGGATCAACTGAGCAGGTCTCTGCGGCCCGGCTCCATTGGATGCTCATGTTCAGCTGTTTATCCACCATGATCCCCAAATCCTTTTTTACAGTCACTACTTCCCAGGAGAGATTTCCCATCCTGTAAGTATGGCCTACATTCTCTGATCCTAAAGGTTCAACATTAAACTTTAAGTTTAACCATATTAAAATGCATGTTTGCTTGTGCTCAGTTTAACCATAATACCCAGATCACTCTATAAAAGAAACCAGTCCTCTTCATTACTAACCACTCCTCCAATCTTTTGGTCATCTGCCAACTTTATCTCTGATTTTTATGTTTTCTTACTGTCATTGATAAAAATATGAAAGGGGCAGGAACTGAGCCCGGGGGGAACCCTACTAGAAACACACCTGCTCAATGACAGTTCTCCATTGATAATTACATTTTTAAAGCTGTCAGACACCTTTTAATCCATTTAATGTGAGCCATGTTAATTTTGTGTCATTCTAGTTTTTCATCAGTGTCATGTAGTACCAAGTGAAATGTCTTACAGAAGTCTAAATATATTAAATCAACACTTTTACTTTTATCAACCAAACTCATAATCTCATAAAAAATATATATCAATTTTGTTTGACAGGATCTGTTTTCCATAAGCCCATGTTAATTGACATTAATTATATTACCCTCATTTTAATTTTTTATGGATCAAGTCTCGTATTAGCAGTTCCATTATTTTTACCTGGGATCAATGTCAGGCTGACAGGCCTATACTATCCGGTTTATACTTATGAAATATTGGCACAATATTAGGTTTCTTGCAGTCTTCTGTAACTTCCACAGTGTTCCATGGTTTACTGAAAATGAGCAATAATAATGCCAGGATCCAGGATCCCATGGCACTTTTTAGAAAAGTGGGATTCTCTAACTGAGGGGTCTTGGGACAAATTCAATTCAGATAATTATATTCTGCCTTCTAAATTCCCTGTGCAATTTCAACTAGAAGTTTGGGGCCTTTTAAAACCACTTCCTCTCCAGATCAGTTGTAACACTCTTTCTCTCTCTCTCTCTCCACACACGAACACACACACTTTTCCTCTTTCTTCACAATCGCAACACTATATTTCTATCTTTATGAATTTTCCTAAGGGCTTGAGGCCAAGATTTTCAAGAGAGACTGGTGATTGTGTAGGCCTCACTTTGAGTGCCCAGTTGTAGACATCTTAACAGCGGCTTGATATTAAGGATGGGAGCTGAGCACTTTCTGAAAAATCAGCCCCCTTTAAGGCATTTCAAGGTGGGAACCCAAACCTTGAGGTGCTTAAAATCCTAATCACTCTTGGCCAGATTTTGCACCCTAACTCACATTGAGTAGAACCTTACTTCTTGAATACTCCCCTTGAGTGCATGGATTAAAGTACTACTCAGTGTGAGTAAAGGGTGGCAGAATTTGGCCCTAAATAAGTAAAATAGCTTTCACTTCCACCAGCATTGCTTATTTAGATCCTTTGGTTGTCGCTCAAACTGTAAGATGCCTTGCTTGTGGTTTGAACACCCTTAATTAAATATTCAACACATGCTCTCTTTCAAAAGAGTAGGTTGTTTTATAGTTAGACACGTAAACACACAGTTATGTCTCTGGTCCTCTTCCAACACCTTATCTCTGGGTAATCTCATCCCCAAACACAAATTCAGCTACCAACTTTATGCTGATGACTCACAGATTTACCTCCCTACTCCAGACCCATCTTCTTCTGTCGAGACTAGGATCTTGGCCTGTCTCTCTGGAACCACCTCATAGAGGTCTAGCTGTCAGAGTCATCTCAGCATGGCTAAAACAGGGCTCCTAATCTTATTCCACAAGGCCTCCTTTCTCAATCACAGTGGACAATGCCATTATCCTGTCTGTCACTCAGGTCTGTCTTCTTTGATTGAGATCTCCATAGGTCGTCACATCCAGACTATGTCTAAATCTTGCTGATACTTTCTGCATACCTTTCCTATGATTTGGTCTTTCTTATTCATCCCCACAGCTAAATCTCTTGTCCAGGGTCTCATCATCATGCATCTCATTTACTGCAACATTCTTCTCTCTGGTCATGACAAATGCAATCTTGTCCTGCTCATATCCATTCAGAATGCTGCAAATATCATTTTCATCGCCTGTCACTTTGACCGTATCACTCCTCTCTCTTTGCATCCCTTTGCTGGCTCTCCTCTATCATCTCAAACATAAACTGCTTGTATTCATTTTCAAAACCCTTCACAATCAATCCTCACCCTACCTATCATTTCTCAGTCACTACCAAGCTGTTGACACTCCTCTCAGCCCAGGATGCCTTTGAAAACTCAAGTTTTCCATTACACACCTTTGTGCTTTTTCCCCATTCTGTGGCTCATGCTTGGGAGGTGTTCCCTGTAAACATCCGCAAAACGACCTCATCATCCGCCTTCAAAACACGTTTTTGCCATAATGCCTAAAATAAACCAACCTGTCAATGGTCAAGCTGCTGGTGTTCTGTCCCCAGTGCCTACTACCAATATTGTCTCATTCCTCTCTTATACTTCTTATATTTGTAAGCTCATTGGGGCAGGGATTGGCACTCTGTTCTGTGTTTGTACAGCACCTAGCACAAAGGGATTCTGGTCCATAATCAGGGCTCCTAACTGCCTTGATACAAATAAATAATAATTCTGTATCACTACTCTACATAGTCATATAGTATAGGTTGGCTGAAATCTCCTCTTAATTTCCACTTAGTCCTGTATTATTGCTATACAGTCCGGATGCTCGGAATACACATGGGACAGACCTATGCTTTGAATGGTTAAATGATTACTGAAATTTACTGATTTTTGACTTAGCCTCTTCTTTAAACAGTCACATTCCTTTTACAGTTGTGCATTTGATAGACTCCATGTGGTGTTCATTTATCCTCATACTTCTGTTTAGGTGGGCTCCCCTTTTCTCTTAGCAAATCATGTCAAGCAGCTCTCAGCTGAGCTGCATCTTCTTTTCATTTGGTGGAAACAAGAATAATATCCAGATGTCCCTTGCAGTTCATGGACTGCTGGAGCAGGGGGGTGAGGGACTGGGCAGTGAAAGGCTATGGGCAACTTAACTTTGAAGCTTAACAAAAATGATCACTTTGGAAATATTAAATGTATACAATGTTTTGGTATACATCTCCCATTTGGGGCCTGGTCCTGCTATCGAAGTCAATGGCAAAATCTTATTAACTTCAATGGAAGCAGACTGGCGCCTTGAAGTCCACTGAAGTCAATGGGAGTCTTTCAGTGGGATTCCTACTGAAGACAAGGAAATAGACTCCTTGACTGCAATGAGAACTGGATCTAGCCCTTAATGCAAGACAAGTATCAATACCTTTGGTCTTCAGTGATCACCTGGAGGGTGCGGCCTATGTTATACAAACACATGCCAACTCTGGATTGCTGTTACTAATCTTAAAGGTAAGGAATTATCAGTGATAGCTCCAAAAGCTACCTATGCCAAATTGATGGAGATTTCGTCAATTGCATGTCAGGGATACAGTAACCATGGAAACCTAGGAGAGTAACTCTCACTACCAACATGACCATTTGAAAACATTTCCTAGATAGTTTGGTGTGTTAGCAGCTGAGCATTGTGTATGCAAGCTCTTGTAGAGGGAAATAAAGGCACAGAGCTAGAGTGACAAAAGGACTTAAGTGCCTTACTGTCATTTCAGGCCCCTAAATCCCAGAATCAGGCCCCACTGGGGTTCACAAAAGCCGTGCTGCTCAGCTCCTGCCAAGACCTGTAGACAGCTAAATTTGCTTGGCGTCTACATTTTTGCAGGACAAATTCCCTCGGTACCTAGTCCTGCCTCTGAGCAGGCGCCCTGTAGTCCCATGCCAGGTCCCAAAGCTCCACGTACTCGATAAATGTTCCTCTACTCGATTTGGTACGTGTGCTCAGATGTCACCTACTGGATCAAGGCCCTACAGGCAAGCTTACACAAGACGGCTGTGAGTGTGGAGGAGCACATTCATACCTGTTAGCTCAGTGTTTAGGGCACTCACCTAAGAGACGCCAGATCCCACTTCAAATCCTCTCCCCACCTCAGGTGGAAGGGGGACCGGAAGCAGGTTTCTCCCATATCCCAGGTGAGGTCCCTAATCCCTGGCCTAAAAGTTATAAGGGATCCTCCTCTTCTCCTCCCCCGCCACCTCCTCCTGGCTTCTTGCTAAAACAGCATAGACACCTAATGCCAAGAGAAGGTTTGCGGATGAGCATCGCAAACAGAGGGAGGGGCCTCCTTAGAGCCCAGATTTACGTGCCTATTGTAGCACACACCCTTCAGCATAGCGCCTCCCATTGGCTCAGAGGACCAGCCTAGCATGCTGGCTTCTGTGAATCCCATTCTGAGGTGTCTCTTTCCCCATTTAGTGTCTAGGGAGGGCTGGCAGTGGTGCATGGTCAGGCCAACTGCAATGACTCTCAGATCTAAGCATGTGCTGGTTGAAGTGCCCATCTGTCTCCCACCCCCTGCCCTGTGCGGGTGATGCCTCCCTGACATCATGACGAAACTAAAGACATTTTTGGATGTGGTGTGGTACAGAGGCTGGTCCAGTTCCTAGTGTGAGCACAGGCTGGAGGAGCCTGCTAAAAGAAGGCTGAAAGGCACTCCACAAACCTCTCCTCCCCAGTTCTGAAGTGGTGTTTTGTTTTAAAGCCCAACTGAACGGGAAATACATGGACTGGTGCCTACTGCAGGCTTGACAAAACTCAGGCTTTGTGAATTGCAGTGGTTGTTTAGACATCTAAAAGTCAGCACACCTAAATTTCTTTGTGATTCCCCAAAGCATTAATAGTTGAAAAAAGGGAGTAGATTGGCTTTACTTCAGCTGAGAAGCCTAATGACTCCAGAAGAGCTAGACCCATTTATTCAAGCTTTGGAACTGAGCCAGCATTTCTTAGGTGGTAATGTAATATTCTGCCATAAACTACTTTTGATACCACTATCAGCATATTCGTTTAGAATTCCCTATATATATACACACCAATATATAATTCCCTATACATATAAACACCAATATAAACACCTTTTTAACTGTATAATTGCATCCACACAATATTGGTACAAAAACTATGAGTAGATAAGACTTTATTGGACCCATTTACTTCCATTAGACTTAAGCATGTGCTTAAATTAGCTGTATCAGAGCACTGAGTAAGTGAACAATCCCACTGAAAGCAGTGGCTAATGCACCACAAAGTGTATCTTGTTCATTTACCTGGAAAAGTGTATCTCAGTTTTAATTGCTTGTAACAAATCTCACTATGGAATCTGGTATTAAATCTTTGCTGAGAATTAGGAAGAAGTGGCTTGTTGTGTGCACAAGTTATAGGTGTTTGCAAGGGCTAATTAGCGAGATTCTACAGTAGTTACTTTTTCATAAGATTGTGTGAATTTCCAAAGAGCTATTTACAAGGAGATGAAGATGATAATTGTGCGGACTACAGACGTGCTTTTAATGTTAGTTCTATTTTCTAAACTACAACTAATTTTTTCCCCATTCTTTTCTAGTTCGCTGGCTGTCGTTGCCTTCTCTCTCTCTTCATTATTATTGTTTTTTATATTTAACTGCATTTTAAAAACCACTATTTTCTACTACTGTCATTAAAAATATCAGTAGAGACTGTATAGGTGATTTACTAAATAATAGTCAGACTCTTCCAAATTTCGACCCAGTTAGCCAGGTGAGGCTATGGTGCACTACCATATGATGGTATCAAATACTGACCACAGTCAGAGGGCCCGGTTGGTGAGCAGTTGCTCCCACTTGCAGTTCCACTGCAATCTACTGCTACTCACATGAATAACTAATTACCAATAAAAGCAAAGGGTCACAACTGTAGCATATTGGAAGAGGGTAGTATCCCTTTAAATGGTTTGTGAGCCCTGTCACACATTTGTGTTATTTGACATCAGTATGTCAAAATCATAGTGATTCGTGTGAGACATGCCATGTTGGGTGCTGTTAGAAAGGCTATAATGTGCTAAGTAAGAAGATAATATTTGTGTTCATGTGTGAGGGAAGTTATGGACATCTTTGATATACCTGTATTTCAAACTATGCTGTATAAGACACACCCCAGACAGAGAGGTGGCAGGACAATAGCCCGCTTAATGGCCCATCAAGACCTTTACAGAAGCCAAAGGCCCAGGAAGGAACTAAAGGCATACCTGAAGAGTTACCAGGATTGGCCCATGTGACTCTGGATTCCATTTTGGTTCCTATAAAGTTCTACAAGTCGCATGGCCAGAGACAGAGGGTATATAAGATCAAACCACAGAAACCATTTTGTCTTTGTTCCTGTCCAGCTGCAGACACACACCTACCTACCTCTGGATCAACACATTTTGCAACTGAACTGAAGGACTTAGACCCATCCAGGTACTGGATGTATACCAGAGGGACTATACAAACTTGCAACCCCACAGTTCTTCTAGAAACCTCATGTATATGGACTTTTAAATCATTTGTATGTATCTGATTTCTTTAATCCTTTAACATTTCTCTTATTATTTCTCTTTCTTTTTATAATAAACCTTTAGTTTTAGTTACTAAAGGATTGGCTAGCAGCGTGGTATTTTGGGTAAGATCCAAACTGATAGTGAACTGGTACTGTGGCTGGTCCTTTGGGATCAGAGGAAATCTTTTGAGTAAAGAGCATAGAGTTTAATGACTGACCTCTTTACTGGACCTAGTGGCAGTTTGGGAGCCAGAGACTGAAATGCAATAAAGGGGGCTGTGTGTATTTGTATAGTGGCTTCTTGATAACCATAGTGGGGGAATCAGAAGCACTGTTTATGGCTGGTTGGGAAGTCTGACTTCAATGTCACCCACCAGTGCTGGGAGAATCTGATCTTCTTTTACAGCCTGCCCTGACTTTGGCATTATCAGTGGGCTACCCTGGGCACGGACGGGTCACAAGTCCTCTTGTGGCACTCACTGTATTCTGTACCATAGAAGTTGCTTGAAACAAGTCAGAGTAACATTATGTATGGAGCTAAGCCTGGTATGTTTATGGAAGTTGAATCAACGCGGTTATTTGGGACCCAGGTGTGCCAAGGTGCTTTCTCATGTTGTGGTGTAGAACAAAGGACAAGAGCAACAATCTAGCTCAGAGACAGGATATCATTACAATAGGTAGAGCATTGATCTGGGCCAGTGTGACAACTCCAAATTTCCAAAATCAAGCACACTATTTGCAAGCTTTCCATGGCAGGGACTGTCTTTCTGTTACGTTTGTACGGCACCTGGCAGAATGGGGCACTGCCCTGCCACGATAGACACACATACTATTGATAAAATAGGATACTGGTATTGGTAATGAAGTTAGTTAAAGATTAATCTAAATCGGTTAGAATTTCTAATGTGTTGATTAGTTTAAAGCCAGCCAAAAAACAAACAAAACAAACACTGAAGCTGCTGTTCCTAGCGATCTGTAGGGTATTCATGTCAAAATGCAAAGGGTGAATTACCTTTAAAATTCTAATTAGGCCAGCAATGGCTGAGAGTGTGGGACAGATTGTCTGGCTTTGAAACAACACAAACCAAACAACAACAGAAGAAAACAACAGGCGAAGGAAGGCTGCCATGAAATCAATTCAAATGATCCCATCCATTTATTTAAGTGATAGCCTATTTTATTGCTTATGGTACATTGTCATGCATGGTCATCCATTGTCATCCATGGTCTGGGATCTCAACAGATGCAAGAAGAGCTTTGTAGTGGTAGAGAGAGAGAGAGATTTTGGACTATTCAGAGTGATCTCAGTAAAATCCCAGATGCTTAGTTGTAACCAAATAAAACTGGAAACTACTTTGGAGTTGATGCAATTGAAACAAATATGACAGTTCTTCAGGCTCAGACCCGTCTTTTCCCCTCATTTCTTCACTCCTGTACTCACAATGAAAACAGTAGGCATTTGATTGGCACCACTGATTAATTAACAAGCAGAGAGTGTCCATAAAAAATGTGGGCAGATCAAAGGACTGATACATGCATGAGCCACCTCCTGGCCAGTTTTATATTTTGCATGCTTGTTATTTGCCTTGAATTTACTGAACGTACTAGAAAGCAATGTGATGTGACGCTTCATCTCACAATGTGATTCGTCGTATAATTTCTGTCTTTGCGTGGGCAACATGCCAAGATCCGACATCTTGTTAGAAAATAGTCAGTTCCAATGGACAGACTTTATCCATTAAAACCTATTACTATTTCCCTTTTAGAGCCCAGCTGCTACCATTATAGAAAATTGGAGTAAAATGGATGTCATGCTTATGCCATAAAAAAGAAAAAAGAAAGGAACGTTGCTTTTCATTATTTTAAATTGCAGATATTTTTCACCGCTATGTGAATATTTTTGTTCATTTCATTTTGGTCCTTATTCATGGCAATGATCCTTCAATAATGAACAATGAAAAGGACATATGTTTCCACTTTATTCCCCCCCCCCGTGTCTACCTCTGAGTTTTCCTTCTACAAAATACTTCACTTTAAAGTGCATTCATAATCTGAGCTGTTTAAAAATGTTACTCAATTCTCTGTCTCAGAAGGAAGCACAAGAAGATACATTATGTAAAGAAACTGGGGATAAACCTATTTTTACAATTTCAAATTTACTTCAGCTGTAGCAGGATCAGACATGGCTCTTTATCCACCTTACAATTAAAACATAGGACTTCTTTTTCTTAATGAGAGGGGGGAAAAAAGGGGGTACTTTTTTAAATGGCAAAATTATTTTAGCTGAATAGGATTCTTCATCCTAATGGAGCTGTCGGATATCACTGGCTTGATTTAAAAAGAATAACTCAAGTGACAATATGATTCTTGACCCCATCTCTGTAAACTCAAGTCATTCTGACCAGGCAAGGTACTGCCACCAAGGATTCAGCTCTGCATGTGTCCATATTAGCCTGATCAAGAACAGAGGCCCCAATTTCATTGCCTTTGATTAGGTGGTTGAGCAGTTATTTGGATCTGGACTAAGCTTCCTCAGAGGTTGGTGCGGAGTTTCCCAACCCACTCATTCAGGTAATCATAATAAAAGCAGTTTTTGCTGGTGAATGTTCAAACCAGAAAGAAAGTCAAAACGAAAGATAATGAGAAATGAAGCCATCTCCCTGGGTACCATGAAAAACATCATTGCACTGGCTGGATACAGTGTGAGTTTTATGAGAGCACTGCATATTCTGCTGACCAGTATGGTCTCATTTGCTTGGGCTCCTCTGTCTTTATCCATCTGTTGTGTCTTGTCTCAGACTTAGACTGTAATCTCTTTGGGGTGGGGATAGTCGTTTTGTTCAGTGTTTGTACAGCACCTAGCACAGTGGGGGTTTAAGGATTGGGCTTTCTAGGAACTATAGTAATATAAATAACAAGAGTATCAAAGTGTTCTCGAAAGTAGAGAAGGACCCTGGTTGCCCCTAACAACTGTCAGCTTTGAGTGCGAGAAGGCTCAGGTTTGGAAAAACACACGTATCCCTCACAACAGGAGATTTCAGTGGGACTTCGCGTGGGCGTTACGACCATGTATACATTATGAGTGCTACAGTGACAGAACTATGCTGCTTTCACCCTGCAGTGTAGATGCAGACTAAAGCAATGGAAAGTTTTTTTTTTCCAGTTGCTGTAGAAACTCTACTTTCTTGACCGACAGTAGCTAGGTCAATGGAAACATTCCTTTGTCGACCTAGCTGCATCTACACCAAGTGATAGATCAGCATAGCTACAGCGCTTGGGTGGGGGATGGATTTTTCACACCTGTAGCTATCTCGACTTAAGTTTGAAGAAGAGACCAGGCCTAAAATTCACTCACGTGGATCCACTTGCAGGATCAGGGCCCTCTGTTGCCGATCACCTGTGATATTTCCCTTTCTGTGACACCCCTCATGCATGAAATATGGTCGTAGGGCTTTGCCCCCTCCTCTTCCAATATTCTGCATTTGCATTTTTTTAATTTAGGTCTTTCAAAACCTTCCCGATACTGAAAAATAAAAGGTTGAAAAAGGGGAATGGTTCATTAGTTATTCCATTGCAAACGGCCGCATTTCTCCTACATTAAAGTCTTCAGCCAATTGCGTGATTGGATTGGCTGAACATTTCTAGGTGTCCTGTAATAATCATTAATGTTAATTAGTTATACATTTCTTTAGTTAAGCCAAAACCCAGAGTCTGGCTCTTAGCTGAAAAGCCTGTCTGAATTAGACCAAGGAAATTAAAATAAGAACCATTCAATGGTAGCAGTTAATGAGCCATGACTAACTGAAAAAATTTCTCCTTCCAGTTGCAAAATAGAAAGTGTGTAAGAGGGAATTACAGTTTGTTTTGTAAATGTGCTAAGCAGATCATTTGCATTGCTGTAGGCCATTAACCTACCTATAGGTCCCTGTGGTGTTTACCACTATCCTATGACAGCTAAATAGCCCAAGTAGATTTCAGCTGTGTTTCTGACAGCATGAGTGTGTACTGCAGAGTGATGTTGCCCAGTTTCCAAGGTCTGAGTCACTGTAGGAAAAGGCACAGGTAATGGGTTGGGGCTAATACTAAATAGCTTACACACAGTGAATGATGCTCTGTGCTAAGACTCCTATGTTGCATTTTAACGCCGGAGAGTGTCTGTAGTTTTATTCCACTCTTCCTGGCAGTTCCAGGTGTAGCCGATCCCCTGGGTGCTTTCATGGCCTACCAGAACTTCTCTAGCCATTGCAGATTATTACCTTTATCAGAACAATTCAGCCACTGGCAGAAGCACTTCACTCCCTTGTTATAATTAAGGCTGGGCACACTGGTTCCAGTGTTATACATCCATCTTAAAACACTGACCATTCACCAAACTGAAGATGTACTGAACCTTCCCTCAACCCTCGAACCAAAAACTTACACTGACACCTAACCCAACCCACCCTTGCATCATTCATTTCTATTACAGTAAAAACGAGAGTCCTGTAGCACAGTAATTCTTGGAGGCCTCAACCAAGATCAAGGACTCATTGGTTCTGTATACACATTTAGAAATAGATAATCCATGCCCAAAGATCTGACAGTCCAAATATTGCAGTTGAGGTAGGGAAGGGAAGCATTTTTATTACCCATTGTACAGAAATGGAAAGTGGCTTGCCTAAGGGATCATAGGAAATTGCTGGGAGTTGAACACAGCTCTACTGAATCCCAGGTCAGTGTCTTAACCATCCTTCTACCTCTACATTGAGAGGTCATCTGTCAAACTAAACATTCACCCTCTCCATCAGAGTTTAAGGCCAGAAGAGACCACCAGATCACCTAGTCTGACCTGCGCATCTCATGCCACCAGCACCACCCAAGATCTGCACATTCAACCCCACAACCAAAATCATACCAAAGTATTATAGCCGACAATTGTCAATTGAGGGAAACCAGAAAACATTGCCAGTTCCTCACATGGAATTGCAGAACATCTTCCGCAACTTTAGCTTGTAAAAAAGCCCATTAAGTTTCCTATTTGTTTTGTTGAGTGACGTTATTTCTAAGGTAAAATGAACATTTTAGCTATCGCCTATCAATTATTACCCAGAAATGTATTAATCTTTTTAGAGAGCCAAAAGAGCTAATTTAAGAATTAATATTGAGCATTTCTATAAGACTTTTCATCTTCAGCCTGTTTTATAGCCATTAACAAAGCTTCAAAGCATTCTGTGAGATAGATAGGTCAGGGTTGTTTATCCACACATTACAGAGGGGAAAGAGGAGATGACAGGTGAAGTTTCTCATATGAATCCATGGCAGTGCCCAAACTAGAACTCAGGACATCCTGCCTACCACACTTATGTTTAGTTCATGCGGTGTGGAATTGACAATAAGAGAAGATAAGTGAGAAAAATCTTTGAGCTTTAGTATCCACTCAAAATGCCATAATGATGTGGAGTAGTGTCAAAGTGGTCTAGACCAATAGTCAGAGCCTGTCTACATGGTGCAGTAGTGTGCACTAGAGGTGTATGAATTCTAGCACTACATTAATGCTCACTAGGAACCATTGGGGGTGCCAGCAGGTTCCAGTTAGTGCAAGACACTAGTGTGCACTAGGATTTACACCCATCTGTTGTGCACTACACACCGTGTAGACAAGCCCTCATTCCATCATGGTGTGGTATCCTGTCTTCAACACTAACCAGCATCAAAGGCTTCAGAGGAAAGTACAAAATGTCCATAATGAACCTAAACTTTAGAAGGGAAAGGAACTGGATTTCAGATGTATCCAGTGTCCTGGAAAGTGAAGACTGAAAGCTCTTATAACCTTTATCTTAACTAGTGTATCTGCAAAAAATATTCTAATCAGAGGACCAAATTCAGCCCCAGTGTACGTGAATGCGACATCATCAGAGTCAATGGATTTGCTTCTGATTACTGTACAGTAATTAGAATATTTCAAAGCCATGCTGACACACTTAAAATTTACAGCCAAAAAGCATTCTAAGTAGAGCGGGATGAAGTTTTTCCAACAAATAGTTTATTTGCAAAAATAAATAAAATTGCAGTGTCAGGGGATTTACCATTAATAGTGGCAATTCATAGTAATTCATAATAAACATTAGGCCAGGAAAAGCAACTGAGGAGGACTCTAGAGCCTGGTGGGTATATAGGGTACTTCCCTAGGATGCAGGAGACCTAAATTCAAGTCTCTATGTATTTAATTTATACAAGGGGAACAGCTTCAACAGGGAAGATTGAGAGCCCACTCCTAGCATATACCATATTCCAGTGGGTAAGGCAAACTACTACGAAGGACACCCAAGTTCAGATCTCTTCTCTATATTGAGCAGCAAGAGGAATTTATCTTCTACACCCCATGTGAGTGCTTTAACCACTGGGCTACAAGTTATAAGTCAGACTGCTTCTTTCTCCTGCAATCTGAAAATGGATTTTGTCAATTGTTTTACAGTGCTTGGATTCAGTTTGCTCTGGATTGGCGTTGTGGGGTTTTTTGCCCCTTACATTTTTTTTGGAACTATCAGTGAACTGAGAAAATCAGTTACTCACCCAGCTCTAGTTCTAACTTGTTTTTTATTTGGCCAGACCGTGTTTGAACTGTGTTCAAAATCTAGGATCCAGCCGAGTTTTCTTCCTAAAATGCTGGCTCTCATTTCCTCATCTTGTTATTGTCACCACATTCGGATGTGTTTCCTTCCCCCTCACCCCCCCTTTCCTTACCGCATAACTTCAGTGGTAAGACAATTGAAATTGGTTTTCTCATACAAGAGCAGACTCCCACAATCTCTGAGAGCTTCAGAGCTGCCGAGATTGAGTCGGAAAGTCTTTGAATTTGGATTTCCCAAGAGGCTGCTGTTTTTTATTTACAATTCCTATTTCCTGCCAGACATGTCGCTTGCTCTTTTCTGAGTTTCTCTTAGGGAACAAGATAGCCATGTAAGATGTGAACAAAAAGATACAGTCAATTGTCTGATGCTGCCTAGGAGGTAACCTGTCTCTGCTATACCATACCTATGAAGCCAGCATTCTCTTGCTGAATATTATAACTAAACAGTGTTCCAAGTGCCCATGGAGGTTACAGTAAGATTACAGTGTATTTAGCCTTTTCCCCTTACATGTCACTCCTCGAACTCTTTTCCAAGTCGCCAGGACAGCAAGCATAAGGACAAAGCCTCTGTGAAAGATGGATTTGGATCATTCTGTGGTGTCTGTGAATCTTGGATAAAACACAGCGAAAGCTGCTAAAAAGAAAGGCCTGTGGGGAACCTTAAAAGCTGTCTTTCAAGACTGCTGGATCCCTGAAGCTGAACTCGCATTCTAGAACACTGTGTTGCCTTGTAGGAGATTGCAAACGTATCTACTGTCTCCTCTGTTTTATCACATTAACATTAATATTTGATGCATTTTCACCTAATACTTCTCCCTCCTCCCGATACACGCACTGCTGTCGAATCAAGGAAAAAAACACTTTCCAAAACCTAGAAATGTGACTTTGCAGTATTAGAGCAATTTCAGCATAAGCCATCTGCTAAAATATTTTAACACTTACAGATCCTATTTTCAACACAGGTGCTGGAAAGCCACTGTTAAATAATGGTGTTAAATATTGGTCTAGCTTTCAAAAGGTTTCTTCTGCTGTCTCCAATCAATGACGTGTTCTTCAGATCATACAAATGTTATTTTGTGGCTTGGAACCATTTGTAAGTACATGGAAGTGGTAGTTAATGCATACTAAGGATTGTACTTGAGCACAATACGGTTAGAGTGCCACCCATGCACAGCAGCTATTAATAAAAAATTTGATACAGCAGCACAAAATCCAGATATTTAAGCTGCATGTCAGACTGTGGGGATGGGAAGGGAGCTAAGTGCATGTAACAGACTTCTGCTCCCCATCAAAGTCAGCAGAAGTTTTACAGGTTCAGGTTAATCGTCAGCAGAGATGGCCTGTGCCTGCCGAGAGCGTGGGGATAGAGTGAGGGCAGTCGGTTTTAGTAGTGTTATTGAGCACGCTCAGTCTGTGTGAGCATGCTCAGTACAAGCTAAATAGCAAATCTAGAGGGGAAAAGGCACGTGAACCTGCACGTCCGCCACACGTCACTTCTGATTGTCAGTAAATTGACACATTCTCTTGCTGAGAGGAGATGGGATGTCAGGTTCCTCAAGAATGGAAAGAGTAGACCACTACTGCTCCAAATCAACTGAGTTTCTCCTTCAGTTGAAGTGGCAGCATTCTGCACTGCAGTAGTGTGAGTGCTGTGTTCAAATTCTGCCGATGATTCGTGTGGGGATGTCATTGCAATATTGTTGGTGCAACAAGGGATGGGACTACGCTTGAGGAGGCATTTAGAAGACATCAGAACCAAGGAAAATAACAATCCTTAGCACTTAGGGGGAGCTTACATCTTCAGATATTGTCCAAACAAGGTGGAGCTGTTAAGCCTCAGCGTGCCTGTGAGGGAGGTATCATACCCTATTTACAGATTGGAGCTCAAAAGCCACAGAGAAATTATATCCCAAAGTCACAGCAGGGGTTCTAGAATTAGATTATAGCTCCCCATAGTCTCACTCTGTATCCAGAACTGTGAACAACTGTCAACCCTCTGCCTCAGCACAAGTGAGCTTTGTTGGAGGTTAGATTGTGTCAGTTCTCTGCCAGACCCACTTGTCTCCTCACCAGCTCTCCCAGCCCAAACCTTACCTAGCAGGTAACAATCAATGAACTCCAGCCCCCAAGCTCCTGAGAGGCATTTTTCTGCAGTGCACAACCCCTAGCACTGTACAGTCACAGAAAATATTATATTCGCTGCCCTGTTAAAGAGTCAGTACATTTAACCGGGGTAAATGTATTCAGCACTGAATTTGTTCATGGTAAAAATAAAACAAGTTTATTAACAAAAGGATATAGTTAAATGGTACCAAGTACAAGGAATAAAGATAGTAATGGTTACAAACAAATGTAAAATATGCTTTCTTGTGCCTAAGATCTAATTTAACAAGCTGCAGTTTTTGTTCCACATAGTTACCCCAGAGATCTTCTCTTTCCTGTAATGGTACTCTAGCTCTTAGCCAGGATCCCCTCAGACTTTAAGGCTCTGTTTTTTCTTGTCTGCTCAGGTAAAGGATAACTTAGGGGTTTGATTTCCCCCCCTCCACTTTTATAGTCTAGTAAACATTTGAAATTTATTCTTCTGAAATCTATCCCCAGATAAAGCTCCTTTTCTCTGCTGTGTGTGAATGCCATGGTGGCTAGTATAAATTCCATGCTGTCTTCCCCTCTCAGTTTCCCACAGAGCCAGAAGTGTTTGCCTTCCCCTTTGTCTGGAAAAAACCTGTTTTGCCTCCTTTGTCTGCTGACAGTCTCCAAAACCTAACAGACGAGTTGCCATAATTTCACCTACAGTTTTATTACATGCATTTCACAATGATATTATTGACTAGTGTGGTGTTCCTTTTAAAGTGACAACTCACGAGACATGGTTTATACAAATATTGTTGCAATAGTTACAGGGCGGGAATACAGATGTGCCTAGGGCAATGCACTCCAAGGCTCCAAGCTCACTTTGCAGGGTTTTTAGAACTGGCTGCTGGAAGAGTCCAGTGCCAATAGCCAACAAATTGGTGAACACTTTGACTCCTGTTTCAGGGGACTTGAAATTAGGACATTTTACAAATCTAAACAAAAGAGGTTCACTGATCCCCTAATTCCAACTGTCCCAACTGCACACAGCTAGTGAGAGTCTTTGTATTGACTTCAGTTGTTCTTAGGACAAGCCCTCTGTCCCTTTACCAAAAGAAAATTTAAAGAAATCACTCCTGCAGTACCAAACACAGCACAAATCCTCTGCTATGAGGATCAGGCCACCTCCCTGCAGCAATCTATGCTGTATTCGTCTTCTACCAAGGATGAAAAATGAGGCCACTTTGCTTTGCGAGAACTGAGTTTGTTAATCTTCTGCGCAAATTGCAAAGACCTCCTTTTTTTCTTGGTCATTGGGGAAGGATGTGGGTAGCTGGGGCCTGGAATATAGAGGAAGGTGTAACCAAGGTTTTATTATAAAGGGCAGGCGTAGGTTATTGTAGGAGCAGTGTCCACCCTATAAGTATATCATAATGCTACCGGTTTTACTTTTGGCATTCAATGTTGCATGTTAAGTTTGCGTGGTGCAGCTGGAGTTATTAGAGAGGGACTGGAAAATCCAAACAAAGAAGAGAAAGAATGCTAATTCAACCCTGTAAATGGGAGCTGTGGTTAGCTGAAGTGATGCCTGCTTCTTGGGAGACATAGATGGGGCCTTTCCAGCTACACACAGGTACAGTTTAGTGGCTGGAACATTAGACCAGGCCCCAAAGGAGCTAGGTGCTATTTCCAGCTCTGCTACTCCATTGCTAGGTGACCTTGGAAAAGTCACTTCACACCGTCCCCTGGTTTCCCCATCTGTAAAACAGCACTGATGATAATGACCTCCTTTGTAAAGTGCTTTGAGGTAGCTATAGATAAGAGTTAGGTATCATTAACACAGATGCAGTTAAGTCTCAACATCAGTTGCTCTTCCTATTGTGTTTTTAACCTCAGTCTCTCAGCAACACACACTGTATTTTGGTGCAAACATCACAAGTTTAAATACAAATCTCTGCTTTCCAAACCCAATCAGGAGATGGTAATTACCTGTGGGCAGTGGGGATTTTGCTTGTCAGCTGGGGAGATGCAACTATTCTGCCAATAGCTCTGCTTCTAGTTAGCAATAAGATGCTAGGTCAAACTAGGTGTTCTCAGGCAGAATTTTGTCACTAAAGAAATTATAACACAGCTTGTAAATCAGATGGGCATAAAATCGCCAGCTTTTATACAGTGCTTTTCAGCAGCAGCTCTCAAAGCATTTGACAAAGAAGAGTCAGTGTCATTATCCTCTTTATACAGATGGGGAAACTGAGCACCCAGAAAAGCAGTAGTAGAGCTAGGAAGAGAACTCTGGCTTCCTGAATTCTAGTCCAGTAACCTATCCAGCCTTCAGTGATCTTCAGCTGATCATTTCTCGGCTCAGCACCGCTCAAAAATCAAGCTGATACCCTGGTATGACAAGACTGCTTCAAATAGCATGGACAGGGTGTGATGAAATAGCCATCTGCTGTGACACAAATGGATCCAGGTCTCCTTACTCCCGGTTCTGTGTCTTCAACACAAGACCACCCTTCAACAGAAATCCATGTTCTCTTTACTCCGGGTTTCCAGCACTTGAATGATATTCAGAAACTGGCCATTCCAATAGCTGAGAATGGAGATTCCAAATCCTATTCTCAGCATCATATTACAGGGAGAGGCAGAAAGGCTGTTACTAGCTCTCTAAACTCTGAGAGCTGAGATCTTCACCTCTGTTGTGCTCCCAGGTCTGGCCGCTCCAAATAAAGGTGTCCTCAAGGAGAGAATGCTAGTCATTTGGCTATAAGACCCATTTAACATTCTCTTTCCTGAGTATTGGAAAGCCAACAAGATCATCACAAACTATATTGATCTTTTATCCTAAAGAGCAAATTAAGCATGCTAAATTGGAGCTGATGTCATCTGCCTGACAGATTAATCAAATTCTTTAGTGATTTTGAGTTCTCTTCCTGGCCTGTTATGTTCACAAGCCTGGCATCAAGGAAATTGCTCATTAGGACTAGCTTCTAAAATGATCCAGATATCACACCACTAAAAGTTGACACTTGTTTACGTATTTGAAGACGACACCACTGTTGTGACTGGATCACAAGAATGTACCAATCATGGGATAAATCAGAAAAAAAATCCAAACCCACATAGACTACAGCAACTCCTTTTATTAGGAGAGACAAGGTAGATGAGGTAATCTATTTTATTGGACCAACTTCTGTGCGTGAGAGAGACAAACTTTTGATCTTACACAGAGAATAATTCAGCTGTGAGATTTCCACTCATTCTTGTTTTCAGTCAGGCTGGAAATGAGAGCAGTCTTTCTTGCTGAATTTCTGATTTTGGTCCTGGCCAGTGTCAAGAAGAGCATTGTCACTTGCTAATGGGATCTAACAGGGAAAGAAAATTAACCAAACTCTTTCAAACTTTGAAATTGTTTCACTGTGAGGTCTGGGGGAAAGTTCCTGGTGCAGGGGATCATAATCTGTTCACCCATTGCTATGGGCATGGGCTAGCCAACCTGCAGGCAGCACAGGACATATTGACACCTCCAACACAGCTCAGTTTTGCTAAAGGACAGAATCGTGGCTCCCCCTCATCTGTGTTATTCCCCTTCTACTTTGTGTCATCCGCTCTGAGAAGGAAGGGAGGGGAACAAATAGGCACGTGGTGCCTCCTTTCTTCTGTGTTCTCAGACTCCAAGTCTGGGTAGCCACTTAGAGGGTGTCAGAGGCTCTTACACACGCACCACTACTCTTTATGCACCTGTAGTTCAAGTCTAGCACTCCCTGTATTTCTGTCATAATGGCACAGAAGGGGTGGCTTCAAAGTTGACAGGTGGTATAAACAGGGAGTTACAGTGAATAGTAAGGAACCATAAATACCCGAGCTAAAAGAACAGTTGGCAAATGCACAAGGAGATAAAAAATCACAAAACTTGCAAGAAAAAGTTAAGAGGAGAACGTCTGGGTGTCTTTGCAGCATACAAAACAGGACAGAGAACAGGGAGTTAGCACAGCAAAACCCCTAAAGTCTTAGGCGCAGTGTACCACACAGCAGCAATGAAGAGAACAAGTTAGATGCTTGGCGAATTGCTGGAGGAACACAAGATAAATCAAAGGAGATGGTACTGTGCTTATATTAGGCACAGCTTGGACATAATGTATATACCATTTGTCACGGTATTTCACAAGGAAACAATTGCTCTTGAATGGAAATAGTGCAGAGTGTACAGAACAATGTGAACTCATTGAAAGCCCAGCTGAATTTCTGCGATGACAAAGAGTCAGTCCAAAAATGCAGCCGACCTCAAGCATATGGACACACCACAAGAATACAAAGCAGGACCGGGAAAATACTTTTACGGAAGCCCTGCAAAGATCGTTGCCCCACCTCCAAGTGATAGTTTGGGGAAGTCCAAATACCCACCTAAGTGGTGGCACCCCTCATGACAATCTCAGGTAACCAAGTATATGGTTGTGTTACATGCCTGTGTGAACACTCCCAGTGCTCAGATGGGCTGACATACTTACGGCCCAAGTATCTGTTGTGGTCAGGGGGCAAAAGGCCCTTGAAGCCTTGGAGTTTTACACCAATACATCTTTGCTTTCTCAGCAGGACCACTTGGGTGCCACGTTGTCCCCATTTTACACTTATGGAGTAAAATGCTACCCAAGGGGCCAGATGTACAGAGATATTTAGTGCCTAAAGATGCTTATTGATACTTCACTTGCTGGTTGCTATGGTAAATCCTTTTAGATGCCTTACTCCATTGAAAGTAGCAGTTATCTATATCTTCGGGTACATAGGAGTCTAGTAGGATTTCCAACAGTGCTTAAGGGAGTTAGGCACCTAACTACCTTTGTAAGTCTGGCCCAACGTGTTTACGGTATCCGCATCTGTCTCTGAAAGCTTGCAACAATCTTCTGTACAAACCACAGCTAGTTCTAAGGACCACATTTTTACAAAGGAGATTAAAACTCTGGTAAGACTTCAGAGAAGAGTCATAAATATGATTCAAGGGCTGGAAAAAAATGCCTCGCAATGAGTGACATACAGAACCGCACGAGAGGGGACTCACCACTGGCATGCCCATGCCCGCCGCCCCTCCTCTACACCTGGGTGGGGTGTAGGAGGCTCTCCTCGTATGGCACACCAAAGCCAGCCCTCCACCAAGGTGATTTATAAGCCGCCCCCTTTCAGGGGACCAAATAAGCCTCTCCAATAAGTGGTTCAAACTCCCTGTGGTCAGGTCTCTAGCCCCTAATTTGGGCCACGTGCCTCACCTCAGGTCTTTGTGACCTCTCTCTCCCCACCAGTCTCCACAGCCTTTCGAGGGTCGTCCTTGTTTCAGGGCAGGACCCCCAGGGCTCCCACAAATCCCAAACGAAAACACTGACGTCAGCTAATTCTCCTCAGGCAGGCGCTTTCATCCCCCTCATTGTCCCTATGCCTCCTTCCTCAGCTGAACACTGACACTCCCTCCGGGCTGTCTCCCCCCTAGAATCTCGCCCCTCTTTCAAAACTCACCACAAACGCCAACGCCTCCTCTGTGGCTGTCTCCAGTTCGCCTTTCACCTGCCTCTTGGTGGGCCCGTCCCCCGAGAGCAGGAACGGCCGGACTCCTGTCTCAGCTGTAGTCAATAATTGCAGTCCATGCGCTCTAATCAGCCTCAGCCGCGGGGGCTGCCGCTACCTCAGCCGTCCCTCAGAGCCAGCGTTCTGTCTACAGCGGCCTCTCTGGGTTTTCCCTCTTTGTGGCGCCTCTTGTGAGTCCTACCAGTCTCCCCTGAGGCTTGGTTAGTGCCCACAACGCTTCCAAACAGCTCTCCCAAGGAAGTCCATTAGTGGAATCCAAAGGTTCGTATTTATGGGTGACTCTTCTGCCATCTACACAGAGCCCTTCCCCTGCCACAGCCTGCTCTCCCAATGTCACTTCTTGTGGACTCTGGCCTTCTAACCCTGGCTTCCTTCCATCGCCAGTGTCCTTCTTGCGTTTTACGGCGTAGCAGACGCACGTTCGGAGTCGATGACCACCAGGCGCTGGATTTCATGATATGTAATTACAGTCTCTCTCTTTTCCCAGTATTTTGTTTAACAAGTGTAATATTGTTTGTTTAATGGTGCCCCATTTTCCTCCTGCTCTAACCAGGTACTTTAATGTAAATAAAGATTGTCCTTTTTGGGTGTCTGAGTTTGTCATACAAAATCCCCCATCAATTTTACACTCTTTACACTCTCAGAGGATGTGATCAACTGTTTGATTGACCTGCCATGTCTCTCACAACTCTTCTTTTATTAATTAAGGCCAATTTACAGTTTAAGCTACCATGTCCATTAAGAATTCCGATTAGAGCTACCTCTCTCTTTCTCTCAGTTTCTTGCAAATGTCAGCATTTTTTATTCTAGGGCATATGTCCCCCTATGTTTCTTTTGTTGATATGTCTTACCATCCTCTCACAGTACATTTTTAATTAAGTTCTTAAATTCCCGTTTACTTTGTGGGATCTTTGTCAATTTTTTCATTTTCTATAACATTTTTTGTTTGCTACTTTGTCTGCCCCCTCATTTCCTGCTATACCAACAAATGCTGGGATCCATCTATTTCAATGTTTATTCCCATCTGAGCCAGTTCTGTTTTTGGTAACAGTGTTTCATTAATTATATCATTTCTGCTATTTGAATTTCCATTTTTGATCGTCAGTAGTCCTGATAGTGAATCTTACAGGATAACAACGAAGGTAGGTTACGCATCTAGTATCCAATAGAATGCCTACATCATCCTTGCTGGTTCAGCTGTCATAATGGCTACAAAATTTGATAGTCTAATGGATTTCTTTATTCCAAGATTTGGGATGCAGAATGGTGTCCCTACTCTACCTGTTTTCTGATCTTTAGACTGATCTGTAAATATCTGGCAATATTTTCCCCATTTATCACATGTATTTTGATTTGCTATAGCTAATACATTTAGCTCTCCTTTCTCCCTTTTAATTTAATTGTAAAACTCCACCTTTATATTAGAGGGGGTGATTTCCCATCTATTATTAATTTCCCTAACTATATATGCTCATTTCTTTTAGTTCCTTTGTTCACACTTTAATCCTATTAACATGAGACATTTTTGGTTTCCCCCTCCATGTCGTCCACTGAATTCCCGGTGTTCTACATATATTTAGTGTTCCCATCTTTGCTGTTTCCTATGACTTTTGCCCAAAAGGTTAAGTCCAATAATTTCATTTTTAACACTCCAGACATTTCACCAGCAGCTAGTTGTATTACACAAAGGAGTCATGATGAAAGCACCACAAGCAGTGTGTAATGCTGGGGCTTGGATTAAGTCTCGTTTCCTTAGGTACATTTTTGAGGCTGAACTAAATGCTTGGCGTCCATATTCAATGAGTGACCTTATTAATGCTCTATAAAGCATTACCATTGCTTTCTTATCCACAACCCAGGTGCTTCCAGAAATACTTGTAAGTAGATTGATTTATTCTTTACATTTATACGTCAGTATTTTTAATGTTATCCTTCCACATTAGCTTGCTATTAAATGTCACACCCAGAACTTTGGAGTTTTTCATTATATTTACTTGCTGTCCATACAAAGACAGTTTACAATCTTTTTTCCTTTTCTTTTTAGAGAATGTCATTCCTTTAGTTTTTGAGAACTGAAAATTTAAAACCCCATGTGTCCACAGTTTTCCAAGAGTTTAATTCATTTGCTTCCCAGCTCTTTCCTGGTTTCTGTTTTTAGCCAATATGGCCCAGTTATCTGAAAATAAGGAAATGCCTATTCCTGCACTCATTGGTTTTGGGAGATCATTTATCATATGTTGAATAAGGTGGGGCTAACAACACTCGCCTGTGGCGTACCATTTGTGATCATATATAATTATGCTAGCATAGTCTTTCCCTACTCTGACCTGCAAAGTTCTTTTACGTAAGAAATCCTTTATCCACCTGTATATTCTTCCTTGTATGCCTATGACTGTTATTTTATTCAATAACTTTTATCCCTTATAATGAAACATGCTTTTTTTTTTACTGTCATATATTCTTTATTTTGCATACTTTTTATGTTTCCATCTCTATTCTTACTAAATGATCAGCTGAACTCCTTCCTCCCAAATCCACTTTATACATTGTCTGCAAGTCCATTTCTCTCTAGATATGTTGTTAGTTTTTCAGTCACCATTCTTTCCATGGATTTACCCCCACATGATTTAAAGAAAATTGGTCTGTATACATCAGGTCTCGTTCACAGCTTGCCTGGTTTCCACACTGGGGTTACGACTGCATTTTTCCCACTCCATTAGTAGCTCACCTTTCCCCCATGTACTGGCGTATAGTTTTAGCAGTATTTTCAGACTTCCATCATCCAAGTATTTTTTTATCATTTTTGTTACCTACTCTTTAGCTTTTAGCTATAGCTTTTTGAGATTCTCTCATTCAGAAGTCTTCTTTTAATGCTGTATCATCACCTTTCTCTCTCCTCTTCCACGTCTCATGATTCTCTTTAATAATCCCCCTGTACTCTGATTTTCACCATTACTAATGTGGAATATTTCTGCTGGATGCTTTTCCATCATTACAGTGTTTTATCCCATGACCTTCTCCAATGAGGCCTGGAATAGAATTGTTCTGACTCCATATTCCATTCATTGTCCTAATCTGCCTATAAACCTCTGATGTTTCAGTATCTTTATTAATTTTCCCACTATACTTTCTCCAGCTTTTTTTTTCCTTTTTAATAGGTCTTCGCACAATTGCCTTGTTTCTTTCATATTTCATTAAGTCCTCACTATTCATTGTATTTTCTGCTTTCTTACATGCCTTGTTGCTCTCTTTAATTACTTTTTCACACTCCTCATTCCACCATGGTGCAGGGTTTGATATCGATGGTGGCTTGATATTTTTAGTTATAGCTAACAAGCCTGCCATCACAATTTCTTTGGTTATACAATCTCCTTAATGTCAGCACTTATCCATTGTTCATTCATATTTTCTTTACATGTGCTTCTAAGTAGTTCCCAGTTTGTTTTTTATATTTCAAGTAGGAGGCCTTCCTCCATCTTCAACACTGCCTTTACTTTGATACACCGTAAGTATAGGGAAGTGGACACTTCCCATTCTCTCCTCTTTATCAGCTTCACAGCTGTATTGGCTGGCTATAATATCTGACACAATTCCCAGGTTTAGACTAGAGAGATTTCCAGTGGCTGCATTAAACCTAGTGGATGTACTTTCATATTCAGTATTAGTCAATTATTTTCATCAGTGAATTGTTCTAGACATTTGCTGTTCTTATAACTGTTTCCACTTCCCCCCAGTCTGTTATGGCGGTTTTGTTATTCACGTATAATATATGGGTTGAGGCATTTTCAGCTCTCTCTGTCAAATCCTTAATCTCCAGGTTTACATGGGGGTTGTATATGTTATATATGCTCAAAGATGCAGATTTATTTTGCATTGGCATCTCTATAGCATTTTATTCTATTAGAGTCTTCACCTCAATTTCAAGATAATTTAGACTGTATATATATACCACCTATCTGATTTCCATTCCCTGCACATGACGAAGTTGGTTAAAGCCCACAACAGCTTATACCTGCAAAAATAAATTTGCTGGTCTTTAAAGTGCTACAGAACTCTCATTGTTTTATTTAAAGATAATTTAGGATTCCTTTAATGAATGTACAAACTCCCCCTTACCTTCCTATTTTCCTTTCTTGCCTATAGATGCCATATACTGGAATTCTGAAATCTAGTTTTCCTATGAACCATGTTTCTTGAATGCAAATAATGCCAGGTTTAGATTTATGAGAGCTATTTTTCTTCAGTCCCTGACCATGTACTATTTGAGGTGTGTGCTTTCCAACACTAAATAGTTACTACCCTTCTATTTATCCTCCAGCATTTCCTTCACTTAAAAAAACATGGAATTGTTCTCTACTAATAAGCTGCTAACATGTAGGTACTTTTTCTGTTGCTTTAGCTACAATTTTCATTTTCTCTGTTTTTTTCCCTGTCTGTGAGGTGCAATTTATAACTTCAATCATAAAAGCTACAAACCTCTTTGTCTGAACATAATATCATCTCCTATTTTCCCTGTATCTCTCATTATATCCTTTGATTTATTCTGCTGAGTGCTTATCTCTTTCTCCTCATTGAGTTTCCTTTCCTCCATTTGGTTTTAGAGGCCTCCTAATAACTTCCACATAAGATATGCTATTTGTAATTTTTTTTTTTGTATTTCTCTTCCTTGCTTTGCTGCTATGCAGCCTCCATATGCTGCACTGTGCTTTCTACCACATCAGTAGTATTTTAAATCTGTCTCTTCCATACAATTGTCATAGGAGTGCTTCCTACTTGGGATGTCTCGTTCCTGGAACAATCTCACTGGAGCTTCTGAACAAAATAGACATCTATTGACTGATTTTCATGATAGCCTCATATGGTGAAGCCCAGCTGGGTGTTTGCTACACACACTTTCCATGAATGACCCAGCATCCATTGCATCTATTTTCTGATTCACTTGTTCAAATGTAAATGCAAAGGGATTTTGTTTTCAACCCCAAATGTCTGCTGAACTACCAAGCATTCCTTTAGCTTGCAGCTGCTTGTCTCTGTTTTATTACCTCAGGGAAAACTCAGGAAGGCTGGCTTCTCAGCAAGCCAGAGATCCGCTAGCATTTAGGAGCAGGCTAGACAGACATTAGATCTAATTTAACATTACCTTACATTTCTAGTTACTATCAAAGCTGCGGAAGCCAGTTTCCAAATGTTCATACTTATATTTTCAGGAGGGAAAAAAAAAGGGTTGATATTTTTATTACTTCCATCAGGTTTTACAGGCCCAATGTAAGTAGGTAGAATTTATGGCTGAGTGAAACATCATTGTAAGCCAAATGTCACATTGTCCTTGTGCAGAGTCCTGTGACTGAAGGGGTACCACTCTCCTCTGTCCTCCACGGGAGTTTAGGTTAGAAGGAACAGAACCCTGGAAGGGGTTAATGAAATGGGGAAGGTCTTAATTAGGCCTGGTAACACATGAGAAAGGGGGGTGTCTGTGAGTGCAGGGCTATCAAAAAGGAAGCCAGATGATGACAAATTTTTAAAAAGGCTCCAGAGGCGACCCTAGCAATTACAGGCTGGGAAGACTAACTTCAATACCAGGCAAATTGGTTGAAACTATAGTAAAGAACAAAATTAGCAGACACAGATGAATACAATTTGTCGGGGAAGAGTCAACATGGTTTTTGTAAAGGGAAAACATGCCTCACCAATCTACTACAATTCTTTGAGGGGGTCAACAAGCATGTGGACAAGTGTGATCCAGTGGATAAAATGTACTTCGATTTTCAGAAAGCCTTTGACAAGATCCCTCACCAAAGGCTCTTAAGCAAAGTAAGCTGTCATGGGATAAGAGGGAGGGTCCTCTCCTGGAATGGTAACTGGTTAAAAGATAGGAAACAAAGGGTAAGAATAAATGGTCAGTTTTCAGAATGGTGAGAGGTAAGTAGTGGTGTCCCCGAAAGGTCTGTCCTGGGACCAGTACTGTTCAACTTATTCATAAATGATCTGGGAGAAGGGGTAAACAGTGAGATCGCAAAATTTGCACAGGATTCAAAACTACTCAAGATAGTTAAGTCCAAAGCAGATTGCGAAGAGTCACAAAGGGATCTCCTAAGTGGGTAACTGGGCAACAAAATAGCAAATGAAATTCCATGTTGAGGAATGCAAAGTAGTGAACAACGGAAAACATAATCCCAGCAATACATATAAAGTGATGGGGTCTAAATTAGCTGTTACCACTCAAGAAAGTGGTCTTGGATTCACTGTGGATAGATCTCTGAAAACATCCACGTCATGTGAAGTGGCAGTCCAAAAAGCTAGCAGAATGTTGGGAATCATTAGGAAAAGGATAGATAATATGATGGAATATATCATATTGCTGCTATAAAACCATAGTATGCACACATCTTGAATACTGCATGCAGATGTGGTCTCCCCATCTCAAAAAAAAAAATATTGGATTTGGAAAAGATACAGAAAAGGGCAAGAAAAATGATTAGGGATGTGGAAAAGCTTCCATGTGAGGAGATATTAATAAGATTGGGACCTTTCATCTTACAAAAGAGATGACTAAGAGGTCTATACAATCATGAATGATATGGAGAAAATAAATAAGGAAGTGTTATTTACTCCTTTGCATAACACAAAAACTAGGGGTCACCAAATGAAATTAATAGGTAGCAGGTTTAAAATGAACAAAAGGAAGTATTTTTTCACACAGCACACAGTAAACCTGTGGAACTGCTTGCCAGAGGATGTTGTGAAGGCCAAGACTATAATGGGGTTCAAAAAAGAACTAGATAAATTCATGGAGGAGCCAACTAAACCAAAACCCATCTTAGTACGTGGGAATATGTCATTTGACTTCAAAAGGGCTTTGGATTATTGCTGATATCATATTACATTGTGGTTCACCAGTTAGAATCCAGGTAACAAATCAAAAGGTAGCTCCTTTTTAAATGATGGCGTCGGTAAAATAAATTGTAAAACATGTGCGAGTCTTTTTCCCCACTCACTACATTGAGTGTTTAACATTAAGTAGCAAAGATAATTCTCCATCCAAGCAAGTTCATTATGCTCCTTTAATCAGACTGAGTTTGGAACATTTGCTGGAAAAGATTTTTTCAAAACAAATCTGCCCCCAGAGGGAGTGGAAATGTTAAAACACAAAAATCGGCACAACAGGAAATAATGTTAGAAAGCTGTGAAAATTCTTTATGCTTTTGAAGCATAATGGTTTTTAATTTTCTCATGCCCTGATCTCCTTGGCAACAATTTAAAAGTGCATAAGCATTCATGAATCAAAGCTGTTCACATCTGCATTTTTAATTCTGTCATTGGACTGAAACTTTCCCTTTGATCATTGCATTTGAAGGGATTTACAATGTAATGATTACATCCCGCCCCTCTTTCCCTCTTCCTCACAAAAGTCTATGCTTGTTATTGAGCAATGTCACAAAGGTTCACTGTTGTACAGAAGGGCAAAGGCTTTGCTCAGGGTGTTCTGAACATATCTGAAAACTGCCTTAAGTACTGGTTCATGGAAAATATACTTAAGTAATGTAGCTGCCAGTGGTATTGATTGTAGGCTTTTTGCACCCCTAGGTGTGCACACACACACAAAACGGGGGGTAGGAGATCCCACATGCCTCTACTGGCCACTAAATAATGCCTCTCATGCCTATTATAATGAATCCACAGACATCATAATTGCTAGCTAAACACACACAGCTTAGCAAGAGAGCTAGGAATCTTCTGATCTTTTTTAAAATAGCCCCAAACCTCTCCGCATCTTCCTTGAAATTCTTGCTACAGAGAATCTGAAGCTGGTGATAGGATTAAGGCTAATGGACCAGATCATCTTTGCTAACTGCTCACCAGAAACCAAGACAAACACAAACACTTAAGTAGCTCTGGTTCCTTACCCATACAACGTATTGGGGTGCGTGTGTGTTTCCTTTGGTACAGCAAAGGTTCCCAAACTGTGATATGTGTACCACTGGTAGCACATGAGCTTGATGTTCTATCCAGTCACTTCAGAACCATTTTTAAGAAGGTGGCATGTGAACTAATAAAATTTGGGAGCTGCTGTAGTAAAGTCAACACCAGTTGCTGAGTTTTTATCAGAGGAGGGGAGGGGGGTCTTGTGGTTAAAGCACAAAGGTCAAGATCTCTCAGTTCTGTTCTTAGTTCTGTGACACACAGCTCAAGGTTGGAAGGGTGGCCTAGTGGATAGGGACCCTTCGTATGACTCAGAAGACTTGAATGCAAGTTCCAGTGCAGCTATAGCATCTCTGTATTATCGTGGGCATGTCACTTAAACTGCTCTGTGTCTCAGTTATCCATCTGTAAAACAGATCTAATACTTCTCTAACTCACAGAAGTGTTGTAAGGATAAAATAAATTCATGTCTGTGAGGTGTTCAAATACTGGTCATGAAGGCCATATATGTACCTTTATAGAACATAGGACTTTGGACCAGTTACTTAACCTCTTTGTTTCCCATAGGGAAAATAACGTTTCCCTATGTCTTATTAGTGTGTGTTTGACACAGTAAAAGTCAATGTCCTGTTTTCCCCACAAAACAGAACCATCAGATTCTTTTTCGTCACTAAAAAATCAAGTTTTCAATTAATTGTCTTGTGTGGTTAACCTGATACAATGCATAGCACATTCAAAGGACTGCTTTAACGAGTGGGTCTCTCAAACCTCTTTGCAAGATATTTAATTTTCTTGATAAATAACAGATTAAAGGTCACTCCGATGAGTGGCACATGTAAAATGAATTAATGCTGCTTTTGAGGTGCTTGTGCAAAATCAATGTCTTGCACAGGCTGTTTGTGTGCATAATGTTATTGTACGTTCTTGTAAAAAATCAATGAGAAAGTATCAAACTAAAAAGCCTGAGCGGAATATTTTATATGTTAAGCTACTTGGAGTTTTTGGTTAGGTTAGCAAGAGTTCCATTAAGAAAAGTTTTGAGTTTGTTTCATGGTGAGATATTGAATTGCAATATTTAAGTTCCAGGTTTCTCTTTTGTCTTTGGGTGGGCTTTACATAGTAGATTACACAGTGGCAATGCTTTTATGCTACTAGCATTTTGCAGTAAGTTAACATTAAAAAAAATTCCATGTTTCCACTGAAATGTACTGTGAGATCCCGATCCTGCAAATGCTTACTCAAATGAGTAAATTCATTGGGAAACACCTGACAGCTGTCTTTAAACTATGCCCGTGATGGGACTGGTTTTGTGTGAAGATTACCCATCTGAGTGAGAGCTGCAGGATCAAGCCCTAATATTTTAAAGTGAGTCACTCTCAGGACACTCACCCTTATTAGATCAAGGCTATGGAATATAAATAAAGCCATGCACAAATGGGGAGGTCCCAGACAAATGATATAAGATGATGGAGGAATCAACATGCATCAGGCTGTGACAATGCTCTGGGACTGTTGATAGCTGGAGTGAGAGAGTCAGTCCAAGGGCAGGTGGGAAGTTGAGAGAGGGAAAGGAAAAGACTTTGGGCATGATTCTTCCTTACTAGGAATTTTGACATTGATTTCAGGGAGTTCACAAGGGGAGTAAGGGACCTCGCTGGAACAGTGGCTGATGTCTGCAAGCACAAAAGAGTAATCTAAAAGGTTTCCAACCACAGCATAATTAGCATGTGCAGCATCATACAAAGGGTGGAGGGCGAAGAGGGAAAGAATGACAGCAAACATGACCTTAATGTAAAGGGCCTCCATTTAAATAAAAAAGGAAATCTGGGTAAGCAGCTGAATATACAGATCTTAATTTTTATATAGAATCTATAAATTGGTATTATGTAGGTTATATAGTTTAGTTCTGTATATGGAGAAAACCATAATAGCTTTTAAAAATCTTTTGTCTTCTCTTTAGTTAATTTCCTCTCATTAAAATGCATTTTATTTCAGTACCCCATTTTTCTGCTAGTGAACTATAAATTAACGCAATATCCTGAATAGGAGGCTGAAAACCTTAATTAACCAGTAGCTCAGGAAGATTATTCCATAGCATTTCATTCTCTAAATCCTGCAAATGCACTCAAGTTGCTAGTATATGGGACAAGATTCTATCTCAAAGCTGCAATGTATGTGTTGGGTTGGTGTGTGTGTGTGTGGTTTATTTTAATGTTCTGGTGAACAGCTTCCAGAAGTGTTATGAAATTCCAGTTATCCGCAGAAGTCATCTGTATTCAGGTTTTGCCCAGTTTGAATCCATTTGGCATATGGGTAGAGTCCCTGGTAAATGTCTTGAAAGTAGCATTAAATTGTAATGAAAAAGATTGTGATACTGTACAGTGATTATGTCCTATCAATTTCATGGCCATTCTGTGAACTCTCTGAAATACATTGGTTAAAAAACCCACTAGCCTGGCTGGTATAAACTAGCATCCTTGTTAGCGGTCTCAGAAAAGAGATCAAGAACGGAATGGACATGAGCCTGAATTTTCTTTTCACTGCTAGTGGTTCTGCTCTGTGTCAGAACTGAGGCAAAGCAGGGAAACTTGCCCTGCTGTCTCCTGTGTTGAATGGTATCTGTTCGGTTGACAATCAGAGAGCTTTAGTCCCCGGTGATATCAATGTAGCACCTTACACTAGTACTTGCAAACATTTGACAGGCCAACAACAATTTCAGGAGGCACATCGATGGCTGACAAGAGCACCAACCCTCAGTGATGTTGCTCACTATAGGATCCTCTAAATCATCAAGGCTACTATATACAACAGCAGCTCTTCAAAGCCTAAACATAGTGAGAGAATCATAGAGTTTCAGGCCAGAAGGGACCACCAAGGCTTTTAGTAACAACAATAATAAAAATATATTTAATAAAGGATAAAGATTCATCTAGAAACAAGATGGAGTGATGAAAACAAATGGCTACAATAGAAAACAAAATAATAAAATGTGAACCCTAGGCCTACATTTAATAATTACCTTTCCTGTCTAATAAGGTAGGATTTCCCTCAAAAGTTCAGTCTGTTATAGAGCTGACTCACTTCACAGGAACCAGGATCCATTTTTTTGTGAGGGCATCCCCACTCCTCAAGATATCTCCTCAATGAAAGAATGCAGAATGCTTTTCCCCACTCTGTGTTCTACTGAAACAGTTTTTTGTCTTTATTCATAGGCAGGGTGATCCTGTCTCCTGTAATCATCATCTTCTTTAACCTCCAAGTGGTCTTGGTTGCAGTTGTCTCTGATGGTTTTCCATTTAAAATCTTGGGATGGACTTAAATATTCCTTAAATATTACCTGTAGATACCTCTCACAGTGATTATTAATCTTGACAAGTTTTGAGCTTTTTGAAGGTTCCTTACACCCTACTGTTTATGAATAAATATTCTGCAGACATGTTTGGTGTAAGAAGTTGGTTAGAGACCCTTTGTCAAGGAGCTGTTGCCAGAATTGAAAACTTTAGTGAACAAGCCTTCAACCCAACCAGTTTCCTCAAGGAAATAATGAGAGAGACCATATTGATCGGCGTGAAAGGCAGCAGTTTCAGCAGTCGGCTGCGCTAGGCCATGGACCTACAATGAACTCAGCTCAGGTAGGCTATAGAGACTGTGCATGGGGTAAATGGAGCACCACAAGTAATATCACACCAATGCAGCCGGGGGAATAATTCAGCCCTTATTTCATCTATAGTACCTGGACTGTAGAAGTGGAATGTCATACTCTGGGTTTGATGGTGACTTAAACTGATGAAAACAATTAAAAATGTCAAGTCCCTGCCTTAGAAGGAGAACATAATGATCCAGACCAATCCCATTTTCCTCTTTAAAATTATTGTTATCTTTTTCAAGGAAGCAGATGATTTATGAGATGTTTAGTGGGCAGAAGCCGCAGTAGCCACGGTGCTGAATGGGTTATAAATTATTTGTACACAGACTTGGATTTTGCAGGCAATTCATATGCTGTCCATCCAGGAACACTGCTTCTCTCTTCTATTTTTAAAGCACCTAGAAATAAAAACGATTCTCAGCACTGGGCTGTAGCCGAGGAACTGGTAATTACTGTATGGGGAGTTACTTCACTTAGTCAACATGCTAATGCACGAACCACTTAAGCATTTGCTGTTTCTTCCAGTCTAAAGGAGTGAAACCACAAAAACAAACAAAAAATTTGGTCACAAGAAAGGCCACTCAAGCTCACGGAGGTTTGGCCAGTGAAAAATGTAATTTTATTTCGTTAATACAAAAGATTGAGATAAATGGAGAAAACACAAGAAAACCGCAAAATCAACAGCACTATTGTAGAGTAAGGAACTGCACAACACGAATAAGGGAGGCAAAATCTCACCCTTAATGTTTAGTTTTAGATTTGACTAGATAAGTTTTGTTAGGAGTAGTAGGACAGAAGCACCTAATGGTTGCAGCTGAGATAAGTTCCATTGTGCTAGGCACTGTATTCACACAGCATGAGGCTTGGTCTGCACTAAATTTCGGTGGCAGTCGACTGGAGATACACAAGCTACATAAAGCAGCTTGCATATCTTCTCTCGACTTCCTAACTTCTATTTGCTGTGGTCTCCCCACTACACTGTGCCGACTGGAAATGCCCTCTGGTTGACAGACTGTTACTCTTTTTGCGGGCGTGGATTAACACCGTTGACTTCCGGATCGATTGAATGGGTTTCCGCTTCCACACAATCGATCCCGCAGAATCGATCCAGCAGCACCCATGCTGCCATCAGTTTAGACATACCCTCAGAGACAGTACTTTCCCTGAGGAGCTTTCAATGTAGAGACTGTGCGCTTTAATTCATTAAGTCTCTGCAATGTGATTTGTGCTCCGACGGCGGATGATACTACAGAAGTACAAATTATGATTTATTTTTAAAAACAGTCATTGATGAGGTTTCCCAAACTCTTACATCATTCCCTTCCTTTTATGATTAGCAAAGTGAAGTTTAACACAAATACATTTGGAAGCTGTAAAGACGCAGACAGCTTCACATTAGTCAAGGCCATTTTCAGCAGCAATATTGTATGGGTATTTTAACTTCTACTGTATGGTGATTCAAACCTCATGAGTGTCGGTGTCAGATGATGGTACAAAAGGGAATAGGAAAAAAAATCCACCCCTCTTCCTCTGGGTCATAGTAATACACAAAGTTGTTAAAGTAATTTGAAGTGTATGGGTCAGGGTTTTCCAGTCTAGCCAGTGAATACTGGACTGTTTGGATTTATGACTTGGTCATATTTGGCAACTTCTATGTTTTTATTACGTTGCCAAGTTCCAGAGAGTACCATGATCTGCATCATATTGCATCAAAGGTCAGTCTCTCATTTGATCTAGTTGACATGACTTTTCTGGGAGTTTGCTTCTCTGTGCAGAAACTACTCCAATATGATGATTCATGACAGAGGTACTCAATGTACAGGACTGTGATTTTCTTCTTGTGCTGGATGTGTAACTCCCATTAACCTTAGTGTGAGTTTGGTGCATACACTGAGGCCAGGTCTACACTTACCGGAGAATTCGGCAGCTGTCAATGGGAGTTACGCAAACTACAGAGAGTAGCTTGCGTAACTCCCATCGACTTCTTAACTTCTATTGTGCGCAGCATCTTCACTGTGCTGCGCTGACGGGAAATGTGTTCCCATCGACGCAGTGCTACGCCACGTGAGTGCGTCGACTTCCTGATTGATTGAGTGGGTCTTTACTGACCGCTCAGTTGATTCAGAAAGATTGATCTGTGCATAGCCTGGGAACTGGAGTAATCCCATCAAGGTTTTCAGTGATGCTACGTACAGAATTCTAGTCATGTGTTATGAACCTGAAGAGATGAGCTCACAGTATCTCCAGGGGAATGCAATGGGCCTAACTTCCATTTGTGCCTTTGAAAAGTCTCCTCTGTTGGTGCCTGAATATAATTTTAAGGTATCTAATTTTAGGCATCCAGCTTTGAAAAATCTTGGCCTGAGCCTACGTTTCACCTAAAGCACAGATGGATATATACTGAGTCAATTTAAATAAACTGCAATTGAAAATAAACCAGATTACTAGATCTTAGTATTAAAAAAAAAAAACGCTTTTAAGTCCGAATACCCCACATTTAAAGTTTTCCTACAGGGACCACGGATCAGACTAGCACCTCATCAGCCATTCAGTTTCTAATGAAACTGAAAATCCACATGGGGGCAGCGGGGCAGGAAAACCCTGAAACAAAGAGCAGCAAGATAAATTGCTTTCTTTCTGAAATGCGTACAGTGAAACAATGGTACTAAATGAGATACAATTCCTGACAAAGATCTCTTCTGTTCTCTAAAAGCTTTTATTGTGCTTCATGTACCTGGAGTTATGTTTTATCTTCACAAGAAAAAAAGTGGTGTTCTTTATTTTATGTGAGCTTCCCTCCCTCTCCCCGCTCCGCTTGCTGAGATTTAAGTCGGCTCTTGTAGTGCTCTATCTCTGATCAGGCTTAGAGATTTGGAAAGCCCTGAGTTTGCAAGGATAAAAAAGGCCTTAGTATCTTGACATTGATAGATCTGATTCATCACCTCAGGAGGACATTACCACACAGTTAGTGCCACAGATTGTCTCGATAACAAGCTCTAGATTCTTCTTGGCATGCACCTTCATTTAAAGGTCAAAGCTCTGAACAGAAGAGGAATTGCTGGGTTAAAAAAAAAAAGCCCACAGCTTGACAAAGCCAAATTTTACACCAAGACTGGTAGATTTAGACTGAGAACAGTGGACCTGCTTCTCAGTTGAACAAGGGCCTCTTAAAGCCACTTTGGCCATGTAAAAAGGGGTAGGAAAGCCTTTCCTCAGAACGCTCCCTCAGCCAGTGTGGAACTGATGTAAGACCTCTACAATGGCTCTTTTTCCAGGGGCCATATCAGGGGTGAGAAGAGGGCATGGCGGAAGTGTCCTGCTCCATGGCCATTCTCTGTTTTTCAGGGCCCATGGAGCAGGAGGCAGGCATGGGAAGCAGACTGTAAGGCTGCTCTAATTTATTTCATTGGCTGAGCAGCATCCTGCCTTAAGGACACCTTTCCCATATACCTCCATATAACTTCCAAGCACAGGTCGGAGTAAATGATGATTATTTATCACTTGTACCACCATAACACCTAGAAGCCCCAGTGCTGGGACACTGTGCTAGGCACTGTATACAACAGAACAAAAAGACAAAAAGTCCTTGCCCCAAGGAGCTTTCAATCAAAGCAGAGGACAAGAGAAAACCGATACAGGCAGTCAAGGAAATAACGAGACAACAATGTCCAAATAGACAAGACAGACAGAGGATGGGGGAAAGGATGGGATATAGCCACAGAGTGAACAATGTGACAGCAACAAACAACATGTTAGGGCTGTGACGGGTTTTGTTCAATGGGTGTGGGGTTTTTTTCCAGGGAGGTAGGTGGATGTAGTTGTGGGCGGTGCGGTCAGCTAACCAGAAAGAAAAAAGAAGGGAAGAGACTGGGGGACATGGCAGCTGTGGAGCGAAGCTGACATGAAGAGACACAGTGAGGAGCGGGTGGCAGTATTGCAGCAAACAGCTCATCAGCACAGGGCAGAGACCGTCAGAACATTCTCAGTAAAATGTCTCAAGATCCCTGCTTTGGCTGCGTCTATTCTGATTACGGGGCCCAGCACGTGTACAATTTTACATGCATTTCCCCTGCTGATAGGGAGGATTAATGGGCAAATTGATTACATGTTTTAGGAACATTGCACATAAGTGTCTTTGGTAGTGATGGGTCAATCTTAAAAGCATCCAGGGACAGTCTTAGGCACAAGCTGAGGAAGACTCCATATCCAAGCGGATAACAAGAAACTGGAACACCTCTGAAACCACCACAGCTATCCTGTCAGCCAGCCCCACAATGTTCTTCCCTGGCTATGGATTTTGCCAGGGCTACATCTCCAGAGGGCATTTCTTTGGCTCAGCTGTGTATAGCTGGACACAGCTGGATCTCATTTACGCTGTCACTTCCGCTGAAGTGGTCATTGTCATTGATGGGGAAGGAGCCTAGGGGGATCTGAAGAAGGCAATGACAGAGGCAAGAGGATGGGGCACAATTGTGCTGGGTGATGTAGGAGGAATGGTAGGGATGGAAAATGATGGGGTGGTAGTGGGACATGGGCACCAAAGCTCATTTTTGCCAAAAAGAACAATACAAATAGGGCCAGCCATGTGACCCCCCTGACGTTCAGATGTTTATCCAAACCTTATTCACATTTCTTTGGGCTGGTATAAGCACATCCTTTCCTTCAAGAAAAAACAATAAAACAAGCACTCACAAAACTCTGAATTTAGGGCTGGTAAAAGGGGATACCTTGAAAGCCCTGGAGAGCTGGCATCTCTGTTTGTCCACAGAACAGGCACAGTATGATCAGCCGCACAAGAACATAACTTCCTTAGTCTCCTGCAGACTTCATTTCATATCTAAGCAATAACCCACTGCATATGATACATGGAGATTCATCTCCGCTTAATCAGGATGTCTCCCAGAGTAGTGATTTAGCAGCCATGGCTGCTGCTTAATGGGGACAGTAATTTCACTTAATTGGGATGCCTTCAGGTGAGGTAGAGTTGCTGGCATCTCCGTGCTTCTCTCTGTGTCTGGTTCTGTCTGCTCCTCTAACAGCAGCTCCTGGTCCCTATTTAGCAGTGATTCACACAGAAAAGTGCTTCATCTTTGCTTAATCCTGGCCACTAGCTTGATTCTTCCATATGGAGGTAGTTATTATTACCAGGATGCTGGTAATGAACCACTATTGATATTTAATTCATCCATCGAAAAAAGAACCCCAAACATTTAAAACGACTGGTCCCAGGTGGGTGCATTTTTCAACATGATAGGCTCAGCTCAGGGATGCGGTGTGGTGCCAGGGAACAGGGCATGGGATAAAGATCAGGAGATATAATTCTGCTGTCTGCCACTGCACTGCTCTGTGACACTGGGCAAGTCTCTTCAGCTCTCCCTCTGGCAATTTCACCATCTGAAAATGATTCCTTTATGAAGTCTGTTGAAACGTCTGAGTGAAAAGTGCTATAGAAGAGCTGAGTGTTGTTGTTCTTATCCAGTCAGTCAGGACTTGCCTAATTGGAACCAACACTGCCTACATTTTAAGCGAATTCTAAAGGAGTAAGCTACTACAAAATAAAAAGCTAAAACGCTCAGTCTGTGATGGCTCAATGCAAAGCCGAGGGTGCAGTCCTGCAACGTGCAAATAAGTGTCTCACGCTAATTGCAACAGTATCTGTAGCATTAATCATATTAAATGTTCATGTGATTTGGTATACTTGACAACACACGACTGACTTTACTGTGCTGCTGGACATATTGGAGATAATTGTTTTCATAAGTAGATTCCATCAAGGCTTCTAGATATTTCCCTTTTTTAATCCTTTGTGTAAAACATTGACTTTTCTAATCAATGGTGAAACTAAATCCTTGGGATTATGTGCGAAATGCAGTAGGGAGCACTTAAATTAATCAGTCAATAAATAAATACATAAATCAAAATTTAGAGGCAGAGAGAGCAGCCCTCAGTATCCTGGCTACTATCCATGTTTATTATTTAACTTAAAAATGACAAGTCAATGGGAAAATGGAATTAAGTAGCTGAATTAGCCCACAAGTCATTTGATCAGTGTATGAGATGCACATGTTTTATATTATACAGAACACAAGTATGATTACTAAGCAAATGCAGACACCAATGAGAGCTGGAAGTTGCAGCAAGTCTGCAGGGAGTTGTGCTGCCACATGAGAGATGAGATCTTGGGGACAGATCGGACAAACTGAACCCAGGCGATAGTGTGAAATTGATGCATCCAGTTTCCTGAGAGAAAGGAATTAAATCTACTTTGTGATTTGCTGATGGACCTGGGCGAAGATGAGGAGAGGACTTATGTGGAGGTCCTGATGATGCAGTTTTAGCTAATATATGTCAACCATGCCGTGCCATGCCGCTAGAGCAGACGGGGTTAAATTTAGGACTGACCTTGCCCAGCTAACATGTGTTAAAGGTGTTAACCTCTGTGTCTTGTGTCTAAAATAATGTTACTGACATGATTTTAACCACAACCTCTGTCCCTGAACTAGACAAGGCCTAAGAGGGAAATTCATCACTGTGCAGTCTGCAGAGAACTAGGGCAAGGCCTATATGCTACATACAACCTCGTAATGGATTTTGTGCTGGCTCTCTGCACAGGAGTTTATTATACCCTTTAAGGGTATCTATTGCCAGATATCACCTATGCTCAACCATCTGAGTCAGCTGAGGGAGAACATTTTGGAGAATTTCAAATTGCATTTCAGTTTGGCAGCATTTTGCATGTTTTTTCAAAATCAATTTTTTAGGAAAATTGGTGAGATTAAAATGTTGTTTGCATAAGTATTTATGGCAAATGACATTTGAGCCAGTGGTAGAAGAGATGTCTAATCAATAAACTAAATTTGTTTCATGATGAAGCAGGAATTCTTGTGCCAGGATAGGGGGGAGGGAGGTATTTATAACGGCTAGGTCATCCGGTCATGACAGATAAACAATACCATGAAATTTAGGTGAGCAATCACACAGCCATGGAAGACTGAGGATTATCAAGGGTTAGATTTTGCCAGTTTTGCTCACCTGGAGTAGTGGCACTCTCACCAACTAATCCTGCTCATTCCACTGGCATCTTTACAGAGAAAAGTCAAACTTAGCAATGGTAAGGTGAGCCTCGAATGAATATGTGCTATAAACAGTTCATGAAAACTCTATAGGCTACAATGAATTTGCATCAACTCTTTTTAGTCTGCAGTTAGCGAAACCCACTATGTTTGCTTGCTTGAAACCCAGCTCAGGTCTGCTTGAATTTCAGCCCCACCTTGCCTAGGTTTGAGGATTATTTTGATGTAACTTGAATCCTGAGTCTTTGTGGGACTTGTTCAGAGAGAAAAATGAATCACATTCCAGCACCTGAGCTCTGTGAAAATCATGATGAGAATATGGATGCCACCAATAATTTTTCTGTTGGTCCTTCTCTCTATGCCAGGCTGAACCATAATCATAGACCCAAATGCCCCTTGATCTTTGGAAACCCTTGGCACCTAACTTCAGATCCTCTACACCTCTGTCTCATCACTTGTTTAGTCAGAAACGTTGGATGTGAAGTGAAATATCCTGGAATAGATCTTTCTGGGAGGAAGAGGATCCCTTACTAGGCGATCTGCACATTGCAAGCCTCAGTGTTGTGGAGAGAGAAAGAAAGGCATTGAAAAAGAAATGAGGTGAAATGCTAGGCCCCACTGTCAAAACTCCCAATGACTTCAGTGGGGCCAGAATTTTGCCCGTCAAAAAGAGGAGCAATCTTCCATATTGCAGTGGATGGGATCAGCTTTGAATCAACATACCCAAAACTTTGGGGAACTCACTCCGACCATAGTTTCATATTTTTGAATAACAGCTGTGCAGGTTGACAAGACTGCTGCTATGTAAGGAATGCAATGTTCAGACAGGAAGACAATGTAATTTAAAGAGTGGAAGCCACAATTGTTTTAGATAAAGTGGGAAAGGAAAGGACCACAATTAATCCTTTCCACTGAATCTGGGAAAAAGTCTCAAAACCACAAACCACATCAAAATCCACATCCTGGGATTCTATCACCATTATAGAACTCTATCCACTTATTGGCATAGGCTCTAGAGAAGGGTTTTAGATAAGGAAAAGGGAAAACTGCGGAGTAGAGGCCAGCAAATCAAAAGATGAGTTGCTGTTTCTTGTTGTGGTGTTGTTGTTGTTGCTAGTATGTCGTATGTTAGTATACCTACTGGGACTTCAGCTAAAACTGGGGCCTTATCGTGCTACGTAACGTTCATATACATATTAAGAGGCATTTCTTGTCCTGATCTAAATAGCCAAGACACTCAAAAGGAGTATATTGCCTCCTCTTTTCTGATGGGGAAAATAAAGCAGAGAGAGAATGAGTGACTTCCCCAAGGTCACACAGGGAGTCTGTGAGCAGGGAATTGAATCCACATCTGCCAGGGTCCAATCCAGTATCCTAATTACAAGACTATCCTCTGCCTTTTGGAAGCTGAATTACACCAGAGGCCTTCAAGCTGTGCCTCCTGAGGCCTTGATCTATCCAGATCTCATGAGCTAAGGAGCCTGGGGCCTGAGCAGTAGTTGGAGATGGCGTCTTCAAGAGAATAAGTTAGGGTGCTGTAGGAATGGGCCCTGCATCCCATCTGAACCAGTATTGAATCAACATCCTCACTGGGTGTTAGAGATCAGTGTACTCTTGAAGGTGCCGTCTTTGGATGAGAAGTCAAACTGTGTTCAGGTAAAAATCCTTTCAAACAGATGGATAGGAGTGTTAGCCAATGGCCAATCTGTATAATTACAAACGTCCAAAGTCGTGAGTCAGGCCCCCCAAAATAGAGAGTGGCCTAAAACTCATTCGTTTTTTAATAATGAATTTGGGCTTCTTTGTCTTTGCCTTTGGTTTTGGAGCTTGGAGTCACACTTTCAAACTTTTCTTTGCAATCATGTGCATTAGAAATTTCCACCCCCCCACCAAGATTCTCATGTATTCACTTACTTAAGCACCTTGGGCTTTAAGGGAAACTCTAATGATCATGAGATTTGTGATAAAAGGGCAAGATCTGGCAGCACTGTTTCACTTCCTGTCTTAAACTGTTGTTTAGGCTGCTGTGTGTAGGTAATCAGTTTCCGTGCAGGTAGCGACATTTCACGGATAGGTAATGCTGCTTGAGGTAATGTTTCCTAGGGGGTAGAACACTGGAAAGGGACTCAATTCCTGGCTCTGTTTCTGGCCTGCCAGGTGACACTGGGGTAGTTACTTTGCTGTTTTATGCCTCAGTTTCCCAATCTGTAAAACGGGGATGATACTTTGTACAGCTTGTTGAGATCTACTGATGAAAAGCCTTATATAAAAGCTAGGTATTCTGATTATTATTTGTAAAGCACTTTTGGGTCCCTGGTATGAAAGCTGTGATCTCGCTGTGTACATCACTGCACAGCCAGATAGATCCATTGGGAAGAGGGGTTTGGGGCCTCTGAAACTTCAGCTGCCGGAGGAATGAGGCCAGACTTGGCATATCAATGGTTTGATCAGGGATATGTTTGCCTGGGTACTGATATATTCCAGGTATCACTTATTTAATAATTAAAAAACAGAGGAAGACTAGAAGCAAAAAGGATTTGCACCCTCACTCTAGCTTCTGGTTGCTTTTGGTTCTGACATCAGTGCATCAGTATCCTTGTGCTACTGTTAACATATGTGTGTGTTGATCCTGCTACTACACAGACAAATGGTTTTAAATTCATAGTTCGCTGCAGTCCATTTTATACAGTGTCTTGTACAGTGTGTCTGGCCACCCCCTTCATTAATCGTCTCTGCCAAAAAGCCCTTTTAATTACATTATGTTCAGAATCCGTAAAATATAATTAAAATATGTAAATCTATTATATTATTTAATGAGTACACTGAGACCTCAAAGTTTAAATTAGATATAAAAGTGACATGGACCTACCGCTACTGATTACTTTATATTAATAAATCATCTCTGAATTAGACAGCGGATTTTTCCCTATCAGATAGCAATACCTTTTTTATTATTTCATCCATCAATTGTAAAATTTATGCAATTTTTTAAATCTCTTATGAAGTGGTAATTAATAACTATACAACTTTCCTGGAACCTTTTATCCACTCTATAGTGTGAGATCTTAAAGTCAATTTCTTTTCTCCTTTGTTTTAGTTACTGCAGACTACAAGCACATTCTGCTCATTTGAGGCATTCCAAATCAGTAGTCACGTGTGAAAATTCAGGGCATAGGATTAGCACCTTTTTCAGTGTGAAACAAGGCAAATCCATGTGTTGTGATGATATTTTCAACACTGTTGCATGATGTTGTGTGGATCCTGAAAGCGATTTCAGGACTGAAGGTCACCCTTGCAACAAGATCAGAAATATAAGTGTGGGCAGCACACAAATTGGAAAGAGATATTTTTTTATCTCCAGTCCTATACTGTGTTTTAGACTGCTGTGTGTTTTTGAACAGCTATTGTGATCCAGTCTGGAGCTGCCCAGGAAATAGAAATTTTGTTCTGAATGTTGTTCTAGTCTTTTTATTCCTTTTTAGAAGCTTCAAAATTAAGTGAGTTTCCCTATCAGTTTCCTTTTCTATTGAGCAAACATTGATTCTGTTTCATAACACGTTTCTAATAGAATTTTAAAGTTAAAGCTAAATTTCCTTGGTTTGCGCACTTTTATCTCAGCACAGCTCTGGGAATTCTGTTCCAGGATTCTGTTCCAGAGCCAGCAGAGGGAGCCAAACTGCACACAGTTAAGTTTGAAGAGGTCTCCTGTTGGTTATTGTTTTTATTCTTTCTGCTTTGTCAATGAAAGACTGGAGGGTCTTGAAAGTGAAAGTGACATTAAAATCCAAGGGGCATTTCACATCAGATTATAACTATTTGAAATGAGATCAGATATCCAGCTGGAATGTCAGCTAATTCAGAGGCTTCTGATGCCAATATGTGAAAGCCATATTTTATCCATGAAGACAAACTGGAAAGGAAAAAAGGGGAAATTTGGACGTGCGGTTAATGCCCTGTTTCTGACTCTGCCACAGACTTGCTTGTGTGACCTTGGACAAGTCACTTGACCTCTTGTTTCCCATCTGAAAAATGAGAAATTCCTCCATCTTGTTTTAGACTGAAAGCTCTTCGGGCTGCTTCTGGCTTTTGTGTAGATGCACCATTCCTATCAAAAGAGGGCCCTGATCTCAGCAGGGTCCTCTAGGCCTCACTCTAATGCAAATAATAATTATTTTTAAAAAAATTCAGGGAACACATTGCACCTGAAAGTGAGCTCACATAGGTGCCCCCAAATCCTGCCATGGCTTAAATGCCAAAGATTATCAGCCCCTTACTAAGGACAGGTAGAAAAGCCTTTAATCTTATGCACCTATTCAGCTGCACTGACGTGTCCGGTGCAAAGGATACCTGGGTGTGTTTTGGATCTTGGGGGAAGTTGTCTGGATCCCATCAACACGAAAGCCAAGATTCTGCAAAGACTGACTCCCAGGAGTGAGTCACTGTGAGTAATCTTATTTGACTTCCATGGGACTATGCACACTGCATGAAGCTCAGCATGTGAGTGACTCACTGCAGGATCAGGGCCGGAAGCACTAATGCAGTCACGCCAATTGAGAGTCGGGCCTGCTCCCCAAAGTCCCTGCCACAAACCCTTCCACAATGCGACAGAGATACCAAAATAAACAGCCCTTTTGCCCATATTAAATCCCAATACCCACTAGATATTTGACATCTGCACTTAGGAGTACGTCTTCTTGTGGTTTTACACACAAAGAGCCATGCCATTAAAAACAGGCATAGAAGTGGCTCATAAGAAACGTGCATGCGGGGTTGCAAAGATGTAATTGTGCATATAAAATGCGCAGTTGCACCTGCATAAAGGATAATTGTGCATGCAGACACGCATCTGCACTGGTTTCCGTTTGGAATTACTTGCCTATACCCGTGTGTGTAGCTGATACATTCAGCTTTTCATGCCTATGTCAGAAAACGTGGTGCAAAACACTCTGTTGCTGTTCAACACAGATTTAAACATCTGACTATAAAGCTGCTTTAATTAGTAACTTGCAGTAAGTGTACTCTACAAATTCCTGGCCCACCGGGATATTACTATACTTTATTGTTTCTTTTTTTCCTCTTTGTAGAACTTCTGTAAATCTTTTCTTTGATAGCAGGCAGGGTTTCAAAGCTGCCCACATTTGAGCCATCAGAGACTAGTAATGATCTAATTAATGAAAGATGTTTTCCCTACATTGCTGTATTTTATCTCTTCCCCCAAAGATTTGTTGGTGCAAACTATCCTCAGGCACCGCAGTTTCATCTTCTTCTTTTATCCCATGTTGTACTTGCTTGAGTGTGTAAATCTTGAAAAATCTTCCCAAGTGTTACTTGGTTTTAGAAAGTAGCTTTGTTATTCCCAGCAGGTTTTCCTTCCAGCTAAGATTTGTTTCCCTAGCTCAAACCACTAAGCCCCTTTAACTCTCCCTAGAAGACTCCACTCTGTGTAAATGGCAGGGTAGGACATGCTTATTACCCTCCAGTGGGTATTCGCTGTCCCTCTCCTCCCACTTTTTCAATTTCCCTTTGATTTTATTAATTAACAAGCTCCTTTAATTATTTGTGGAAGCCTTAAAATGCATCATTGTTGCACGCGGCAGTCTCTTCATTTTGCTACATTGCAACCGTTTTGCCAATGCCTCGCTAATGGCACAGAGAGGTTAATCATCTTTAATTGGGTGTGCAATCCCATCTAATTAGGCTATGAGGTACAAGGCTGACAGACTGGAATGTGGGAGTTTTTAGATCAGTGCTCATCAGTCCATGGTTCTCCAGGGTCCAAACTGTACTTGCCATGGGGTCTGTCAGTCTGCCCTGCACTTGGCTTCTTCTAACTTGACGTGGCGTAAATCCCCTCGAGTGTCATTCACAGAGCTGCCCTCTAGCTACCTGCTATACGCTATGTCTTAGGTACAGCAGATGAATGGAACTGGCCGCATGAGAGCCACTGAATTTCTTCTCCCCCTGCAGTGACGACTTGAGCGCTTACAATGAGGAGTTCATCCCCTGCCATTTCCCCACACTCGCCCTGTCAAGGCAAACCCTCTCCCTCTCAGCTCACTTTAGCTCTCCAATGAATTGTGCTTCCTCAGAAACCCCTGCCCACACCTCCATGCTCTGACCTAATCCACAGACTTTGGGGAGCCCCTTCCTATTCACTGAAAATCTCCACAGTGGGCTCTAAAATCACCTCCAGTTCTCACTCTGCCATGTTCAGAACCCTTTCCGGGCCCAGACACCGCCCCTCAGTGCTGGCTCGGCAACCCCTTCCAGATTCAGACTAACCTTCTACCATGCCCATCTGCCCACCCCGCTCGGCTCAGAACCCTTTCGCTGCATCAATACACCACCTTTCCCCCTCCTACTTTACCTCCTTACAGGCTCCTGCCCTATCAGCCCCAGGTTCAGAGCCCTTGAATTAGCCCTGCCAAGATCTGAAACCAGCAGAACGAGCCTGGTACCAGGGACTCCTGGTAAAGTCAACCCCAGGGACCTAGTTGCAGCAGGAGGTAAAAGAATCCACAGTAAGTAGCCCCACAATGTCTGTAGTGTGGTTGACAGTCAAAGCCTAGACTTACCAGCCTCTAATAACCAAACACCCTGGCAGACAGGGGGAAAGCTGAAGTAATAAAGGATATGTCTACACTGCATTTGAAAACCCGTGGCTGGGCTGTAGCCCCCACCTGAAAGTTCACATCATGATTAAACTTCCCCAGTCCCTCGAGGCCAAGTCAGGTGGCGTGGGCCCATCTTAGGTGTCTAACTGTAGTGTAGACATACCCAAAGAGACCAGGTAAGAAAGCACAAAGAGCTTCTAAAAGAAGGGACATAGACCAAGAGCTATAGGGGCTGAAAGAGAAGAGAGATGGTAAGGGTGAGGGAGAAAGGAAAGAGCAAAAGAGAGGAAAGTCATTAAGACGGCAGAGAATCCAGCTGGCAAGCGAGGCGTGTGACTTCACAGCGCTTCCTGCCCTTGAAACACCAACTCTGTAAATCATGCCAAGTAATTAAAAACATAATTTAGAACCAAACTAGCACATCAGAGGATGGAATATACACTGGTGATGACTCTGTTTTTGCCACCCCCTGAAGTTGAGCTTTAGTGGAGTGAAACCACCTACGGAGGGCGGCCAGCCATTTAAATACCGTGGCACTGATTTAGCCCAGGTGCTCTGGTGTCTCCTGCTGTATTTTGAATGCGCTCTTTTGACACTGCAAGCAAAACGACAAGTTCCCTTACAGTATAAATATTCCTTGCTGGTTGACATAGAAAACAGATGTGTCTCATTTGCTTGTGACCCCAAACACTGAAGCTAAGAGGAGCCGAGAATGAGATGGTGAGATGAAGCATTTTGAAAGAACTAAAAAAAGAAGCCGAGAGGCCAGGAAGATTACTTGTCCTGTTTGTTTTTTGTTAGGGGTTTTTTTTTTTCCCTTTAAATATTGGTTGGATTGGCAAGTGCAAAACAAACAACCTTGGAGAATGGAGTCCATTCATCCACAGATCAAATACATTATGGGACACGTGTCAGCCTCCATCCCATGCCTACACCAATGTGCTGTAACCCTGACCCTTTTGTTCTTTTTATTTATGCTCTGGTAGCACTTAGAGGCCCCAACGGAGATCGTACTAGGTGTTGTACAAACACAGAGTGAGTGGTAGTCCCCGTCCTAAAGTACTTCCAGTCTCAATAAACAAGGCAGACTAAGCCTAGAAGAGAGAGAGCATTTTTCCATTTTACAGAAGGGGAACTGAGTCACAAAGACTACCTGAAGTCACTCAGGGAGTCTGTGAGAGAGTTATAAATGAAACCCACCTCTCCAGGAGACCCAATTCACTGCCTTAACCACAAACCCATCATTTCAGCTCGTACAATGGAACGAACCCAATAATTAAATAACTCAGCCTTTAGATATCACACCTGGGGCCTAGTTTTTAGCTGACAGTTCAACTGAGTGCTTATTGAATCAGAACCAACTTGGAATGGAGAGAAAGTGGAGCAGGCAACCTCACATGGCTGTTATGAGTTAAAATAGTCTAGGCGTTGCTGGGGAGCTGCTTAGATATCACAGGCACAGTATAAGAACCTAAACCGGGGTGAGCAGAGCCCTACCGATGGGGCATAGTCACAAGTGCTTTGCTACAGTGGAAATAGTGACATGAGACGAAGTAACTTGTGTTCATCACAGGTGTGGTGTTTAACAATGGAATGGTACTTAATTTGTCCTCATTGTATTAGTAAATTACACATGTTTATAAGCATAAAAGCAGGGCATGGAATAGACTCTCTCTTGGATTTTCTGTGCTCAGTCTAAATATTTAAGCAAACTAAATGCAGTCTGGTTGAATATACTTGAAAAAGATGGATGCACAACAGGTTGAAACTCTGTACTCAAAGAGTACTCAATGATCTGCTGTCAAACTGGGAGGATGTATGTATTGGGATTCCACCAGAATCAAACATGGCTCTGGTACTATTCAATATTTGCATTAATGGTTTGGATAATGGAGTGGAGAGTACGCTTATAAAATTTGCAGGTGACACTGCACTAGGAAGGGTTGCAAGCACTTTGGAGGACAAGATTAGAATTCAAAATGACCTTGACAAATTGGAGAATTGGTTTGAAATCAACAAGATGAAATGACTAATTTAAGAAGGAAAACATCCAACTACAAAATGGGGAATATCTGGCTAGGTGGTAGGACTGCTGAAAAGGACCTGGAGGTTATAGTGCATCACAAATTGAACATAAATAAAACTGTGGTGCAGTTTTGAAAAAGGCTAATATCATTCTGGGGTGTATTAATAGGAGTGTTGCATGTGAGACATAGAAAGTAATTATTCTGCTCTACTCAGTTCTGGTGATGCCTCCGTTGGAGTACTGTGTCCAATTTTGGGTGCTACACTTTAGGAAAGATGGGGACAAATTGGAGAGGGTCCAGAGGAAAGTAATATAAATCATAAAAGGTTTAGAAAATCTATAAGGAAAGATTAAAAAAAAACCTGGGCATCTTTAGTCTTGAGAAAAGAAGACTATGGGGAGACCTGATAATAGTTTTCAAATAGGTTAAGGGTTGCTATAAAGAAGACTGTGATCAATTGTTCTCCATGTCCACTGAAAGTAGGGCAAGAAGTAATGACTTAATCTGCAGCAAGGAAGATTTAGGTTAGATATTAGAAAACTTTCTAACTATAAGGGTAGTTAAGGTCTGGAATAGTCTCCCAAGAGAGTTTGTGGAATCCGCACCATTGGAGATTTTTAAGAGGAAATTGGACAAACAGTTGTCAGGGATGGTCTAGGCGTCCTTGATTCTGCATCAGGGCAGGCTGCACTTGACTTCTCAAGGTCCCTTCCAGCCCTACATGTCTATGATTCTATACTTTTGCACAAAGTCCCTCTAAATTTTCTTTCATGTTGCTGTGCAGGAATGAGGCTCAGTGAGCATGAATGAGCCACGCTAGGGAGGAGGTTCTCACCTTCCTAGCTGTCAGCAAATCTTTTGCCACCAGCTGTTTTCTCATTGTTATGCACACCTGCCATTGCGTAAGGCTGCAAGGTAACTTGTTTCTGATGGTCCCCACCCCTGCTGACAATTAATAGCCTGAGCACAAAAGAAATCACACAACAAAAAACCCGATCAGGTCATTCATTTTTAATTTGAGTCATTTAAAAATCTGTTGCATCTTCTTTCAAAATTAATTATAAAATTCCTTGGGTAAAAGATTCAGCATTTCCTGCTTTTTGTAGCAAAGACCCGGCCCGCTAATCAAAGTGGTACCATGCTGTGTGAAACCTGTTACAGCCCATCTGGACTCAGATCACATTTGTCTTAATTGTTTTCTTTTTTCACAAGCGCTTTTTGTACTTTATTTATAAAACAGAAACTTGACTTCATTATCACTGCCCACTTTCACAACATTAAATCGAGTTAACAAGAAACCCTGCTTACGTGGTTTAACATTGTGTATGTAAAGTAATGATTTACATTCATTTACACGCAATTTTTAAAACTAGTGCTAGTTAGTAGAAATATGTAACTGGAAGGGACTGTAACATACTGACAAAATGTGTGTCACATCCCTCACTGGTGGGTGCTCTAGTAGAGCATAACAGACTACTGCTGCTATCAACTAATAGAGTGCATTGTTTAGTTCAAGAGGTAGTGGTCTATGCTGCCGTGTTGAAGGTTCCAGGGTCAAACATATGCAGAAGGTCATTATTTGAACACTGAAATGAGGGCTATAGTATAGTTTAAATTACAGGGTCCTGTTATTACATGGCCATATGTTTCATAAACTACATTTTGAGCTGAAATTTCTCACACTTGGTGCTGACCAATGTTTTCCCAGTTTGGAGTTTGAGCAAAATCCACTCAGCCATTTCTTAATTTGGGAGAGTTTAAATAAGCCAACAACAAAGAACGTTTCCAATTGTACACAGAAATATGAATCATTTAGACCTCAACTATGACCAAAACAGATACAATTTGAAACTTGTCAAGCTTTTGCTTGGTTTAGGGGAAAAACATGATGTTTGATTTACCACCGCTCTGGGCATTAGAAAACTTCTTAGTGAGCTTGCATAGCAAAAAATGTCCTGAATGTCCATGGGGAAGTAAACCATAAATTGACTTTCGAATATCCTGTTCTTGGTGCTTCATCTTGCAACCCCTGCCCTGACTTCCGCAGTTTTCATAGAACCCAGTTATCTGTGGGCTCTCAAGAAGAGGGGAATGGAGGCTGGGCGTGGGGCAGTGCCACAGAAGCATACCCTCCCACCTTGGAGATCATCTGTATTCCAGTTCCCTTTGCTCATGTAATCAGAGGAGACACAGTCTGTGCCTTATTTTGTTTCCTATGGTAAAGAAAACATTATGGCAATGATTCAAATGATGGATAAGAATAATAATGCACAATTGGGAACTCCATTTCCAAGTCCATGAGAAATATCAGACACACAGCCGGGTTGCTAACATACCACTGTGCCTGATAACCTACAGCAAAAGCCTTAATGTCTGATGCAGATGGGTGAGATCATTAGGGATGCATCACAAGCATTTGTAAGTATGGAACTGCTGTTGTGGCCAAGCCCTGGATCTGTGTGCCATAAGACTTGAGAATCTGCCATTGCATATGCCTCGCCTTCTTATTCTGGCTCCAACATTTGTGGTGTGAAAGATTAGACTTCCTTGATGAAAAAGGCAGGACGCAGGGTCCTTGGGAAGTCCTCTCCTCTAGTGATTTCTGGGATGTGACTATAGCTGGAGAGCAAAGGATAAGCGTAAAGACAAGAGTGTCAGATTATTGTCAGCCGCAAGAGCTTCCCTTGTGTTTTCTGCCCTGACTTGATGCATTTAACTAGCCTTATACAGGTTGGATCTCTTTGGGTTTGCTTGTGTTATGATTGTAGTTACTCAGAATGCCTTTAACCAAGCCAGTGAGATTCAATGAAGTGGTACATATCCATGGATTTTACTGATCTTGCCTCTACTGCACTAGTTTTCACACAGTGCTACTTAAAGGCCAGTAAAGTCCCAGGTAGTCAGCACCCATCAACATTTGGCTGTCATCTATCAAAGTCCTGGCCCAATATATGCTGGATTCAGTGTAAAATTTGGGATGGATTCTCTGGTTGTTCCAGAGTCCGGCACAGGAATCTGGAGTTGGGAAGAGTACACCAGAACTCAGATTTCCCAGTCATCCTGTGTGGTAACCACAACACCATTTGTCCCCTAAGCAAGCTGAAGAGGACCACGTCCCTAGTATAACTTTCCAGTTTGTGTGTGAAACAAGACTCATAGGATAATTGAATTGTAATTTATTTCAGCAGGATGCAGATATATAACATAAATAGAAGCAGTGTAAACTTCCTAAACAATCCTAGCAAAGCTCCTCAAAGTAGAGCTGGTTGGGAATTTTTCGATGAAATATGCAAATTAGTCAGAACCGAAACTTTCAGGGAAACGTGTCGGTTTTGATGAAACTTTCATCAGGAAGGTAGCTCAGGTCCGGAATGGAATGTCTGGTTGCAAAAGAGAGAATGACTCGATAGCCTTGTAGCTAGGACACATCAGTGGAATGTGAGAGACCCAGGTACAAATACCTGCTGTGAATCAGTGAGTGCTCTAAGTACTCGGCTATTGGCTATTCTGGCATGAGTCTCTTTTATGTAACACAGAAAGTTTGAAAGGACTTGTTATGATGCGGAATGAAAACACATTTCGAAACCTCAAAATTTCTGAAGAATCCAAATTCTTGTTTTCTCGCAGCCCTACCTCAAACCCTGAGCTGCCAGCATCTATTCTAGGGTGTGAAAAGGGTAGGTCACCTGAACAAAAAACTCTCAAAAGCTTGTGACTGCATTTCAGTGTAAACATGTCTCAGGCAGCTCTCGCCATCATCTAAATCCTGATCTCAAACTTAAGAAGAAATGTGTGTGTCACTGAGCCTAAGGAGGAAGGAAAAAATGAGAGGTTCAGAAACATTAAAGACAAGTATTGGTAAATTTTTCCCAATGTTGATTATTACTTAAAAATCAAGTGAGTATGAAATACATTTCCACACACATTCAGCATAAATAACACTTCTTTGCATTTCATCAGCATTATTTTCCCCATGGGTTCACTGTCGTGTCTCATTTACACACCACAGGGGTGATCGCCTTCAGAAAGGAGTTAGATGAACGGTGTCAAAATTTAAGGGGATAAAATAACTCCTGGATCTCAAATATAATCCAAAAATTTTTCAAACTCTGTAAGGTGCTTTAGCTCTAGGGTATTTCTTCTGTCTTTATGTTTTCCATTTTTCATTTTCAGGCATTCAACAATGGTAATTGTTAACCATCTGTGAATTCAGACAAAGCACTCAGTGAGCCAAGGTGAAACCAGGGTCTCCTCTGCATCAAAGAACACATTCAATATGGTAATAACTTTTTAATTACTTTTTCATTAAAAATATGTTTTACAAAGTAAAATAATTAAAGCTGTATCCTAGGAGGGCGAGATTGCAGATAATGATGATGACGAACGGTTTAGATAGGCATAATAAAACCGTACAGAATCAAACAGGAAGGCTAGGCTTGTGCTAAGGCACTGGGCTGAAACTCAGGAGATATGAATTCAGCTTCCTATTTGACGTATAGGTCAATCTCTCCATGCCCCAGTTCCTCTTTTGCAAAATGGGGAGAAGAATACTTGCTTTCTCTCATGTTTTGTCTGTTTTATGCATTTAGGCTGGGTCTACGCTGACGGTGGCAAATTCGCCGCCGTCACATCGATTGCTCTGGATTGACTGAGCAGTCTGTATAGATGCACTCTAGGAAGCGATGCAGGAAAACCACCTCGGTAAGTGGCATAGCGCTGCGTCGAAGGGAGCCGTGCAGAGGAGATGCTGCAAAGTCGACGGGCGATACGCAAGTGATTTACGTCACTTGCGTATCTCCCGTTGACTGCCGCCGAATCGCAAAGGTAAGTGTAGACCGGGCCTTAGATTGCAAGATCTTCAAGGATAGACACTGTAATGATGTGCATGTGGTATTCCTAGTACAATAGGGCTCTGATTTTAGTTGGGGCATATACTGGAATACAAATAAATAAAATCATAACATTAGACAAATGATAAAAAAACCCTAACAATAACAGGAAAGATGAGATCATTTCATATCCTTTCAGTACAATCCCCCTAAGTGTGCGAAGAGTCATTTTGGGAAAGGTGAAGTAATATTCTGATGGCTAAATAACTAAGACCTTATTTGTTTCATAGTCAATGATCTATCATAAAGGGATTCACTCAAGACATCACAGTAATATAGTGGCACTAAACCACATATGGTTCAGTAAAAGGTCACTATACTAGATCATCCAGATGAGATTTATTTGCCCTGATAGCTATGAATTTTTCCTCTCATATCTATTATTCTCTAGAAGAATAATGCACTATTAGTCAATACTCAGTGATGTTAGAGCATTCTAGCAGCAGACATTTAGATCGTCTGCTGCTAGTAGCTTTTTATACAGCATCCCTCCCCGGCCACCGCGCCTTCACACACCAACCAAAAGGGATAAGAATCTGCTCTCAAATTCCCATTGCACCCATTCAGGCTCTGCTTTGCACCCTATTTTACAACTGTATGAACTGAGGAAGAAGACTGACTCGTGGTAAGATTTACCCAAGGTCATGAAGTGAAGTGGCTGAGCATGCATTTTCAAACCAGAACAGTCTTTCATTGACTGCTTTAAACAGTTGGGGCCAGGTTCACCAACACGTTCAGCTCCTTTTTAGGCACCTAAGTAAGGGCCAGCTAGTCCAAAGTGCTCAACACCCAGCAGCTGCGATTCAGTAAAATGCAGGAGGGAAGGGAATGATCCAATAGGAGCTGTGGGGCTTGAACATTTTGGAAAATCTGGCTCTTAGAGTTTGTCTATATGGCAAGTTACTGCATGACAAGCCAGGTTGTGGCTCCACAGTGCACCAATTTGCCAGGCAGTCATGTCCCATATGGACACTGCTGTAGCACAGTGAAAGTCCTGGAGTGCAGCCTAATGCACGAATACTTGAAAGTCTAGTATACTAAGCCACACTCAGGGAATTTCACTGTGCTGTGGTGGTGTCCAGATAGGACATTACTACCTAGCAAGCTAGTGCACTGTAGATTTACACTCTGGCCTGACACTCAGTAACTTGTCATGTACACTAGCCCCTACTTAGGTGCCTAAGCTGAGCTTTCTAGAAAATCTGACTCTCAGGGCCTAAATTTCACAAGTGTTCAGCTTCCAAAGCTTTGAATCCAATGGGAGCTTGCAACTCTGCAAATCAGCCCTTTAAGATTTTAAATAACCCCTTTAAAACACTCTCTGTAGCATTGTCTGTAGAAACAAGAAAATGTTTAATTTAGGGAGTAGCTAAAGAAAAATGAAGTGGCTAATTAACCATGATGACAGTTCTGCTGTTATAGGATTGATAATCCATACTGGACATAGGTTATTCCTATTAGAGCATCATTAGTTTGTCGGTGTAAAGTAAAGGCATTTTATGCAAACTGCCATCACCTTGCCTCTGTCAGCCTAAAGATGAAAGTAAATATTTTAAGAACCCTGCTGGTGAGTATCTTTTTATCAGAGTGAAGCTGCCTAGTGTAAAGATACTGCAAGCTCTATAGTTGCAGGCCTGACTTTGATTGCCTCTGAACTAAATGTGAGTGAGTCAGGAAAATAGCATCCTAATAAGTTTTCTGCACCTGTGTTGCTGAAAATAATTGCCACCGCGCTTCTCACATGAGGAGCTGGTTCTATGGCAGAAACACAGGACGAGTTATTAGACATGCGAGGAAGTGGTATCATAGCACGCAGCAACAGTGCCTTCACTTTTTAGCACATGTGATAAAGGTGTGGCACACAGCAGTTCTGGTAAGAGGGTAAATTTTATTTCTGGACCACCTGCTGTGGGTCACGGTTACATAGGCTAATACCCTCGTCACTGAATGCAGGTCAGTGTCCACTGACTCCAACTGTTTCTGTTACATGGTGTTACACAGGCATCTTTTTGATGACTATGGTGCTATTTACAAGGTTATTCTCTGCAGACATTGTTTCCTTCCCACTGCTTCAGGCAAAATTGTTCTCAAAGATCCTTAGGTCTAAGCCATTACCTTGACTTTTTGTGGGATCTCTGTCTCTCTCAGCTGTTGTCTGAAAGAGACGTACGTACAGTACAGTATGTACAGTATTTAATAGCTGTGTAGTACATTTATGCCTTTCAGCCTATCATTTTAAATCACCAAGGGACTGATTCCGCTCCTTTAATAGTACCACCTATGTAGTGCTTTTCATTCTTAGATCTCAAAATGTCTTACAACTGAGGTTAACAAAAACCGCCCCCATTATACAGATGGGAAAACTGAGACACAGGGAGGCAACATGACTGTCCAAGTTCAGTCCACAAACCAGTAGCAGAGCTATGAAGAGAACCCTGGTCTCCTGAGGTCTAGTCTAGTGCTCGAGCCAACAGGCCACACCAACTGCTACTGATGAATAATACCTGACTCCACAAGTCATCTCAGCTGAGCTTTTAGCATCTGTGAATGTAGATCCTTTTTTGAGGGGAAAAATGTCTGAGGTCTCTGATTGGCCGTGCAGTTAGGTTCAATCCTTGAGGCTCTGGATTATCTGAGGAAATCTTTGTGTTACTACATGAGTTAGATCTGTGTCCTTTCTAATGGATAAAATGTCCACGGGAAACATTAGATCTCTTATTGGAAGGGATTTTGGGGGTTTCATTTCAGGTGTCTACATAAACAGCATCCTCAATTTCCATTGCCGCTTTTGGGTTCTGTTTGTTAATTTTTAAATACATATCCTTCTTAAACTATAACCTCAAGTGCGTCAATTCTTTTCCTTGGCATGCCATCTTCATGGCCGTAGAGCGTACTATGTTAAACCTTTATTGACAACTAAAGAGTTTGAAGAAGCATTTATGATTGGGTCATCCTCACTTAGCCAAATATCCGACTTGAAAAAATACCTTCTTTAAAACATATTCAGCACAGTGATTTATTTGAGAAATTCCTAGAGTGGAGAGGAAGCCACATAAAAGCCTTGAGGTTGTAGACCAACTCAAACAGCATGTTGCCGTTAGCACATCGTAATATACAAGCCACAGAAAAACATGCAGAGGAAGGGAAAATGCATTTCTATGAATAGGAAGTTAGTGAATGTTTATACCCAGGGACTTTCACTGGTTTCCCCTCCTCCAAACACATCAGTGATTCAGTAAATTGGCAAAGGAAGTCTCACATTTACTATTGTGTTACTCTGACATGGGAGTATATGGAATTATTCATACTAGTGGCATCTTGTTCACAGACGTGGAAACAAAACAGGTTGCAGGGTGGATCCCTGTGGGACATAAAATCATAGAACGTTTTCTTTACTTATGTTTGCTGTACTAAAGCTTAACTCTGTCACCAGAAATAAATTGCTATTGCTTATACAGTTTGGGTTTTTTTAGTATTATTTATTATAATAGTGCCTAATGACCCCAGACCTGGACCATGACCCCATTGTGCTAGGTGCTGTATACAGAAGAAAACACAGTCCCGTCCCCCAGAAACGTTGACAATATAAGAAAATCGTGCTGCTGTGTTGTGGGGAATACATCCACCTAATTTACGATAAAAACACTTCATTTTCTGCCATCTCAAAAGCCTTTCCTGAGGCTGACAAACATTGTCTCAGTGGCAGAATCATTATTCAAAGCCATGGGAACGTCAGGATGTGTGACTCTGGGAAGTCAAGAATGTGGGCGTGGATTCTCAGCTAGTGTAAATCACCAAGAGGCATTACACCAGCAGAGGATGGCCCTGAACATTTAATTTAGAAGCCCAACTGATGAACGCTAGATAGTTTTTTAAAAAAAAAGTCTTAATTATGGAAAGCTGATTAGAAATTAGTAAATTCTCTGAGCCCTGGCTGTGAATTGGCTGTGCCCTGTAGTTAGAAAAAAACATCATCTGCTTTATATGGAGATATCCCCTTTGACAATTTTCCAGACAAGCACAGCAGGCCGTTAAACAAGGCAGTATGGCCTAGCGGGCTGAGTGTAACACTGGGAGCAAGGAACTCCAAGGAGTTCCAATCCTGGCTCTGCCACTCATTTTCTACACAAACAGCATCAAGTCACATAAACTCTTTTTCCCCATCTGCAGAGTAGGGTTAATACCTAGCTCAGGAGGGAGGTTGTGGAGGATTTGTTAGCCTTTTGTTACATTTGTAGAAGAGTGTCCAGGATGCCAGGAACTGAAGTTGGGTGCTATATAGTTTTAGCTGTAGTGCAAAGAGAAACATGTAAAAACCAGCCGTGACCATAATAATAATGGCATCTTTAGCACCTTTCACATCCCTGGACTCTGAAAGCTCTTTAACAATTGAAAGTACGATGGGATACTTTTGCTCCCTGCTGAAATGCAGCCACTTCTAGGGTGGAAAATGGCAGCCATTCATTGTTCTCACCACTACACATTTCCCACCTTAGTAGTGGAAATGAAGATTAATCCCCTCTGTTGAGACTAAATGGGGAGTAGAGAAAAATGCAGCTAATTTTAGTAGGCTAGGTTCAGTGCCACTTTATTATTCGTTCTTTTTGGCAATCCTGTTGATATATTTAAGCCTGGAAGCAGAGGCTTGCACGCATATAATACAGCAAGCATACATGCTGAACTTATCCGTAGGACAAATAGTTCATCACTGGCCTAGATTGGTTGTTGTTAATAGTGACAAATTGATTTACTGAGACAAGGGAAAAGATACTGAGAAATGCAAATGAATGTAAAGTGCTTTGTTTTATTTTTTAACAAGGAACAAATCTGAGTGAGACAGTTAATATTAACATTTGTGCAACTATCCTAGTTAATAGGCTGTAGAGATCACAATGTTAATATGCAGGGAGTAGCGTTTGAACCATGAAATATCAATGCATAATTTTAGGAAGAACTAATTCAGGGCTGAAAAGCATCTTTCCCAGGTGAATTTTTAAAGAAACAGTGTGACAAAGAAACCGTAGAGGGTAGAAAAAAAAAAAAAAACCTAATACCATTTGAAATTAAATAAATCTTTGGAAATTAGGTATGGCTGTCGATACTCTGAGAAAATCTCTAACCAAATTAATGTCTGATAAGTATATTTGTTGTAGGTTTAATGCATTTTCTAGGAAAGCATGCCTAAGAATTTTAAACACTATTTATTAAATCTGATAGAGGAGGAAACTTAACTGTACAGCACTAGAATAACTGAAAGAGAACCTCGACTTGCCTACTAAATTTTTCATTATCAGAGTTACTGCTCTTCTGAAAACATCCTCACCTCCAAATACAACCGGAGAGACAAAATTGTCCTCTGGTAGATGGCTTGATAAAGTTTAAAAACAGGTCAATAATTTAGATTGAAAAGCCAGTGATGACAAAAGATTTCCTGATATGAATCATGCAATCACAGAAAAATCTGTTGATGAGGGTTCCATTTGTCCTTTGCTAGGATCGGAGGCCAAATCTGCTGTTCTTGGTGCTGGAGAACTGCATAGCTCTTATTCAGTGTTCTTCATTGCAAGACCCGGGAGCCAGTGGTGGCTCCCATTGACCCTAACTGTGGCTCCCTGATTAATTGTTTATATTCCAATTTATTTTATTTTTATCATTAGAATATGTACCAAGCCTATCAAAGTCTGCCTTCTTTACACATCACATTGACTACATGGTACGATGTGCACCAATAAGTACATCTAAGTATATCCATTGTATAATAAGAACCGCTTCCACATATCAGTGTCATCTCTGCACCAGTTTTCACAGACATTTGTTCTGACCGTGCTAAACTGGAGAGTGAAATTGTGGAAATTCAGACAAACGACAGCATGAAGTCTGAACTTAAGACAGGTGTTTATCATTTCTGGAACATGGTCCTGGATACACAAGACCCATCTCCGAAACACTGTGTGCAAAAAATGCTGTCATTTTTTGTCAGTACGTATACCTGCGAATCTACATTTTCAACAACGAATATTGTGAAAAGAAAACAGAGGAACAAATTGACCAACAAACATTTGGACTGCCTTACTAGGATTGGGATGACAGACTACAAATACTGCATGAACAAAGTCAAGGAGAAACAGGCACACTTTTGCTCAGGGGTATCGTTTTATTGTACAAGCAGACTTTGTTTTAGTTGCACAAGTCGCTCTGTAACATTACATCATTAAGGAGTAGCAAGCAATGTGTTAATTTAGTAGCTGATGTGGCTCTCACACTGAAGGTTTTTTGCTAAAGTGGCCCCCACTTGAAAAATAGTGAAGATCACTCGCTTAGGTCCTGAATCAGGAGAGCACTTGGGAACATGTTTAATTTTAAGCTCATGCTTATGCCCATCTGTAGCAGACCGCTAGGGCCTGCTCCTGAGCCTGGGGCAGAGGGATGCTCCCTGTGCCCCCGGTGGACAGAACCCGGCCCTGCAGGCCAAGCCACCCGGAAGCAGGGGGGCGGAGCTAGGAGCCCGGGGGGGGGGGGGGAAGTATAAAAGCCAGACCAGGGAGCTTAGTCAGGGGGAAGCTCCCGGCCGAGGCAGATGTGCCCTGCCGGAGGCAGCAGCCTGGGCCTGACCCAGACGCTGAAGGCAGGCCCACGCCGAGCTGGTCTGACAGACCCGGGTGGGAGAGACGGGATCCACCGGACTGGGACGACTGGGGTGAGCCGGCCAAGCCCTGGGACCCGCCAGGGCTGCCCGCCCCGGCCCCAGCCGCCGGGGGACCAGCCGGAGGACCTGCCTCGCCCTGGCAGCTGGGCCCCAGACCACTACCCCAGAGGGACCGAGAGACCGCCTGAGGCTGGGCCCGACCTCGAGGAATTGCTGGAGGCGGGTGAGCCCTCCCCGGCGTGGGGAGACGGAAGTCGCCCTGAAGAAGACCCAGGCCCCTGTGACCTAGAGGAACTACCCCACGCCGACGACTGGCCTGACCTGCTGCCCGCCGACGACGAAGGCCTGGCCGGCCTGCCGCTCGCCGCTGCACCCCTGCTCCTGGACGCCGGTCGTGGACACAGGTACTCCGGGGCTGGGTGGGAGGAAGTGGCCCAGGGAGGCCACAGGTAGTGGCCGAGGTTGGGGACAACCCTATGTTGGCGTGTTGCGGACGGATCCCCGCCGACCCAGTGGCAGTCCTCTCCTGCCACTGGTGGGGCCCTGGGCTGGGACGCAGTGGAGTCGGGTGAGCCTGCGTCCCCCTCCCCCTTTCCGTCCCTAGCCTCGCCAAAGTACCCCGACCCCTGACTTAGACTACGGTGCTTGCCCGCCCTGCCAAAGGGCCGGGGCAAATAGACTACGGTGCTTGCCCGCCCTGCCAAGGGGCCGGGGCAAATAGACTACGGTGCTTGCCCGCCCTGCCAAGGGGCCGGGGCAAATAGACTCCAGACTCCGTGGTAACGCACGGAGGAGCTAAATTCCCCCAAAATAACCGACGTTGTGCACCCGGACAGGTGCGGACTGTTACATCATCCCTGTTCAGCAAAGACATGCTCTAGTTCATATGGGAATTAATTCAGAAAAGTCCTACGCCCTGTTCCATTCAGGAGGTCTGATTAGATTATCACAATGGTCCCTTCAGGCTTTATAATCTATGAATCTATGTAAGCATTTAAGGATGTGTTTAATTCCCATTGATGTCATTGGTCAATTGCATTGGTGAACCGGGATGGACATAAGTATATATTGAGTGAATAGATGAAAGAGGGTCTTAATGTATCTACTCTGGACAAACAAGACTCTAGGGTGTGGAATTAATTTCCATTCCCCACCGCCTCTGCCATAACCCTGTCTTGGCATCTCTCCCAGTCCATTTCTCCCCAGTTGTATAAAGTGCCTTAAAACCTTCTCCCTCCCCAATGAGTGATTTATAGAGCCCAAGGTGTGTGCTAGGCATGTTTACAGGTATAAAATTAGACTGTTCTCTGTCCCAAAGAGTTTACAAGCTAAACTGACAGCAGCGTGAGGAAATAAAGAAGTGGGAGCAAATGCGCAACACGAGGGATTCCCCCTATGCACTCTCTCTTTGAGGATTGGGGGTGTGTTCGGGAGGGAGGTTGAAAGCAGGTGTGCTTTGCTGTTCTCTCTGTGTTACTTTCTGTTGCGGAAATGGGGTTTGATTTCTTTTTTTGTTTGTTTGTTTGTTTGTTTTTTGTTTAATTTTGTGGCTGGTGTGGGTTACATTTCAGGATTTCTTTTGCTTTTAGCAGAATTTTGTCTGCCCTCCTGTCCAGGGCGACAGAGACCTCAGTTTGTTGTGGATTCTGAAGTGTTGAACCCGTGGCCATGGCCTCTGCGGATTTTGCCTCCAGACTCTGCCTCTGTGGAAGAGCATGTTCTAGCTGTGGGGAAGGGGAGTGGGTTTAAAAATGAGATTTATGACTCCCCCATGAGCACCTGCAGTTCAAGTCAGTATCTCTAGTGTGCCTCCTCTTTTAGGAAATAAGCAGCTGGCTAGAGACCTGGCGAGATATGGCGAGATCACTAGCCCTATTCGGAGGGTTCCTTTGGGCTGTAAAGCCCCAGAGGTTTGGCATATCCTGTCCTTTTGTAGGCAGATTGATACGACGTTAAACAACGCTTCCAAAGTTTGAAAAATTTCCTTGAAGTGTAGGATTGGGGAGCGTGCCTATTCTGTGTTTGCTGCCACTTACGCTGGGGCCATTTGACAATTTGGTCAGTCAGCGTCCTAAGAAAGAGGCAGGCTGCCTCCTGGGAATGGTGGCCCCTTGTATCTGGGACTGTGTGGGTTTCTGACGGGAAAGCACAGGGCAGGGTGGCTGTGGAGAGACTGGGACCCACCAGCCTTCAGACATCTGTGGGGGTGCTGGTTCTGAGGGGTTAATGCCCCCCCTTTGCAACCTGGGAGAGATGGCACTACTGGTTCTGTGGCTCCTGACACAATGGCCTCTCAGCCGGAGCCTGACTACAAAATGGATGCTGTTGCTATAGAATCCGCTGCCTTGGATACGGATTCTTGGCCTGCAGGGCAGGCCTCACAGTAAAAAAGGACCATAAAAGGCGGAGGGTGCAGCGAAGTGGGCTAGTTTGGTCAGTGCAGTTGGGAAGCGCCCGGCTGAAAGTGGGGCTTTGATTGGGGGCATGGAGGAGTCTCAGGTGGTAGTTTTGCCTCCTCGGGCCCAGCAGCTCCATCTTTGCGGTGTGTCCGAGTTTCCCCCCTCAGAGGTCGGCAGTGGCAGACCTGAGAGAGTGGGGCAGGACGAACTCATGGATGGTTTGTTTGGGTCCTGACCTGGGGCCCATCCTGGACACAACCGGCAGGTTTCCGGATGAGACGAAGGGGAAACGAAGAGTAATGCGGGCAGACTGGTTTCCTGACTTCGTCTGCTCAGGATACGATGGGACGTGTCTCTCTGTCTCATTTCGGCAAAGCAAAGCAGTACAGACTGAAAAAAACTGAAGAGCAAAGTGCCTGTCCCTTTCACCAATGGAAATGCTGGGGATTAACGGATATAGGAAAAAATGGTAGTTTTGTTTGAGGTTTTGGGTTTTTTTTTTGTCTGTCTTTTTTTCTTATTTTTTGTGATGAATACTGGGCTGATGGATAATTTCATATGTGGCTCTCTGAACATGAATGGGTGCAGGGACATTAAAAAATGCATGGATCCTTTTGAGCACCTATCCCCAGAAAAAGGTGGACATGTCATTTTTCCAAGAGACACGCCCAAATCCTGACACGCAAACGACTGGCTTGCTGAGTGGAGAGGGGAGGTTTCTTCTCAATCATGGTTCTGCGGCAAGCGCAAGGGTTGCCTTTCTCTTTGTGGACAAATGAGTCAGTGGTTGTGCAGGACGTTGTTCCAGGCCCCTTATTAACAATTTGAGGTATTTTTGAGCTATACATTTATGTATTTATTATTATTAATGTTTATGGTCCTACTGCAGAGAAAGGTAGGGTGTCTTTTTTTCAGAGCTTGGATGCTTTTTTGACAAATTGTTTGAAAATGATATTTTTTTGGGGGGTGGGGGGAGTAATTTTAATTGCACTCTTAATGAGAGATTGGATAGGAATCATTTCAAACTGCATCCATTCTCTGCTCAGTGACTTGCTACTCAATGACTAAGCTTCTGACCTGAATGTTATGTGGGGATGTTTTCACCCTTATGCACAGCAGTACACCTGGTTGAATGCTAGTACCAGTTCTTTCTCTATGCCCCGTTTCAATTGTTTTTATGGTTTTACTCATCATTTGTCTTATTTGTTTTCTAGGTGTCTTGTCCCTTGTGATGGAGCATCCACCCCGCACTGGCAGAGAAGGGGTTAATAGAGCCCTCGGGAGGCTGCCTGGGGAGCAGCCAATCAGAGCGAGGCTGAACAGAGCAGCCAATCAGGGCCTAGTGGGCTCACATAAAAGGGAGCTGCAGGACAGTGAAGAGTTAGTTGCTGCAGGGAGCCCAAGGAGAGTGTGTTGCTAGTGGGTTGTAAGGGGCAGTACTTTGGATAAAGTACCTGCTAGGAAGAACCAGGGGAGCTAGAGAGAGCTCCTTCCAGGCTGATGGAGTTTGCAGACTTGAGACCCTGAGAAGCAGGTGAAGGTACACTGGGCTTGGGTCTTCCTCCCACTCCCCGCTAGAGAAGTGGCTGGACTACTGAACTGAGAAATGCTTCCTGCCTCCCAGAAGGGGGAAAACATGGACAGCAATAGGGCTGGAAGGCTGAGTCATGACGAGGACGCTGCAGTGGTAGACCTGAGGAGAGGTCTGCCGGTGGTGATGAAGACAGAGTTGACAGAGCTAATCCCAGTGATGGCCAACAGGAGGTGCCAATGTGGTGAGTGAGCTCTGTCATCCCTCCTGGGATTTCAGATCATGGTTTGGACTTATTTCTGTTCTCTTCCTTCTATCCATACTGGCATTTTAACATTTGCCTTTTACAAGATGGTTGCTTGGGGATGCCCTCGGCTATTTTGGGGAGCCTCAGTTTTCCTCTGCTTGAGGCAGTGGTGGGAGATGTTTATAATGTTTTGTCAGCAGAGCATGGAGGAGTTAGAGTTGGGGATTGTGGAACTTGAAATAGCCTTTCATGGTGGTAATGATGCTGGGTTGTGTGAGAGCTTGACATAAAAAACAGCACTTGCAGGGCTTGTTGGATAGCAAAGTTCAGGGTGCACTGGTTAGAGTCCTATTTCAGTACCATTCTTAAATGGCTGCACCTACTCTGTTTTTCTTCAGTCTGGATTAGAGACATGTGGCCACTTCAAGATGTCATTAGGCCAAGTGCTTTCAGCTCCTGTGGGGATTAGGAACTTTGCTGTTAGTTTTTTTTTTTGTAGTCCTGTGTGCTGTAGAGTCTGTGTCCAAGACTTGGCAGCTTCTTTATCTTCCTAGGATCACAACATTGGATGTGGACAGACTTGAACAGGCCCTGATACTGGCTTTAAGGCACTGGCATTTATGGTGGGACTGGATGATATATTTGGGTCAGAATTGGCAGAGAATTGTGGAAAGGTGGAAGTGGGGTTTTCTTCAACTCTCCTTCCAAGAGTGGGCTTTAATCATCAATAATTTAAGCACCTCCATGTTGTGGCATAACTGTATTGTCTTAGAGCCCCCTCCATTCATTTTAGAAAAAGTTCAGAAGACTCTCTTTGACTTTTTCTGGGATGGCTGTCATTGGTGGAGGTGGAGTGTTTTGTATCTGCCCATTGTGGAAAGGAGCTGAAGTCTCCTTGACTGGTTGAGCAGAGACACTACTTTTCAGTCAGTCTCTGCAGCAGCTGTTTGGGGATGAGCCTGTTCCTTGAAAGCACCTGGCCTTTACTTTTCTTCTGGAAGGGGTTTGATTTTGATCAGGAGCTTTTTTGTTGGATGCTACAAGCCTCAATTTTGAGGTGTTACCCAGTTTGTAATCAAGGTTTTTTTACTGCTTAGAGGTTTTTAAGCTGTTTGCTGAACCCCTTGTTAATAACTTTTGCTGTAAGTATTCTTAGGGTTGTTTCTAGGAGTCCTGTCTCTTTCCTTATTGCAGCAGGTGTAACAAAACTGTTTCATTTAATTGGTGTTTTTTTACTAATTTTACGAGTCCCAGAGGATATCTTGACTATCAAGCTTGGTTTTCTTTCCATTTGCTGGGTTTCTCAGTTTTTCAGAGGTGGAATCAACCCTTTCTTGAGACATTATTGCCAGTCTGGACAGGTGCCTCCTTGAGTGAGCCGTTTCTGTTTACTTGTCTGCTCCTGTTGTGGACCAGGATGTTGACAAGCCTAGTAGCTTGCTTGCCTGCAGTAGGTCTTCTGCATTTACTTTTAATACTTAGACCATAAGTCCTACATGCTTGTGATAAAAATTCATCCCTTTTGAATGCTTGTTGATCCCAATATGGTATGGTAGAGACAGCTTCTGGTGGCAGACTCCATCCATCCAGTCTGGTGAACTGCGTACAATCCTCCAACTGTGAAGAGGATAGGCGATTTTCAATGGAGAATTCTTCATGGGGTATTCCCACAAATGAGTTATGGATTGTGCGGGTGTCCATGCCATGTCCTTCTTGTGACACTGAGGAGACTGGGTTTCTAATTTTTTTTTTAATTTTTTGATTGTTCCCGACTACAGCCATTATTTTTTTTACTTCATGGCATTTTTCAGTTACTGTCCCTTGATTATTCTCCTGTTGGTATTCAGTTTTACTGTTAAGTATAGATTCAGAAATAGATATATGCTATGCCTTGCAACCTCTATTTTGGGTCAAGCAAAGATGGCCATTTAAAAAAGTAGATAATGTAAATTATTTGATACTGGGGTTGCTAATGTTCTTCAGTTTTGTAGACTTTCAGTGGTTTCACACCTACATTTGGAATTTAGATATTATACTAGTGAGATTTGGATCAATTTATTCACTGGTTGGCTATTGGAAATGCACATTATAACGTTTGGGATGGGCAGCTGCGGGTTTTGTCGTTTTTATTGTATTTCAGTACTGAGATTCTTTCAAGTGTGTTAAAAGTCAAAGTCTCAATCTCTCATTAACATTAGTTTATTCCATCTTAAAGTGTTAAATATCAGTATTGAATCAGACTAATTTCCTTTTTTCTATAATTTAATTCCTATGTAAATAGGAGAGTAAATTAGCATCAGAGCTCATGACGTCTTTCTATTTATTTTTCTTCCTCAGTTATCTGTGGCTATAGTTTCAAAAGGGGGGGGAAAATTGGTACAGATATGGTTTTAAATTACTTTGTTTTTAAATTCAAGTCTTTTTTTCTTAAGAGACATGGCAGAGGGAAAAAAGATTAAGATGGAGGGAAACAGATCTTTGCTTAACAGAAATAACTATGGATTTGACTAAAAAAATAAATTACAGGTATGAGAAAATTGGCCAATGAAGGTCTCAATTCCAATTTTTAAAGGAAGAAAAGCACTTGTTTCTTTCCAGTTTTAAAGCGCACTGCACAGTCTGAATGGGGATTGTTCCATAAAAATTGTTCTTGATTGTGGTTAACTCTCCATCTTCTCCATACAATCCCATCACATATGGTACACCTGTGAGAAGAATATTTAAACCTCATTAGATGTGGCCAATCACTTGAAAACTCTGGAACTGATCACTGAGAATCTGAAAAGAAGTCTCTTAATCAGTAATATGTACAGACCCAGTGAATGCATTAAAGACTCTGATAATGGGGGCCATATTTGTATCTTTAGTTAGACAGACTGACCTCTTCTAGAGATTTTTATTTTCTTCCCCAGCTCATGGAGTCATGTGATGTGTGAAAATCTCAGCTTTCATTTTAAAAAACCCCAACTCCTAACCCTCATGGTTGTGAAGAATAACTGGGAAATGTGACCACTGTGCACCATTAAAGGCTCAAGTAAATAAAAGCCAATTTGTGTTTAAAACAAACACAAAACTTATGATTTTAAGTAAATTTCATGATTTTGGAGGGCCTGACTCCTGATTTTTTGAGTATCTGGAGTGGGCAACAATATAGACCACTGAACTCAGCAGTACCCAATGAGAGCTTCTCTCTTCAGAGATTTTGGCATATTACTGTTAAGCCATGAAAGTTCATGTAGGTGGTTTAAGGATTGTTACTACTAACTTCAATGAGCTTTGGATGAGGCCCTTAGTGAGTTGACTTATATGGCACACACAATTCTCGATCAGACTTCACTGGATTAAAACCTCCCTCAGTTTATTTATTTTGATTTATTCTTCTTAGGCCACAAAAGCTACTGTCTATGCATGCAGAGAGGGATTCTCCCCTCACCACAAGCATAGAGGGGCTGCAGTGGCATAGAGGGGCCCCTTAGCCAGCAAAGGGAGAATTCCTGGGCATGAGCACTGCACAGGGCCAGTGTAAGCTGCTTTCCAAAGACCTCCTCACAAATCCCTGCACAGGGGACATATTGGGGCTAGGAGAACACATTCTGGAGGAAGAAAAGTAGCCTCTGTAGTGCACGTTGCTATAGGGATTCTGGGCCGCAACATGAGCTGTCCATATTACACCTGTGGCCATTTTAGCCCCTGACCAGCCCAGAATCCCAACCCACCTTCGCCTACTACTTAGTTTGTTTGCGGTGCGGGTCATCTTTGTTCTGTTTCTACAGTCTACAATGGGGTCCTGATACATGACTAGAGTTCCTAGGCACTATGGTAATACAGATAAATTAATAAACTTCCCTAGGCTGCATCTATGGGTGCTGTTTCTTGGAGATATAGCACCCAATCCCTGGCACAAAGCTTTTCTGCTTGGAAAGTTGTTTTTACCTGAGTCTAGAGAAGTAGTTATCAACACAAGAAGAATAGGTACCTTGGTTTTAAGGTTCAAAGAGTTAAAAATGTATTTAAATGTATTGGTAGAAAGAAGAGGTTCAATAAACCAAACTTTAGGGAGCAAAAGGCTTGAGCTGAAAGACAAGTGCCCACCGAAAACAACAATATGAGCTGTGTTCTCTTCCTCACACTAGGCCAAAGTCTTTATTTTATTTTGTGACTCTTGAGCTGCTCTGTAACAGGCACCCGTTTAAAATACAAGAGATGGTTCCTTAACATTTTGGGAAGCACAGGACTCGAAGTACTTGTGTGCACCAGAATGGGACAGAGGACACCTGGATGCCTCTTGAATCTGGGCTTCCCCACAAACATACTGCACCATAAGTAGAGAAGGGGCACATTTTTGTTGATGGAAGACTCAAGGCTTTCAAAACAGATCCTGCTTTTCCATTTCCCATGGAGGTTACACCTCTCATTTAAAAATCCCAAGCAAAAGTCTGACCATATAAAATCTTATTACATTCTTCCAGATTGAGATTGGGAAAGCATCAAGTGCTTAATCTTGAACTCTCTCTCTAAATTGCAAATTTAGTTTATAAAACAGCTGCATGAGTTATAAATTCCATCTCCTGTAATGAATACAGACCAATTAAGGTTATGAGTAGAAATAATTTACAGGATGTGTCTAACAAAAATAGATTTACATGGAGTTGAATCGATTGGAACACGATATCAATCTGGAAGCTGTTTTGGATAGTTTTCAAGTGACTTGGAGATGAAAAAGACAGGGAGACAACACAATAAACGGAACATCTTTATTTGTAAGCCAACTAAGACGTATCACTGAATCCCAGCTGCTATAATAATTCCCTCTCTACTCACACAACTCCACGATACTGACAAATCTAAATATGAAGAAGAAAAATATCTCCAGAAGGCTGTTATTTCACTGCCTGAATTGTGATTATATTTACACTTCCCTGACACATTTTATCCTCCAATCTGAAATGGATTTCAGTGGCACAGATCACAACGTAGCATGCCTTGATTGATGATAACTCCCTTGTTACCATCAGTAATATGCTCAAAGGGGAGAAAGCAGTTCACTTCATAAAAGAACTACTAGGCAATTCAATCAAAATCCAGCATCTCTATCTGTGTAGAGAAGGATGGGTAAAGCCCAAGATTTTGCCATAAGAAACAGAGCATTTTAAGGAAATGCCTTCTAGAAATATTCTGGACACACAGTCCTGACTGATATAATTTGAGAAATATTGCCACTTTTTCTGTCTCTAAATTTGTCCATACTTACTTTTCTTGGCTATGTTCTTTGCTAAATTTTGATTAGTAATTCTTAGTGTGGAGCTCTGTCAGTCCTGAGAATGGCCACATGTTGTCTTGCATGGTATTGTTTTTGGCCCTTAAATAAACACTAAAAATCAGGTATTACTTCAGAGACCATCATCCAGTGTGACCCTCCAATGACAGCTCTATTTCACAAGGAAGATGTAGCTGAAAATCCTCAGTTTTAGGATATCAGTTACTAGGGAAAGTGATTTTTTTTTTCATCAGTGGGATTGTAGCAAAGGAAGAAATCCAATTGAGCCCAGTCCCGACTGGGAGAGGCACCTTTCTTACAAATCTTTTCCCCAATGCTTATCAATAAATAAATACTATTCATGAAACCCTTAATCATACCATATCACACATCCCTGGAGCCCAGAGGTTATGAAGATGCAACACCACTTAACTCATTCTGCCTCTTCATATGTTTCTTTGGAAATTGGAAAGAAAAGTGATTGAGTGCAGACATCTGATATCACATTTAACACCCTAAGCTTTGACTGATCCTTTTCTTTCCTTGTGGTCTCACTTGGACTCCTTTTTGTGGTAACAGAACAAACTTCTCCATGGACCAAAGGATTTACTTTGTGGATGGGGAGTATCTAGGAGAGCACTTGGGGAGCAGAGGTGAAAATAAGAGTCAGTTTAGCAAGACAGGAGTAGCTCTTTCCATGTCCTCCTAATTCTTGTACATCACTTGAAACAAGGCATGGCGCACTCATGCAAATGACAGCAGATCACTTGGGAGGAGTAAGGTTGATAAGCCCACCCCAGAAGATGCCCTGGCTCCAGAATGGCCTAATGGCCATTGGTTGACTCCTGAAAATGAGACCAATAGCAAAGGAAAGCACCTATTTGGGCATCCCTCAATAATATAACACAGCAAGTAAGGAAGACCCATCATTTGCTGATGGAAAGCCCAAGGCTTTTGATAAGCATATGAAGCTTTGGAGATGTGTGAACACTGACCTTGAAGGTTCACACCTCCCTTAAGAACAGGGCCAGCTATATGTAGTGTGCACTGTCTGCAAACAGGATGATTCAGTAATGACTGGGTTACAAGGAAATCCCTAGCTGCAGCTTCCCTCCAGTTTCTCCCCCCAACTGCTTCAACATATAAAAGCCCAACTTGTTCCCAAGCTGGGGGAGTCAACTTACCACTGCGGATAATTGGAGCTTGAGCGACTTAAACTGCTCCATCCATTTTCTTCCCTAAGAATGACTATGAAATGGCCTATGCCAGCTTGGCTGGCGGAGCTATTCGAGAGAGCACAGCGCGGCTGTAAATTGGTAGCCAGCCAAAAATGGTGCATGTGGAGATCCCCTCTGCAGCTGTATGCTTTTCAAAGTGATGTTTGTAGTAGGGAGCTACAAAAGTGCTATTGTGTTGTCTTGAGTGGCTACGTGGGTTGCATTCTAAGCAGAGTGGGGATTAAATTTTGCCATCACTGCCCATGAGCAATTTGCCATTGTGCAGCAAGCTGCTTTCACAGCAGGCTATTATTGCTGTCCGTGCTGTGGTATTCTTATTCTATGAAACCTGAAACAGGACTGCCAACCTCTTTAAAAAAAAAAAAAAAAAAAATCCTTCTCTCCATTGTTTGAAATGGCCTTGTCAAAGCCCGAAAAAATAACACACCCCCCTGGTTTTTACGCGTTTTCCTTTGGGAAATGGGTTTATTTTTTTCCCCCCCGCCCCCCCCCCCCATGTTTTGAATAAAGCTATGTCAAACATCTTTGTTTCCACTGAACATGTCCAGCTGACATAAGGCCTCATCTTGCCCAGAGATCTGTCTGGGCAAATCTGTGATGTCAGCCCATCTCCCCAGCAGCAGTTAACTAGGCGGATGGTCCTGGCAGGAGTCACCAGGGTCGGAGACCTCCTGGACTATGCCCGGGAGGACTGGATGGACCCTCATGCGCTGGCTCGGCGCATGGGGGTTCCCATCCTCCGAATCCTCCGGCGCATACTCCAGGAGGTTAAGGCAGCCTTACCCCCTACTGCTTTGCTTTGTACCTCGGGCGGGTCTTGCACGAGGGTGCTCCCCGCCCCCCCCTCAGCCCCAGCCCTCTGGTGCTTACCATCGGGCCTCGGCTCCATGAACCCCCTCGGCCCTCCCATCGTCACGCCCCAAGCCGGCTGCTTGATCTGCAGCCGGTCCCCTTCCAGACCGCGCCGAGGAACCATCTGTACGCACTCGTGCTCCACAAGCTTCATTTCCTCACCCTCGTGTCCCGCCCGGACACCAAGTGGCGGGACCTACTACCACCCTTGGAGGGCGAGGACCCCCGGTGGGCCAGCCTGTATTCCATCTTGACCCCACGGCCCACCGGGGACATCAGTTGGCGGCTCCTTCACGGAGCTGTGAGCACGGGCGCGCACCTGGCACGGTTCACCTCCCACCCCGACACCTGCCCCTTCTGTGGCGTGAGGGAGACCCTGGCGCACGTATATCTGGAGTGCGCCAGGCTGCAGCCCCTCTTCCAGAACCTCTTGCTGAGGTTCTGGCTGCACTTTTCCCCTCACTTGTTCATCTATTCACACTCCATCCGTGGCCCCACGAAGTCGCGGGACCTCCTCGTCAACCTCCTCTTAGCCCTGGCCAAACTAGCCATCTACAAGACCAGGGAGAGGAGGTTGGCAGGGGGGGCTGTCTGCGACTGTGGGGTCTATTTCCGTTCCCTTATCAATTCACGTCTCCAGGCAGAGTTCCTCTGGGTGGCGTCCGCTGGCTCCCTGGACACCTTCGAGGAGCAGTGGGCGCTGCCCGGGGTTCTCTGCTCGGTGTCCCCTTCTGGTTTCCTACGTTTGACCCTGTGACCCCCACACCCTTTCCTGTTTTTTCATTTGTTGTCCCCCGTAATCAGTTGGACCCGGGTCCAGTGGCTCTGCCCCTAGGCTGGGGGGGGAGCCTTTAGCGGTGGGTGGGCGCAAGCCCACCCACCTACCCCGGATTCAAATAGGAGCAGTTAACTAACTTGTCGTCAGAGGAGGTAACAACAAAATAGTATAGGTCCTACATATTAGTGGTGAGTGATGGAATTTTTGGAGTTTAGATTTCAAAAGAAAAGGAGCATTGAGACTCAACTTGCGTTTCTCCCATTAGATTATAACCTAATGTCAGTGTAGTTCCAAAAAGTGGGCAGATCAACGTAGTTTGAGCTAAAGCAACACCCTTTCCCTGTTTCAAAAAAATTGAAAACGTTTTGCATACATACAAGATCACAAAAATGGCCATAATTGTCCATGCAGTCTAATGGCTAATGCTGGCTCTTTCAGAGACCGGCATAAATCTTGGTAATGTATCTGGGTCCATACATAAAAGTTTGCACATACAGTTATATCCTGATGCATAGGGGCTAGTATCCTTTTTAACTTTATCCAAACATTTGTGTAACTGTAGATTCTATTCCAAACACCTATCAACATCTAATGCTTTTTGCTATTGTATTCTGACCCAAATTCTTGTGTCAGTTTGTCCCACCGTTTAACCCTAACGGATTGAGAACTGTTACCTTAATTTGAATAGCTTTACTGACAGGTTGCATCTTGGAGAATTCTTTGTCTGCTTAGAGTAATTTCAGTTTACAGCAGAGGAATGACCTGGCTCTTGTGAAATCAGTTAACTTAGCATGGTTGCACAGGCAGCTATACTGCAGGGTGTCCCAGGGGAAAGGATATCCAAGGTCTAAAGTAGCCTCTCTGGTGATTTGGGATGCAATCAGATCTGTCTGGCATGGTGTGCTGCAGTTAAAAGAGGTTACCCAGTCCTATGAGGTAGGAGACCAAAGGCCTAGATAAGGACTTGTGAAGATCTGAAAAGGGCCAGCAGTGCAAATTAGAATCACAGCTGAACCACAACAGCTTTTGTTTTACTTTTTCTCAGAATCCATAATCGCTCATTCTGTTCTCAGATCTGTCTTAAATTCCAATATGGCCCCATCATATTATCTGAGCACCTCACAAACTTAAATTTGTTTATCCTTGTGGATGCTATTATCCCCATTTTACAATGGAGAATTAAGGCACTGAGAGGCTAAGATCCAGAACCTCAAAGGTTTTAGGTGCCCAAGTACCTGGGAGGATTTGGGCCTAACTGGCTTGTCCAAAGTCAAACAGGGAAGTGTGAGGTAGAACTAGCCTAACCCCGAGGCTAGTGCCTCGATCTGGCTGGCATCAGCCTGTGGCAGCCACATTATTTTTTCCTCTATGCCCCAGTTTCCCAATCCATAAAGTGGTGACACATCATCTGGATCCACTACTCAAAGATATTGTGAAGCTTAATTAGCTTTTCAAAAAGTCTTTGAGATCCTGGGACAGAAAAGAGGGACTGAAGTAGTGTGTTTCTCTTGTTAAAATCTGCTCGAAAATGAAACCACCACATGACTTTACTGGCCAACATTTATTGGCGCAGAACGATAATGGGTGGAAGAAGGAATTAGGTTAGTTCAGTTCCCTTCCTCTGGGTTGTCAGTCTAGTGCTGCACCTCATCAGTTTCACAAGCAAGAAGTGCCAAACCGACCACTGAGGGCACTCGGATCAGGAATGGTGTTAGCGCAGTAAGTGCTTAGGAAGGCGCCTTCTATTGCAGTGTCACATGAGAAAGGCCAAGGAACACACCCCATTTCCCCCTCATTTCCTGATAAATGCTGAGACTTGGAAAATCTAATTATGGCATTGCACAGCTCCTGGCGATTGTAAGAGTTTATAAATGCTACTGTCTGGTTTGGAAGAGCGAATCTGAAATAATCTGCTTTGTGTAATGTCCCCCACTGAAGAGAAGAGACAGGAGTCAATTTGGGGGCATTTAAATTGAATGAACATATCCAAATTGCTGGACAGAGATCTGGTACTTCTTCTCTGACCCCTAGACAGATTAACAGTTTATAGTGGGGGGGGGGCCTCCCAAAAAAACCTCCCTGAATCCTGGCCTGGAGCATCAGGAATGGAATGGATTTCTGATTTCTCTGCACTTTAGAGTAGCTATGGCAAGACATGTAAGTGTTTTGGGTTTGTTTTTTCTCTTCCTGTGAACAGATGAAACATGCACTTAATTTTCAGGGAAATGACTGCTGTGATAGCAGCTGTGGGAAATCATATGCGCAGCAGGCCACCATAATTCACAATCATTTTGTGTAGCAGTTTTTGATGATGTGATATCAGGTAAAAATTATCCTTGCTACTTTCTGGGGTGCCACATCTTTTGAAATCCAACCTGCTTTTCGACTGGCATCTGCATGCAAGTTTAGGGCTACTAGATTGACTGGGGAGAGGAAAAAGTATCCTAGGTTTAGTCTATCAATCTTCCATGTAGATTCATTACCAGTGACTATGCAGTGCTCTGTTGAAACCACCTAATCTCCATTGTTTGCGTTTATGTGGATTCCTCTTATCAAAAGGATTCACTTTGATCTTTATTTACCCACAAATACTGAATTTACTTCCGATAGCTGTGTGCCACAGACTTTTATTGGAAAAGAAAGCGCTAACAGTGTAGTATTCTCTGAAGAACAGCATATTTCCTCTCCTGATTCAAGCTGTAGTGTTGTAATGGGACGTTGGTTCTTTAGGTGCTTGCACAGCCAGAATGTTCGTGCCCCATCTCCAGACCCTTTAAAAAGGATTCTGGAAGATGCAGGCTAGAAATAGAAATAGGAAGTGTAGTCATGAGGAGCCTGTCTGACAGCAAGGAGGCTACAAGAAATGGGATGTCAGGCTTCCTGGCTCCTCAGGCAGGAGCCAATAGCCTGGGACAAAGTGGTGGGCTTTCAGACCATTGGGAAGCACTCAGTCCCAGTAAGGCATTCAACTAGATAGAAAGGTTCCTGAGGGCTGAAAAGCCCTAATCCAAGGGGCCAAAAGGACTTGGAGAGCCATGACACAGGCATGAAGGCTTGTTAATTTTCCATTAAAATTAAAGGCAACCCCCAGAAGAGTTTGTGTGTTTAACTTTAACATGTTTGGCTGTTTCATGAAGTGAGCCCAGAAAGAGAAGGGAAACTGAGGCATAGCCATGCCGGGATGGAGGTTAACGAACCTTGTTCCAGTCTCATAATTTGTTTTGCATTAAATGCATAATGAATAGGCTGAAGGCAACAAGAAATGAAAGCTTTTAAGTATCAATTATGTGAATCTGCTCAATATAGCATTGCTTGTACTGGACGAAACCTATAAATTTTCAATACTTAAGAGTAGTCACTTAAAGGGTAAAGCACAACATGTACGTACCTGTAAACTGAATATTTAATTACAACTCTCACAACATTCCTAGGGATGGTGGGGCACCAGCAGCCTAAAGGCCAGAAGCAGATACAGCCAAAATCTTTTGAGTGAGTTAATAGTAGAAAGGCTCCTGACATTATTTTGTTTCCCCCTTGCCAAGCAATCTCTCATAATCCAAACTGAAGCTGATTTGCAAAGTACTGAGTACAGTTCTGAGATTTGTCATTTTATTGTTTGGACAACAGCCAGATATTCACAAAAAGTTTACTAATCCTAAATAGTTTGTAAATTTTGGCCCAATTGACTATAAAAACAAGATTATTTGCTGTTCTTCTGTTAAAAGCATGTCCTTTATCCTACACCAGATGCTGCAAGCAATCCCATGAGATCATTCACCATGAATGAACAACAGTAACTTACTAGAGCCAGGAATTTGAGCCCTAAACTCTGAGGCTGAAAATTGCTTCTCCAGAGTTTTCAGTGAAAGCTTATTAATCCTGGGTACCTGAAGTGAAAGCCAGTGACAGTCTGTTAATGATTCACTAGCTAAAAAAGAGCTATGTTTGTGCAAATATTAATTGCTCAGACTCTGTGGTAATGGGGCATATAAGATAGATCTGATTCATCGGTTAATGACTGATAAAGATATAGTTAAATGCAGTTTCACCAGTGCTAACAAAATTAGTGCCAATTAGAAATTAAGGTTGCAAACAGCCCCCATACAGATGGCAACATAAAGCCAATGTACATTAGACTATGGGCCTCTCCTTTTCAAAGAGAATGTGGACCCTACCACACTTCACATTCAGTTGTGGTAAGGTGTGGGCCAACAACACAAGCCCACTCAGAAGCCGAAGCTACTGCAGAACATTACTCACCCACTTATTAAGTGCAGTCATCCGGAGTACATTACGCCAATGCGTCACAGTCTGCACGGGGCTCCTGATGTGCTAAAAGAATGTAAGGTATAAAACCTAAAAGGTTGGGTAGCTGGGTATCTTAGACGCCACCTCTCTTCCTCGGTTATATGACGGTTGTATTAGCTGCAGCAGAGGCACTTGCTCTGAAGCGTGAATTAAAGGAGGCCCATTCCCGGGGCAGATGCTTGACTTTAGAACTCGCTTGATTGGCCAAAACGAGGACTTGTTGACCCTCAGGCATATTAAAAGGCCCATCTTCCTATCCTCTCCTTCCCCCTTCCCAGCTTTTGGAGAGTGGTTTGAGCAGAACATTTCAATATGGATCATCTTTTATTCTTGTGCCTGAAGACCCCAACTGAACCTGGGGCCCCATGGTGTTAGGTGCAGTACAAAGATGTAAGATAACAGGTCTGTCAACCGCTTACAGCTTAAATATACCAGACAGCGAAAGGTTAGGAGAGGAAATAGAGGCATGGAGAGGCGATACATACACCCAAGGTCACCCAGCTGGTCAGGGCAGAGCAGGGAGTAGAACTGTGGTCTCTTAACTCCTGGTCCCATTCTCTAGCCACTGTACATATTTCCTTCCCTTACTGTGCACTTTAGGTGACCAGAGCACATGATGGGCCCCTGTTAGGGCTTTTTAGACATTTGAAGAAATAAAGTGAAATATTGATATGGTGCTTCCTTGGGGGGGGGACCCAAAAAACTCAAACATTACAAATGTTCCCAGATTCTGTAGGTGCCAGGTGTCTTAGTAGTTTTTAAAAAAAAGCAGCTTATAATAGGTGACAAATAAGATTAAATGGCCAAGCAATATGGTGACCCCTTCACATCTACTATGGTCATTTGCATCCAAAAGTATGACCCAGAGCCTTCTGAAACCTTAATGTTCCCATTAGAGCTGAGCTGATTACATTTGCTTCCATCAGCTCTGCTAAATATTTCACACTAAGAAAACCGTGAAGACATCCAAAAAAATTGCAGCCCAATTATGTTGGAAACAAAGCTGTCAAATGGTAGACAATGCACCTGTATTAAACTGCTGTAGACTTAATTTCTGAGATAAAGGCAGACACCACAACACAAGACTAAGCACTGACTCATCAATTCGAATTCCCCACAGCAGGCAAAAGGCTTTATAAATCAAAGTGAAATTCCATCAATTGTTTTCAGAGAGGATGGTGCTTGGCACACAAAGGTTTAGAGCCGGCTCCCAAATATGGAACAGTCTCCAAAGGAAGGGGCTTGAGTCAGGAGATATATCCAGAGCTAAATTTAAAACACACTGCATCATTACTGCAGTCATTCAGTTTCAATTGCCAGAAAAGTTAGTTCAAGGATATGGGAAATGTTATCCCAGAACAGACTAATGATCAATCTAGTCTGGTATTCTGTATCCCATCTTCCAGTGTCAGATGCTTCCATGGAAGGTGTAAAATCGCCATAGTGCCATCAGCTTGAAGTACTATACAATAGGAAAAATATTTTTCCTGAATGCAGGTGGCAATTAGCTTAATAGTAACTGGAGCATGAGAACTAACACTGATGAATAGCTTGAATCTTACTACAGTAGTACCCTGACTTATGAGTTTAATTCGTTCTGTGACCGAGCTCGTAACTTAATTTGCTCGTATGTCAAAATAATTTTCCCCACTGAAATTAACTGAAATGCTATTAATCCGATCCCGCCCCCCAAAAACCACCAATTTTTTTTACATGTTTTTAAATAAGAAAAATGTACTTTATAAACAACAAATAATGTATAAAAAAATACATAATAAAAGAGAATGTAAAGAAATAAACTGGTTTTATTAAGTGTATTTACCTTGAAGGTCAGACAAAGATGCGAGCACGGCGAGATAAACACATGAACTGAAAGCTTGCACGCTTCCTCCTAGTGGCAGCGGGTGGTGTAAGCTCGTAACTCAAATATTGGCTCGCATCTCAAAGCAAAAAATCGACCGCGTGACGACTCGCATCTCAAAAAACTCATAAGTTGACTCGCTCGTATGTTAAGGCTTTACTGTATAGTGTACTACAGCAGGGAGTTCTGCAGTTCTGTTCTATGTTGTGTCCATTTTAAGTTTGCTGCTTTTGGGGACTAACAGTCCTTCTCAAATGGCAAGTCAGAGGACTAAATGGTCCTTCTGTATACCCCTCCTTCATAATGGTTGTAGGCAGGCAGGATTCACACAACAGCACTTAACTGCTGACCCATATCTTTTCATCTCGTCTGGATTCCAACCAAACATGAGATTGCAACCCTCGGAAAATGCTGTGTCAGCACCACATTCTTACTGTGCAGGGTCCTCTACCTTTCATCACTTCAACCTTGAAGCCATGTTGGATGTTCACCTGCAATTCAAGATGCACAGCACTTGTCAAGTTACAGCCACCTCACTCTGCCAACACGTCTGCCCTGCTCTAGAAGGCTACTGGTAGGCCCAGCAATTTGTACTAAGTCGCACAGGGGATTATGAGGTTCCCCGAGAAGATGAGGCACTGAGGCCCACATCTAAAAGTATTTAAGCTCCTAACTTCCACTGATTTTAATGGAAGTTGTGATTCTAAATACCTTTGTGCTTTGGAGCCGGAGACCAGGCAAGCACTCTTAAAAACCCAGCTCTATAGAGCTGCTCCATATAGCTTCCTTCTCTGAATATTTTACCTCCCTAGCTGGAGTCCCTCTTTAACAGAGCTTCTCTCCATTTCCATGTCCACTGGTGACTTCTGCTGAAATGAAAGCTCTGCATTCAAGCTAGGACTAGTCATTCCTCTGAGACTCTAATCTTCTCAGAGCCTGAATCTCTCTGAAATGCCCATTCAGCTTGTATGGTTCAAGGCACTGTGGGAACTGCTAGTATGCATGCAGCATCCAACAATAGTGTTGGTATGTTTGAAACTCCATTTATATAGGGAGGTGCTTAGGGTGGAGCTAAAGACTGCCCTGAACACTAATTAGCCTGGCTATTTCTGGAGAGGTTATAAAAGGCAAGAGGAGTCTTTCTTGCTTTTGAGACAAGCTGAGAGGGTAACAGTAACATAGGTTGTAGAACAGAAAAGGGGGGGTGGGAGGAAACTATGAAAACCAATATAATGATAAAAACCCTGCCCTTGATCAAGGGGAAAAAACACCCCACTTTTTAATTGTAGTGTTCTGAGCAATTCTATTCTGAAGTAAGAGGAAAGAACTATGCATGAGAATTTGTCTAGTCTCCTAGGATTGAAAAGAAGCATATTAGGCCTCTTGTGTGTTTACTATTTAGTTTTTTTTTCTACATCCCATTTTTTAGGTTAAATGGTTTGCTCCATAAACTTCACCTAGGGGGTAGAGAGCTTCAACAGTTCAATGAGACTGCATGTGGGGACCTCCTTTCTTGTCTTCTCTACTGAGTAGAGGCTAGTATCAGCTCTAAGGAAAAAAAGGTTTCCTTGCACTTAATTTCTTACACAACTTCTTGTGTAATTTCTTACACAAATGTAAAGCAACAGGCTTCACAACCAATTCCCCCCCCCTCCATTCCAGGGGTTAGTCTCACTATGAAAAATGATTCTCAAACACCTGCACTTTTCCTTTGTACCTACTTGATTGAACAATTAGACTCTGCTGAGATAAGCCTCTTCCTCCAGCAATAAGGGAATACACCTGTGGTCAGCTCTGCTCTATGGAAGGATATATTTAACCCTTTCCTGACAAAGTATGTACCCATAATTCTGTTAAATTTTGAAAGGGGCTATAATTCATGATATTCCCAAAACACTGGGGAAAAACTGCTGTGTACTGAAACCCTGTGTAATATAAATAAGGAAGGAATTTTTTTAGGTAGGGGAAGGCATTTTGCTGATGGCTACAGGAAAAAGAAGTCTTCAGTTTTTCCTTCAGTAAGGCTTTGAGCAGCCATTTCTAGACCCATAAAATAAAGTAGCATCTTCCTTAAAAAATCCTCAACTGCTTAGTAGTAATGGCCAAATCTCTCTAGATTAACAGTTTGCAGCATTAATGGGAAGTATATTTCTTTTAAATATCCTCAGTTCTACTAACACTTTTTTTCTTTAGGAATAAAATTTTCAAAGGCACTTACATGATTTAGAACCCTAAAGCTCATTTGCAAAAAAAAAAAAAAAAAAAAGACTTAAATCTTTAGGCACCTAAATTCTATTGACTTTCAATGATATAAGTTCCTGACTGCCACATTCTCAAAGGTATTTAGGTGCCTAACTCTCATTGATGTCAGTGGGAGATCGGTGCCTGTGAGAATCCGGGCCTAAGTATCTTTTATAAATGAGACAATTTTATACTAACACTTAAAATACTAATAAAAAGAGCTACGAGTGTTGAAGTCCAGAGTTCTCATTTTTAGCATAGAAGACGCAACTTGTGTGCATGGTGTCTCTTGTGCTATGATTTTTTTTTAAATAGTAAAACATATTGACAGAGAAGGGGAAATGTGTTTATTCAAATGCACCAAACAAACTTTGGCCTGTCCCCTCCTGCTTAGTCTAAACTGTTTTTTAATTATTTGAAGTGGTAGGTAGTGAAACTGCATTGGTTAATTCTTAGCTGTGGACTCTATAACTGACTTGGTGGTTCAATTTTTTTTTTTCAGCTGGCTGTTACTGTTATTCTCTTGATATCTAGGGCAGATACTTTGATAAGACAATGAGGCTGTCCCCTCAATAGGTTAGACTAGAGATGCACCTATTAGCTCAGATGCTTGTGTCAACCACATGGGTCTTTAAAACAAAGCTGAAACTCTCACAAAGAGAGCCTTCCTGGGGAGGTTTCAGGCAATTCACTTAAGAACAGCCTTTTGTATGGTATTTTGGCACTTGTGAGAGGGGCGTAATCTATTTCAAAAAAAGCAGAGACTGGTATTGCTTGGATGGACTGAGTCAGCAGTTGTGGGTTCTCTTACTGCTTGTGTCATTGATTTTGCTACAAAAAACCTTGGGCAAGTCCCTAAACATCTAAATGTTTAAGGACTTGCTGGCAGAAGAAAAAAATGAATTAAGTTAGACTGGAAATTGAAAGGCTTCTTATCATTAGAGGAGGGAGGCTCTGGAGCAGTTTCCTAGTAGGAACAGTGGGGGCAAACAGCCCAAGATGGATCTTGATAAGTTTATGAAAGTAATTACATGATGAAGTTGTCTGACAAAGCAATGCACTGGACCTCAGTGACCCATGAGTCCTAGGATGTGCATTCATATCACTTTACTTCTGTTTCTCCATCTGTAAAATGGGAATAATAATACTTCCCTGTCTCTCAAAGAGGTGTTGTGTGGGTTCATTAAATTATTTTTTCTGAAGCCCTCTATTAGCCAATGCAAAGAAAGGCTTAGTTAAACATTTATTCCATTTCTACAAGGCACATCGTTACATTCAAACAACTTGTTTACAATGGGTTTGGTCTGAAGGTGGCTCACAGACACCAAATGTCAAACAAGACATGCATGTGTATTATAACTGAGGTTGAACAAACTGGTTCTTAGTGCATTACAATTTCCAAAGTAACACCACAAACTCTACTCATTTGGAGAGAATCCACCCTGCCTTATATGTGTCCCCTCGTGGTTGAAGGCTTGCAAAAAGGGTACCATATAACAGGAGCCCTATTACTGTTGATAGCTAGTGCCAAGTCTCATTTTAGCTAAAGAGGTTGATTCCTGTGTCTTCTGTTGCAATGGCCCTAGTTGCTTTCTCCCATGCTACATTTGTGTAGTGCAGCTGATTTTGGAACCTCTATTCATGCAGCTATTGGTTTTTTTTTTGTTACAATGTGTTTACATTATTCATGCTTACAAGAATGGCTGCTCCTTGAAGCCATGTTCATTTTTTTGAACGTGAGAAGTAGGAAAACTGATAATAGATGAAACACACATAATAACCGGGATAATGGAAGTCAAGGAATTCATAAGTGTATGTGTGTGTGTGTGTCTGAGATTGTGTGGTGACAATTCAGATCCTGTAAAAGCCCATTTCTTTCCTTGGAATCTGTTCTGCTCGCCAGTTTGCCCATAGCTAGAATAATGAAGATCACTTTTACACATCAGTTACGACACAGAAATGAGTTCCATGACAGGTGAACACGTTGAAGGTCATTTGCTTTGTCACAGCATTGAAGGCTTTTGCTATTAGTGTTCCCCATCTCTGCTGATCTAACAAATCTGTGTTCTGAGTTGTGGTGCAGGGGGGTTGCAGAAAATCCTCTGAAGGATTCAGTTTAGTGGGCAACATATTTTTCAACTAATTAAACAATTGAGTGCATGCACAAATGATTGGTGCTGAATCGGCTTACCTTCAAGGCCAATCTTTCTTTGTCTTGTGTGTTTTCCCTGGTTGATTTCTCTAATGGAAGCTGACAGTAAAGCTCAACCCTGATTGTCAGATTTCAGCAGAAACCTCAAGGGGAAGAGAGGAAGGCAGAGATTTGAGGAATAAAAATAGCACACATAATGAGACCCTTTATTTAGCAAAACTGCTTCTTTAATGACTGACCTTCCCTTTTCCTCTCTCTCACCCACATACACTAACATGCACCATCTCCAGATGATAGTAGCTAGTGTGGAGATGGTGGATGAGAGGTAAGTGTAAGATGCTTCTCTGCATGGCCTCCATTCATCCACTGGATTATTATTCAATAACTCAATGGGCACCACTGCTCAGAATTGCCATTTAAGGGGCAATATTCAAAAGGTCAGTTCTCTGTGCCACTTTTGTAGCATGGTGTAGAGAGATTTACTCATCCAATTTCCCATTTATGGCGGTAGGATTTGATTGTTTCTGCTCTAGACTCATAGACTCATAGGTCAGAAGGGACCAATATGATCATCTAGTCTGACCTCCCGCACAAGGCAGGCCACAAAACCCTACCCATACACATTTATAACAACCCCGAACCCATGACTGAGTTATTGAAATCCTCAAAAGTGAGATTTGAAGACCTCAAGCTGCAGGGAATCCACCAGCAAGCGACTCATGCCCCATGCTGCAGGGGAAGGCGAAAAACCTCCGTGGCCCCTGCCAATCCGCCCCGGAGGAAAAATCCTTCCCGACCCCAAATATGGCGATCAGCTAAACCCTGAGCATGTGGGCAAGACTCACCAGCCAGCACCCAAAAAGGAATTCTCTGCAGTAACTCAGTTCCCATCCCATCCAGCATTCCCACAGACCATTGAGCAGACTTATCTGCCGATAATCCAAAATCAATCGCTCAAATTAAACTATCCCATCATAACATCCCCTCCATAAACTTATCAAGCTTAGTCTTAAAGCCAGATAAGTCATTTGCCCCCACTACTTCCCTCGGAAGGCTATTCCAGAACTTCACTCCCCTAATGGTTAGAAACCTTCGTCTAATTTCTAGTCTAAATTTCCTAATATCCAATTTGTACCCATTCGTCCTCGTGCCTATATTAGTACTAAACTTAAACAATTCCTCTCCCTCCCTAACGTTAATCCCCCTGATATATTTATATAGAGCAAGCATATCCCCCCGGAGCCTTCTTTTGGCCAGGCTAAACAAGCCAAGCTCTTTGAGTCTCCTTTCATAAGGCAGATTTTCCATTCCTCGGATCATCCTAGTAGCCCGTCTCTGAACCTGTTCCAGTTTGAATTCATCCTTCTTAAACATGGGACACCAGAACTGCACACAATATTCCAGGTGGGGTCTCACCAGCACCGTATATAACGGCACTAACACCTCCTTCTCCTTGCTGGAAATACCTCGCCTGATGCATCCTAAAACCGCATTTGCTTTTTTAACAGCCATATCACATTGGCGGCTCATAGTCATCCTGTTATCAACCAATACCCCAAGGTCCTTCTCCTCCTCCGTCGTTTCCAACTGATGCATCCCCAACGTATAACGTATTGAGGCCCTAAGCCTCAATCGGCTGTACTGCAGGTGACGACAAGCGCTGGAACTAGCATTTTGTAGCCTTTCTGCTCCTGCACAGCTAACTGGTGTGCAAACACTTCCTTCAAATGAACCTGAGAACCAGCCTCAAAGTAGGAAATAGGTGTAAAATGCAGACATATAGGACAGGACTCTGCATGCTTCCCCAGCTGCTCTGTGAGCGTCTAATAAGTTTTTGCTTTTCTGCCTGAAATAACATGGGTAAATGTATACTGATGAAGCTGAGCTGTTCGTTTTTAGAAATCTGTATTTTTTTTCTTTTTAATTAATCCAGATGTTTAACTACCGTTCAAGAAGGGAAGAGTTTATTTATATTAACATACACAATTTTCCATTATCAGCTGAATAGTCTGTGCATTTTATGATGCATTTCCCCTGCTTGAATCTTTAGAGGAAAAGATGATAGAACTTCTACAAGTAGCCAGTCACTGGAGAATACACAATACTACCTTTAACTGCCCAGCAAACCCAGTAGGAAGGAGGCTCCTGTACCTTCTTTTCCCAACAGCTATGGGCTCATTTTTGTTTATCAGCTTGTGGAGAGATGAATTGATAAGAAGGTATGGCACATTCTTATTGCACCTTGTATCCAGACAGATCTCAGGATGCCTTGTGAAGTATTTGTACCACAGTAATGCAGCGTTTTCTGGGAATGAATGCAGCAGCTACCTCACAGGACATGGTAGACCCGGGTAATTATTGAGTTTGAAATGTGGATAATAACTTCTGTGACTGAGAATGCAATGATGGAGGGAGAATTGTCTCTCTCAAACAATGTTATTACTACAACTGGTTTAACTTTTTATTTATTTTTTATTTTGGTGGTGGTGGGGGGGTGTCAAGTTTTGATTTTGTTGACAAAAAACAAATATTTTTGAGGTTTTTAGCTGGTTTTGGACCAGTTCTATTAATTATCTAAGTAATTTGAAATTAGTCTGATCTTCAGAAGTTGCTTGGCTTTTATTCCTCAGTTTTCATCTCCTCCGTAACATTGCGTGGCTGTGTCCCCAGAGATAAACTGTCTGACTACCAGCAAAATGTTAGATAGCTACAAATAAATTCCAATAAATTGTCTGGATAAAGGGAACACAAAGGTGAAATATACTATATATTATGTTGCCTAAGAAATTCAAATACACTTACAGTATATGTCCTATATTTATCTAAATTCTAGACATATATTCTCTTTATCTGTACAGACTCCTGGTGCTTGTATTTTATAAATACAATCCAAAATGACTGTCAAATTCCACACAATTTGAATTTTGACACAGTTTCTAGTTATGCATGTCCACTATAGCATAGATCTACAAACTGAGACAGGTTGCAACAAAACATGTATTCCCTATTAGCTATATGCTTTTATTAGTGACTATTATCCATTCTACAAGTGCTATATCATTATTATAGCAAGAAAGCAGCTTGTATATGCAGATACTGTGGAATTTTTCTCTTCAGTGGGCCTTGCTTGTTTGAAGAAGCATCCTTACTTTTTTTATCCACCCAAAATTCCTCTTCAGTCAGCAATCATCCTCCCAATCTAGTTCTGGAAGGGAGTCCCATAAAACTAGAGTGAGGCAAACCTAGTAGCCAGCAATTTATTTCTCTCTGTTTAATGTTGATGAATTGCTCACAAACACTCCAGTTGCTGTCCCTTTTTTCTTTCTCCAGCCACTCCCTCTCCCTGCTGCCTGCCATCCCTCTGCATTAATTCCAAAGATAGCTACCATGCTTCCTCTGCTTCACTGGAAGTGAGTTTCATTTTGTCACTAGATATATTTTAGCTGCAGGCAGGATATGGTGAAAGACTTTGCTGTCCATAAAACAAAATACCATTGTTGGCTTTTAAATCCACTGAGGAATGGGCTCAAAAACCAGTTGGTAGCACATGCGTGTTCCTAGTTTGCACTGTAATATAGTCAAGGAAGACTTGAAACTATAGCCAGCAGTCCAACTGGAACCCATCTGCAAACTGGACACAATCCAACTGGGTCAGAATAGGGACTTGGAATGGTTCTCTCATTACAAGAAGTAATTGTCACCGTTCACACCTTCTAATCAATGGTTGTGAATAGGCTTCAGCTACTCTAACAGAATGGACTTTGCTAATACTTCCCATTGTTGTTCCTTACCCTTGGGGGCTGTGTGTGTGGATATATATACACACCTCCTATCTGATTTCTCTTCCTTACATCTGATGAAGTGCATTACAGCCCACAAATTTATGTCAGCAGAAATTAAATTTGTTAGTTTTTAAAGTTCTACAGGACTCTTGTCATCTTTTTTGCTGTATACAGACTAGCACAGCTACCCCTCTGGAACTTTTCCAGTGGTTAGTGCGATTTTTGATGCCCTGCCTCCTTCAATTGCTGGTGTGCGGTTAAACTACATATCAATAAAAGAACACTGAGAAACTCTGCTTAAGACAAGCAAGATAACAGATTGAAGTAGGCATTGCTCAGTTTCCTGGCTTCAAGCCAAGTTTAGTGCATCACGCTGACTCAAGAAGACAACGGACAAGTCTCTCTCCACCAAAAATGTCTTGCATCTTTTTTTAACGTTTATTGACTTTCAAATACAGCAGATGGGTGCGATTATAAGGAAAAGACAGGCTGCTAAAGAAGGCAAAAAGCTATTGTCTTTGATTTATGGATTTGTTCCAGTCTGAGCGGCTCAGAGCTTTCTTCGATAAGGACCATAAGTGATTAGAAAGTAATGAACTATGGAAAAGGATCGGAAGATGCCGAGATTAGATCTTCTCTGCTGAACAGGAGCCAGTGCTGGAACAATCTGCATGAAATGTCGTCTTAGTGTCAGCCTTTCAAAACTGTTGATTTATTTCTGTTATCTTTACATTTTTCCTCTGAAGAACAAGATATGAGGAATTAAGTAGCTAAAGATAGGGACATTCTCACTTTTTAATGTTCCTTTTGCTTCTGTATGTTTTTAGTTACTCCAAAACCAATGCAGATCGCTGCTGGTCTCACGTCCACCTTACCAGAGGCTTGCATTTAAAACTGAAAACATTTCCTCATGGGGGTGGGAGGAACCATGGCAAGATTCAAAGACTGATTAAATCTAAAGGAATTCAAAAATTAAAAAAAACCACACATGAACACAAACCTTTTGTCTGACCCTGAAAACCTTTGTATCAACGTTAGACCAAAGAAATAGTATGTGGGTCTAAAAGTTTCATATTTGTATCCTCTGTCAAGTGTGTTTGGTCTAATATGAAAGCTAACTTGTTTGTTTTTAGGCCCATATCATACAAAAGCCTCTTATTCCACCTAACATGTAATTCTATCAAGAGGCATCCATAAGGAGAAAATCGTACCTTCTAAACAATCCAGAAAGTGATATTTCCTTTATTTTATTTATTTGAATCTCAGTAATACCTAGAAGCCCAAAACCTTGTGCTAACTGCCGCACATACATAAAGGAGGCGGTCCAGGCCTGAAAGAGCTTTTAAGGAGCATTATATTATAAGCGACATCTACACTACTGGCTAGGGGTGTGAGTCCCTTACTTGTGTCCTTATAGCCACCCTAGCGCTTATTTGTGAGGACAAAGAGCAGTGTAGCCGCAGGGTGGGTCAATACTCTGCACAGGTCATTTGTGCCGCCGCTGCATTATCTGTGCTACCAGGGAGCTGCTGCTATTTGTACTCATGCAGGCATGAGCAGAGGAATCCCATCCCTTGCTCATAGCACAGACGTATCCATAGAAGGGGACCCACACTTCAATGAGCCTTGACCAGTGTCTCACTTGCACCTGTATGTCCTGAATCTCAGTGCCTTAACAGCAAAACAGTCTCCATTTTTTTCTTCCTGGTATAAATTTAGGCTAAAGATCCTCCAATAACCTAGAAGTTCAGGTGTCTAATTCCCATGAAATCTAATGGAAATTGTGAGTTCAAATCATGCTGACAGCTTTGACAATCTCATGTTTTCAGAACTGCCTAGTAATATAAGACTTTTTAAAAAATTGCAATAAAAGGTTGTTCAAACCTAAATATCATAATTTGAATGGATTTTTTTTTCCCTACACACTTGGGTGAATAATAGAAAAGAGAATTCCTCATCTTCCTAAGTCTTGTACAATACTTGACCACATTGGAGCCTTAAATTGGCAAACCTTTGAAACTTCTTTGTCGTTTGGTCAAATACCAACATTTATTCAATTCTGAACACATGCATTCCATGCAGAATATATACATTCTACCAACTACAATACTTAGATGAAAAATTTAGAAACTTCAGTACCAAACACCATCTGTGGCATCTTGATGGATACTCCTTAGATGACTTATTTGCTTATATACCAAATATGCAAATGATGGGACGGCTTTGTGAATACTTCTCCAAGCCAAAAAACAAAACCAAAAAATCCAGCAACCCAAAATTCACCAGGTTTTGTACTTGGCAAATACTGTTTGAGCAGCTTTACTTTATTATAACCAAACTGCAGCAAACAATCTTTCCAGAATAAGTGAGATACCTATTCATCTCAAGGAGAATGTTTACACTTTCTAATGAAGAAACCCACCAAAGCAAGGATCTCTAACTTTCTGCTTCTTGCCTTGACAATGAAGCCATTGAATTCTCTCAAAGGCCTGGTGGAAAGTATGAGTGATTGATCTAACTCCACATATTCAGGATACATCTACGCTACAGAGACTATACTGCCATAGCTACATGACCAGCATAACCTCTTACTGTAGATGCAGACTACACTAATAAAAGAGGGTTTTCTGGCTGCGTGGAAACACCACCTCCCAAACAACAGCTAGGCTGATGGAAGCATTCGTCTGTGGACCTCCCTGTGTCTATACAGGGGGTTTGGTTGGCATAGGTATGTCAGTCAGAGGTGTGGATTTTTCACACCCCTGACTGATTATAGCTATGTTGACCTAACTTTAAGTGTAGAGCAGGCCTCAGCTGCTGGGATTTGATTTCATTTAGTTGCCCAGATGAGTTGAATCAACAGACTGTGGTTTTTGCTGTTTACTCATTCAGTTTGAGATCTCAGTGAGAGAACCACCTAGATGGAACTTTTAATTCTGTTGCTCATCCAAGCATCACAGTAGCTAGTCATGTTTGTCCTTCCTTAGCTAGCTCCATCTTCAGATTAGGCTTTCCAGCTGGGGTACCTCAGCACAGGTAGGGTATTTTATTATTATTAGTATAGTACAAACTGTGCTAGGCGCTTTGAAACAGAATTGGGGAATTGCTGCTCCTGTTTGGATTCAGATATGGCTTGTTCTTTTCCTGCTGCTGTAAAATGATTGTGCACTTTTATGTGCTGGTTTTGCCTATTAGACTCTCCTGATTATTTCACAGAAGTAACTCAGAAAACAGCTCATCAGGCACTGGCCAATGAAAGAAACGTGATGTTGGATTTGACTAAATCTAAGCTTAACCCCCCCACTATTTTTATATGATTTTTGAAATTGGATACAATCATGAAGTTGCACTCCAGACTTTCTGAAAACTTGGCCAACATTTACCAGAAATGTAACACATCTCAGTGAAATTTTCTTCGGTTTGTAACCACAATCCACAGTTAGGCTCCTTTTCACATTCACAGGCTAATGTTTAAGAATTCCATTCTTAGCTACAACCTTTGTGCCCATTCTTAGCTGCAACCTATTTTGAGTCAACCATGGAAGACATAAGTATCATCCTAATGCCGTCTCTCATGAGTTGTTTATGGCTCCTTTTCACATTCACAGGCTAATGTTTTAGGAATTCCAGAATTTTGAAGAAAGTGGAAATGCTGCACTTCATTGTTTGGTTAGCTTGTGTCTTTCCATTTGCCGCATTCGGTTTCTGGACCTGTGTTACCTAGGAAACTGATGCTGGATGGAATGTTGGATTGTCAGGGCTTTAGGGGTCTTTTTGAATGGCAGCCTGCAAATCTGTGGCACAAAAGTGTACATGGCTGACAATTTTTTATTTGTAGTCAGAAAGCAACACCCTAGAACTTCAGGTAATTAAATACAAGAGGGGAAACCTTTATGGAAATAACGTATACTTAAATGTGCCATAGTTGTTTTGACTCACTCATTTTTCTTATGGTCTCATCATTGAATAAAACAAATGAATTCTGAATATTAGTGTGTGTTAATACTGCTACTTTGCAATTATGTAGCAACTTCCATCTGATTATCTGAATGTGCTAAGGAGCTTCCAAGAAGTTTAGGTATCCCATGTGGAGATCAGATTTTGCCTTTGGATACCTGCACCAGTATGCAGTCCTAGGAAAATCCAAATTTTCAGTTGGGTGCAAAAGTCTATCTTTGTGGATCAATTGCATGATCAAGGGCTACATTAGTGCTGTAGGACTCAGGCTTGGGAGACCGAGGAGTTCTCCTTCCACAGACTCAAGTCCCAGCAAAGGTTCAAAGCTCCCAGATCTTTACTGTTTTCAGGTGGAGAAATTTGAATAGGCCGGGTGCTTGACACAAATCAAAATATCCAATATTTAAAAACTTACTGGATGGCCCATCAAATTAACAAAGCCAGTTGCTCAAGAAGAGGAACTCATCAGCCACTGTAACATTTCATTGAACCCACCTGTGATACAGATGACCTTTGGCAAAGGGTGCCCTGTTCTTTGCAAACAACTCTCATTTCATGCCTGACAAACTCATTATACCAACGCATATCTTGCAGTGTACTATCCATAAGGGGTAACATGTAAGGTATCTACAGAAATCTAATAACTTATCAAGGCTCATAATCATTTGAGGTGTGTATAAATAATATTCAAGGAATAATGTAACTGTTGAGAGAATGCTTTGTCTTAAAGTGCAAGTTAGTTACAGGCAGATAACAACATTTCTTGGTGATCACTCATTCAAGCAGGACAGAGTTGTCACCCTGCTCTGGCTAGCCCATGATGCAATGCAAGGCTCGATAGTCTGAGGATGGAGTAGACAATCAATGGAAAACCATCCGAGACAACTGCAAACAATCAAAACCACATGCAGGTAAAAAGGAATATTACGAGAGACAGGGGATTGTCCTGTGTATGAATAGAGACAAAAGCCTGTTTCAGTATTGTTGTAACATTGTTTCATTTTATAATTCAAGTGACCCAACTCCATTTTAAATTAGTAGAGGTGTAAACTCATTAGGCCGAGTTGTAAAACATTAACTTCTTTGTAACAACCTCCAGCCATGTATTACAAGAAAATCTCTGTGAAACTTCATTTAAACAGTATCCATTCCTGTATTGTAACAATCTCTGTGACAAGCACCGGGAGAACCCCAAGTATGTGTGGGGAGAGGTACTCTGTCCCATTCTCTGAGGAAACATGTGGAGTGGGTGGTGTTTTCATGAAAATTTGGATCCTGGTTCCTGTGAAGCCAGCCAGCTCTGTGACAGGCTGGATTTTGCGGGGTAGGGAGAACCTACTTTGTTAGAGAGGAAAGGTAGCAATTAAGTGTAGGTCCTATTACATGTTTCATGACTTTGTCTTGTATCCATTTGTTTCACTACTCTCGTTGAATCTCAATTATTCTATAAACCTACTTTTTTTTCATTACAAGTGCTCTGTTATACAGGAGCAGTGATTTAAGGTAAAATTGGTAAACTAGGGTAAAGTGCTCTCTTGGAGGCAGAGGACCTGGGATTTCTGTGAGCAGCCACGTTCGGGGGCTGGATATCATAGGGGAATGCTTCAAGGGGACTCAAGGACTACAAGGCAAAGACAGGACTGGCATAACCTGCAGGACAGTGCTTGAGCGCTGAGAGGTTGGTGGTGGCAGGGAGCTGACCTCCATTTACCACAGGCAAGACTTCTTCATGTTGGAGGCAGGGGGTAACCAGGTGACCCTCAATCCTGGGTATTCCAAAAACCAAACCTCCACCCGTCCGTCCCCTTTTGCAGTGGATGGGTCTGTCAATGTCATGTCTGCTCTGGGTGGGCACTGCAGCATCCATGGCTCGTTTATATAAGAACTTTCCTCTACTGTTCCCTATGTTGCTGTGTGTTTGAAATCAGTGGGAGTTAGGCTCCAAGGCACTCCTTGAAAATTACACTTGGTGCCTAATCTCATCTTTAGATGCCAAAATACCTTTAAAATTTGGCCCTCGGTCCTCTACCTTACAGTTGTATCGGACTTAAATCCCTTGTAGGACAGGCTCACAGGTAAAGACACAGCCTGTACTGAACAATGGATTACATACACCAACAGAGGGAAGAGGGCTTTTATTTCCTCCACAAAACAGTTGCTAGAACTGCAGACTTGTTGGTCAGGTCGAACCCTAGCCCGGGGAATAAACTTTTGGAGATAAGTAAACCAAGATGCACACTAAAACTCAACACTCTTCAAGAGTTTCAGTTCAAAGTTCATTCTGCCATCTCCTCATTTGTTACTGAGATGGAAAAATCTCCCCTCCAATCAGCCTCCATTACCCATCCAGTAAACTTTCAAACAAGCACCATCGGGATTTCTCCCAGGCTGTGCCTCACACTTGGCAGGAACTCCCTATAAACACCCACAAAATTAGCTCTTTGTGTCCCTTCAAAACTCTCCTTTGCCATGATGCCTACAGAAAAGCTGACAACCATGAACCTGGTAGAGTGCTGACCAATGAGACAACCCTGTTTCTTTGTATTCCCTTGGCTGTAGTCATTGGTCTCTTGTCTTATGCTTAGATTGTGAGCCCTCTGGGGCAGGGACCATCTTTTTGTTTTCTCTTTGTGCAGCCTGGTATGAGTGGGAATCCAAGGCAATACCATTATACAAATAATTACAGTGATGGTAATTATGACACAGGCTAGTATATGCCTCACTCTAGTTTTCAGTAAACAAACCTAAGTGGTCCCTACATACAGTTACTTGCTATTTTCCTATTGGGAAAACCTAACCTGATAAGAGACTTGTGTGTGCCAAGGTGGATGAGGCAATACCTTTTATTGAACCAACTTGGTGAGAGAGACACGCTTTCCAGCTACACCGTGCTCCTCTTTCACCTTGCTGGACTGGACCCAGTGGTGATGTGAGGTTGCATTAATCAGTACCTACAAAATACCCTAAGATCCTCAACTGGGAGGGTACTACAGGGAAGGAAAAGCTATTGCTATTTACTGGTGTTTGGTTTTACTGGTGATGCACATTCACAACATCACAGTCCCAAATCAGCCATGCTTAATCTCATAAAACTGGCCCCTGTCTCAGGTCCAAACAGCACAAAGAAAAAAGGCTTTGATGATGCAGCCGACTGTTTTTGACCATTCAGCACAGCCTCCCCAACCAAGAGCGCCAGACTGTCTCCTCCCTTGTTACCCAGCCAGGCTCCCTTTATAAGTCCCCTTAATTGGCTCATTAGTGTAACCTGAGGCTACCTGTCCTGCTTGGCTGATTCACTAATGAGGCTCAGCTGCCTTTTTACAGACCCAGACAGGCTGAAGAGGGATCTGTAAAATCTACTGATGGTCACGGGGGTTTCAAAGCCGTTCTCTAATTCCCCACTGAGTGAACCTGGCTGTCTGTTCTGCCACTGGGTGGCCTTTACACATCCAAAACCCTTGTGCACAAACAATGGGGAATTACTTCCATCTTTCGACATGCAGGTGCTTCTGTTCCTTAATGCCTATTCCATCTCGGTAAGTCCTCATGCACAGAACACTACAGTGGTTCCTTCTGCAGTCCCAGTGTGGCAAGAGGGAGAACTTCCACTTTAATACAGCTATTGGAAACATTGTTCACAAAGGGGCCTCATCCTGCCTCCCTTGGAAACTTCCCCTTGACTTGTCTGGGAGCAGGAGCAGACCTAGAGTAGTCATAAATGATGTGCTATATCCTGTAGTATTTAGTAGTAGCTAATTCGTCAGGGGTCCAAGCCACTGGATGGAGCGTAAGTGCTCCGACCAGACTACATGGAATGAATTAGCCTTGCCCAGAGTTTGAATCAGGAGGAACTAAACAAGAGGCAGGTTCGGACCCTACAAAGAATGAAGGGTATTTTTACAGCTATTCTCTGGGCATGCAGAAAAGTAAGAGCCGCTAATGTCCTTTACAAAGCAGATGTGCAAGTCGACTCTCATGCTGCCTCTCTTCCCCCCCCTCCCCTTGTAAACAAAGAGAAGCAGAGGGAGCAGCAGGATAGATCATGTCACATTCGGTCCTGTCCAACAACCAGAGCACACTCTTAAATCACAAATCGCTTGGACTTCGGGTTCATCTGTGTGCATCTGCAATGAACATTGTTAACATCATCCAGTAGTGCAGGTACATTGGTCAACGTAACGTTTGCTCTTTGAAAGATGCTCTCAGCTGGTAGCCGTTGACCTTCTGATGACATTTCACACCTGTGAACCAGAGGCTAACTTCCAACAGAAATAAAATTAGTTTAGGCTCAGATCCTCAAATGTATTAAGGTGCCTAACTCCCATTATCTTAGACCTTAGTGCCTAACCTCGTTTAGCTTGGAAGAGTCTACTCGGGACAAGAATTTAGGAAGATTCAGAGAGGGAACAGATGTTCATATGGGTAACAAGAACATCCAGCATTATAAGAGTTAAAAAGAGCATCAAAAGGGATCTAAAATTTTATGCTCCAGGGTTTAAGCCAATTTCTAATTATTAGAGATTAGGGTGAGGCCCTTTATCCCTCAAGTGCCTACTCTGATTTTTTTTTCCTTCCTCTGAAGCATGTGATGCTAGCTACTGTTGGAGACAGTATACTGAACTAGATGGACCCACAGGTCTGGCAATAGCTATTTTCCTATTCTTTCAAACCCTTATACCACAGGAGCTTCCATGGAGCTACATAGATTGTGGCCACATCCGGATTTGTTCCAAAGTCTGATTTGCGGTGCCTCTCCATACTTAGACAACGAATAACACCTTCCTTGCCCTCAACCAATTGGGGAAGGACTTTGGCTTTCAGCACATGATGCAAGAGGAAGATAAACTGATCATATAAAACTGATTCAACTGAGAATGCCTAGAGAAAACACACATCTCATGGCAGCTCACAAAGAAGGGCTCACACTGGGTTTAAGAACAAAAAATTAGATGGACTCCCATAGACTTCAATGAGCATCAGATCAGGTCCTAAGGGCTTGATTCTGTTCTTCCCACTGGAGTCAGGGACAAAACTTCCATTCAATTCAACGGTGCAGAGTGAAGTAAACCTTTCAAAATAGCCCTGAGAGTGCTGCTGTGTCTCCTGGCCTCATCAATGAAGTGTTGCTATCACTGCTGTTGCTTTGGCTGTCTCATCCCACAATGTGAGCTACATGGTCTGGATCACAGAACAGCTGCCATCAATCATATGGGAGAGCTGGTCTGTTAAATTGTGTGCAGAATACGGCTGAAGGCCAAGTCATTTCCCTTAAATTTTATTTTTGAAATTTCTGGGTAGGCCAAACCACTTTGGCCTTTGGAGAAACCCTAGTGAAACACAATATCTCATTTCCAGGAAGACTCAATAATTGCATAGTACAACTCATCAAGTTCTGGCTTTTTACCATTTCAGCAACCACCACCAAATCACACAGCACATAATTTAAAACAAACAGTGTACAAGGGCTTGTGAAATAACAATACAAAGCACCCCTTACATTTTCCTGGCATGAAACTGAGTCTTTTCTCCTGACAGAGCTCCAGTTCAAAGGTGTGCACGATGTAAAAATTCTTCACTGTAGACAAGACTGGAATTTCAATTCTGACTCTCAATTATCCCCACAGTAAAAGGGGAGAAATTTGCCATAGATGAGAGGGCATGCTGACCGAGACCATAACCATGGAGCAATTAACTGCATGGAAAAATCTCCATTTTAGAGGAATTACCACTGTCTTCAACGCCTACTAATGAGTATGAGTGTGTGTGGTCACTTCAGGAGAAGACTATGCTACAGGCAAGAAAAATTGGAAGTGATGTTAGTGATTCACTGTGGTAGGTGTTATCTCTTCTTCTCAAGAAATATTAGCACCAGTACCCCAGTGTGGCTGAAGAGGGAAACTATTGCTAGCTGAAAATATTGGATGTGAACCCTGTTTATTTAAATCACAGTACCATGAGAGTAATTACATTTTGTTCATGGAAAAAGACCACCTGAATTTTCAGCTGGATCAATCCTCTTGCCTAATCTATTGTGTGGTATGGTTCTGAGATGTTATATGGCAGACACCTTCTACCAACAAAGCCTTTCATTTATGGATGAATCACTTCATCCATATATACCATGCTGCCTCACTGAAATGCAGCAAATCCTTTGCTGTTGAGAATACAGATGATAAAACATCTATTGACTTCAATGAGAGTGAAATTAGATCAGTGCTGCATGCTTTTGAAACAACTGCCCTATATGTTCTAATTTTATGTTCCCTAGCCTCCAACTCCTTTATTTTCCAATATAGTTTGTTTGTTTGAGGAAGGAAATGGGTTTATCCTAGACTAATCTTGGGAGAAGAACTAGCACTATGCAGTCACTGTTATGCAATTATAATGTAAAATAACTGCAATGAACTCAAATTGCCCCTCACTGCCCATCACTGCTCTGCTTTTTATAGTAATAATATAGTCCATTAAAACCTACAATCAGAGTAATGTTTATGCATTATTGGGGAGATAAATTGCATAATTCTCATTTTGCAATTTAAATGTAATTATGAGCTTACTAATGACTAAAACCTGAATTTGTTAGACTATCAGTTTTTCTAACACTTGCCAAAATTATAAGTAATTACTTAGGGCTTACAATAATTATAAGTCCATCTCTTAAATAATTAATGTGCACTTGCATGGTACAAAACAGCTAGTAATCAAATGACCTCCAGCATATACTGCAAGCCCGTGCAATTAGTCCTATTGTGTAAGGCTATAGAAATGCACCCATTACAAGAGTCTGTTAAATTGGCAGGCTTGAAATTCATGTTTGTTATATTTTATGGCTTTAAACAATGATGAATGCCCAACAGCCAAGAGAAATGTGTGTGTGGACAGCACCTAGAGCATTGTGGGAGCTACCAGAATGCAAATAAATAACTATAATGAAAAAATGACAGGGGATTGCCACTGGGTTATTGATCCTTTTTGCATTGCCAAATGTTCTGCTTAAAGCATCTCTAAAATCCATTCACCTATCACCCTTTGCCACAGAATATTAAGCCAAAAAGGGATGAGTAATCTGTTCTAGCTGTTTGAATGTTATTACTCTGTTGTTGTTATATTTATTATTTGTATTGTAGGAGCTCCAGTCACAAACCAGGACCCCATTACACTAGGTGCTGTACAAACACAGAAGGAAACACTAGCCTCAAAACAAAGATTCAAACTCAAACATTGACTTCAATGGGACTTAAGCGCCTAACCTGTTTTAGTGTTTCTGTAAACCTTACCAGGTGGCTATCTGCACTTTTTGGTACCTAAATACCTTTTAAAATCTGGCTCTATGTTTCAGTAATGCCACTCTGTATCCTTGGTTGCTTTACATTTTAAACTCCATAGAAAATGCCTTTCACATGAAGTCAGTATTATGAATCTAATAATATTTGGTGTCTTTCTTAAAGCCCCAGCTCCTAGGGTCAAGGGATCACATGGGATTCTCCACTTTCATTTAAAAAACAAAACAAAACAAAAAAAGTTTCTAACCCTCAAAGCAGCAGAGGAAAGCTTGAATCCCAAAGACTGAAAAACCAGAAGGCAAAAAAAAACCCACACCAAAACCCCAACTAAAAAACCCCACAATTTTAAGACAATCTCTTGATGATTAGGGCTGACTGGTGGGAAGTTTGAAGTTAGCGATACTGGGAAGTTGTATGCATTATAACCAAGTTAAATAAGGGCTTGTCTACATGGTACAGTAGCACACCTTAGTGGGCTATGAATTGTAATGCCTACCAACCTGTTGCACATTAACTGGCCTGTGTACACCCTACTAGCATGTACTAAACATCCCCTAGTGCACATTAATGCAGTACTGTTTGAAAGGGGATGTTAGCTAGCACTAAGACTTTTTAATAGGGTCTACTCGGGCCAGGTAGCATGTGACACGGCGCATCTTAGAACCCACACTGCACTGAAACGTGCTACTGCTCCATGTAGAGAAGCCCAACAGTCAATGCAACATAAATTAAAAGTGTTTATTTATTTCCAGTCTCAAACTCTCTTTCCTCTATCCAAGTCCTGACCTTCCCTCTACCTATGTCTCTCAGCCCTCACGTACCCACTGATGGATGAGATACTGCAACCTTTGTGCAAAGGCAATGTGATCTAGTAGCTAACATACACTGGCAGTCAGGACACCTGGATTCTGCTCGCTCATTTGCCACCAACTTGATTTGTGACTTTGAGCAAATGACTTGACCCCTCCAAACCTCAGTTTACCTATCTTTAAAATGAGGATGATAATGACACTTGCCTAGCTCACCAGGGTGTTGAGGCTTAATTAATGTTTATAAAGACTTCACGGTCCTCCGATGAAAATTGCTATAGTATATAAGTGCAAAGTAATTATGATCATCATTACTTTCATTTGCATGTATAGTCTGTAATTAGCTGTGGATTTGTATTGCGTTGACTGAATAATTTAAATGCTCTGCTCTTGAAGGTATCATTTTAAATGGCTTTTCCATTTTGCAGTTAGCAATACCAAGTCCCCTTTGTTTTCTCTTTCTTCATATTCCAGTGGTGACACATTCGACCATATAGTTTCATTCTCATTTAAATCCATCCTGCTTCTGTTAATTTCTCTAATCCTGCAGATGCTTAACTCTTCGCGTTGAATTCAATGGGGCTACCTGCATGTTTAGAGCTCAGCACGTGTAAGCTATTTGCAGATTTAAGTCCATTTGTAGAAGAGCTCCCTGTACAAGAAATCTGTTGAGCGGACATCATGTCATTAACACAGGCCAAGATTTTGAAAAGTATGTTGGATGCTTAATCTGAGATGATTTAAAGAGGCCTGGCTTTCAAAAAGGGCTGCATGCCCGCCCTTTAAAAATCAGGCCCCTTTAAGATGTCTTAATATGGACATCCAAAAATGGAGGTGTTACTTCTCAAAATCTTTGTCCATACACTGGCTAAGTGTTTACATTCAATGCCTTCATTCCCTTGCTCTATCCTCCCCCAACCATATTAAAAGATGTAAATCTATCTTGCTTCAATGCTTAAAAAAATGATTCTTAGTTTTAGTCTATGAATATAGCCCCCTCTCACAGAAGATGGGAAGATGAGCCATGGTATTGTCTAATAGATTGTCCTCAGAGACTTGGAATTTGTCTTGTAAGAACATTAAGTGCAATAGATTTTGATGATCTGTGAATCCCATAGGGGCACTATGTGATTGTTTAGTGAGCCTCAACCAAGGGCCTGTTTTTGGAGCTTTGCATTTATTTCCAGTTTTATATCTTCCATTTGAAAGCAAAAGTAATTGTGTTTCAGAAGAGTATTCTAAAATCCATGCTTAGCTAATGGCTCTTACCGTTAATTAGCTGATAGAGAAGAAGCCAGTTGTACTGCTTGTAGACAGTTTATGTGCAGGACATGTCTGGTGCATTTTTAAGGCTAACCCTGTCAATGCAGCAGCTGAAAATGGTTCGGATATGTCTCGCACGTGTCATAGCCTCACAAAAGCTTTCTTTTTCCATAACAATTAATAGTTTCATAACGTGTGTCTCCCAGCGCTGGCTGAATCACATGGTGCATTGCACCGCATACTTAAAAGCCTAATCCACAGCTGATTTTCTACCAAGTAGCGTGCGATGCAAAAGACGATTTGAATTGGTTTATACATGGAGGAGCTCTTGTTTCCAGTGCCTCTATTACGTTTATGGTTGACAAAGATTTAAAAGCATGTTGTGTGTCTATCTAAGGTACTGCCATAACCCCCATTACTGTAATGCCTAAGCGCCTGCACCTGAGTATAGAAACCCCACAGTGACAGGGAAGAGAGGAGAGAGGCTCTGTGCTAAGGTAGTCCCTTCCCGCCAATCATGAATGGTAGGAAGGAGGAAGCTGCAGTCAGCAAGGCGAGGGAAGTCCTGAGAAGGGAGTGGCTCCTGAAACAGAAGGAGGAACTGCCACACCGGAGCCCACCCACTTCTGCTCTGCAAGGAGTCCAGCTCCCCTCAGGGGCGTGCCTCATAGGGAGACTGGCTTGGCTACGTGGCTGTAAGGACTGCAGTAAAGCTGCTACCCAGGCACCACTGCAGTCAGGTGGTGCCACTGACCTTTTGCATTGTCTTGCCCTCAGGAGGGCCATGTTTTGTGGTGTCTGTGGTTTTAATTCGCCCCCCTTTTCCCCCCTCACACACAAAGGAAGCAGGTCCACAGTGGGGAGGGGGCTCACTGCAAGGACTAAGAGGCTGGGCCTGTACTGGGCCCTAACCCAGCTAGAGAGATGCCCTAGAGACACTCATTTAACAGCGTCTCACACTCCTCTCATGTATTTATCCTCCCAATATCCCTGTCAGGCAGGTCAGCGCTATTGTTTCCATTGCACAGATGGGAAACTGAGACCCAGAGAGGCTGAGTCTCACAGCAAGTCTGTGACTGAGCAGGAAATAAATCCATCTTTCTTGAGTCCCAGGCTAGAGTTCTAACCATTGGGTCATCCATCCTCTCACTTGGCTCATTACAGCAATTCCCAATGAATGTATCAAAGTCTGAAGATATAATCACATCTAGTCGGGCAGAGATTCACATTAGTGCCCAAGTATTTGTGGACCTTTCTCATGAGTTTTTGAGAACACTATCCGTGAATCAACATTGCCAGCATTCAACAAGCATTATAGCTCTATAAGTCTTATGCAGACAACAGTCTTCTCTTCCCAGTACACTATTTCCATTGTGTTCCCAGATGGTTCTTCTTCCCAAATAACATCCTTTTCTAGGTGGATTATCCACCACCACAAAAATCACTTATTCTTTCAGATACAATTAGTTTTAATTAGACTGGCATGGACTAACAAACAATTGATGCACATTTATGGATATAATAAGCAACTCGATTTCTTCCAATACCCTATGCTTGGGCATGCTAAATAGACTCCATTGTATCTGCTGCTAGCACACTCCTCATGGAATATCTCTGACATTAAATTCCACATACTGCTATGCCGGGGCTCCCTTACTTTAGATTCTGTCCTGGTGCTAGAACAGGGAGTTCTCTTGAAAGCCAACTGCTTACAGTCAATAGACATCAATTATTTGTAATATAGTAGTGCCTGGAGGCCCTGATCAAGATTGGGGCTCTACGGTGCTGTACAAACACAGAGTGAGAGACAGTCCCTGTCCTTAAGAGCGAAACGGACATGATAGAGAAAGGTTAGGAGAGGAAACACAGGCACAAAGGAAATTAAGAGACTTGCCAAAGTTCACAGAAGACCAGTGGCAGATGTATGGAATACTATCCAGCTCTACTGAGTCTCTTTCCAGTGTCCTGTCTACTAGACATCACTGTCTCCTGGCACACCCTTCAAGGTTTACAGAATCATTAAGTCTTTGAAGATTTTCCCCAGTGCCCAAAATTATATTTTGAAACACAGCAAAATTCAGTGCCCTCCACAGAAGCACCACAATAAAAATGCAGGTAACAAAGAAGAAAGGTTAAACGATGTTGACATTAGACCTCATATGATATGTAAGCAGCATGGCCCTTTCCCTGTCACTCAAGCAGTGCAGTGAGATACCCAAGTGTATTTGTAGTGACAAATGGCCCACTTCTGACATTAAAATCTGGACCCAAGTTTAAAATATGCCAGATTGACTACTCCTTCCATGCATTGCCCTGGGCCCTGAAGGGCTGTGATCAAAACTGCAAAAGGCCAGCTCAGGATATGTCTACACTGGAGCTGGAGGTATAATTTCCAGCTTAGGTAGACATACCCACACTTGCTCTGGTCTGCCTAGCACACTACAAATAGCAGTGTAGTCATCTGAAAAGCTTCATATGTATTCAGGGTGGCTAGCCTACTCACTGACCATGAAGCCATGGCTACAACTGCTGTTTTTAGTGTGCTAGGCTGGCCAGAGCTGACGCACATGTCTACCCGAGCTGGAAATTATACCTCCTGCTCTAGTGGGGACACACTCCCAGTGCTGCCATGGAATTACTGAGCATGGTGCTTTGTTAATCATGTTCCCACCAAAGGAAGGGAGCAGGAACCAAGGAGCTGGCAAAATCTTAGGGCCCAGCACGTGGTGAGGCATCCAACTGCTATTTGCTTAGAACCCTTGGACACGTTTCTGTGTGGGTAGATAGTTCTCATGACTGTCCTTACTCTTGGTTCCTTCTAAATGCAGCTCTGAAGTAGCTACTACTCCTGGAGTAAACCAAGAACCACAAACTGGCCAGCACATCCATCATTTGCATTAACTGGTTCAACCCTCCCATCGTTTTACACGAGGCTTGGCCACTCTCTATGATGTCTACTTGATCTTCAGTGCAGCTGCCATCCAGGTTTGCTAATACTGGTGAGTGCCCAAAATAGCAGGTAAACAGTCACTCAGTGGAATTCAGTTTCACTCCATTTGTGACTAGCGCTAGGCAGATGATAAAAGCAGTGAGTCATCAAACATATGACTCACTTGGCAATTATTCCAATATATTTACAAATGATTTGTCCAGCTCTGCACTACAGCTGGCCCAGCCCTGTCCTCTCTGCCTCTCTCTGCAGCAGCTGAGCCAACAGCCAGTGCTGAGCTTCAGTCTTTGGTTCCACATGCTTCCTTCAGCCATGCTGTGCAGCCTGTAGGATGATCTCAAAATGGCTTGATTGCCTCCCTTTATAATTAACATTATTGGAATTTGCACAGTACCACTCCAATGCCATGGACCAAGGTATCTGGGGTAAAATTTTCAAAAGTGGATTAGGCACCTAACTCCCATTTCCAAAAATGCCTTAGGCAATCGGTCTCTGGACCATCACGGTTACATTTTCAAAAGCACCTTTATACCTGGGTCCAGATTTTTAAAGTTATTCAGTCATTGCTGCACTCAACGTTGTAATGCCACCTGATTTAGGATCCTAGATCTCATTTTAAAAAGGGATGTAGACACTTAAGAGCCAACATCCCATTGACAGTTACTGGGTTTCATGTTCCTACTTGCAAAAATGAGATTTAAGTTCGTAAATCAGTTGGGCACTGCAATGCTGACTCCAGGAATGCCAAAATACTTTTCAAAAACTGGGCCTCAAAGGTCAGGTTTTAAAAGGTATTTAATGATGCAGCGAGGCATCTAGTGGGATTTTCAAAGGTGCCCACCACATAAATCACTTTTGAAAATGGGACTAACAGCTAGCTTTTTAAAGGTATTTAGGTGCTTAACTCCCATGGAAATCAACACGAGTCCGGTGCCTGAAAGCTTTTAACAATATGTCCCTAACACGTTTAGGTATATTTGAAAACGTTACTTGTTGCCTTTAAAACTTTACAAGGGTTGGCTAAGTACAGGGAGAGGTGTCGTGATTTTTTTCAGTCATGGTCTTTGCATTATCAGAGAGAGTTTTCTAAACTATTATATAAGGTAGCACGTTCAGCTACTCCAGTGTCGAGCACCATTATAAGAACCTAGGGATGTTGCTCATTAGTCCCCCATCTGGCCAGTTGGGAAATGACATTGATGAGGTTTACATTTTGAAGAGAAGCTGAGCAAGCAACTGAGAGGTCCATTATGATGGCTGCAACTCAAGGCCTTAGAGAGAAAAACCTGAGTGAGATTCTCAGGACTTCCCAAGAAGAGAAGACAAGAAGGGTCAATGAGCACAGGACTCGGAGTCAGGAGACAAGAGGTCTACCCCTGCCATTGCCACTGATGTGCTAGATGGCCTGAGGCAAGGCAAGTCATCTTTTTTATGCCTCAGCTTCCCCAGCTGTACAATGGGGATAATTACGTACTTCGTTAGCTATGGGGAGAAGTGCTATACAAAAGAAAAGTATATACCATAGAAACAAAATAATTCCTCCTCTTCCCACCCCAACAATGAAGTATTTGAGCTCTAATATTTGTAGTATTCTAATTACTTTCAGCCTTCAGTTTCCTGTGTAACCTCTGAATTTTTAGGTTTAAAAATGAAATCCAAGACTGCAGTTAAAATATTTGCAGTTCATGAAAAATAAATGTATAGACGTAAGTGTCGTCTTTTAGTTAGAAGTGGTGATCTGTGCCCCACCCTCGCCTCAACTAAAAGCAGCAAGAACACGGACTGTCCCTTTAATTAGGAGCTCATTAATAAATCCGTCTTGTTCTCAAATCCCCACACACATGGTACAGTAGTTCATTAGCACAGGAAGAGACAATTTAGATTTCCTCAGATAATTGCATCTGTCACTAATCAAATTAAGGAAGGATGTGCAAATGTATCTAAAGCTGGACAAACCCGTGTGGAGGAGAGAGGAAGGAAAACAACAATCCTGTTTCAAAGATCATCTCTAAAAGGAGCTGAAAGAAGGAAACAGAACAGCTGACAAAATTATCTACCAGAGACCTAAGAAACTCTCCTGTCAAAAGAAAGATCCTCAGTGCTGGTTTAGATTAAGGTTCCGCTTTAATCCAAATGTCAAGGACCGAGGCTATGCAGCTGCTCGTTCTCACAGTCACATTAATGCTTTGAAACATGCCACAGCAGGCATAATGAGTGAGACCTTGGATCACGCTGAGCACCTTCTCTTAAGGTTGATTCATTTCATTCGATGGGGCACGGTATGCAGATCTCTTTTGAAATCAAGGGTGTAGCCGATCGACATGGGGTGGGAATATTCTGGATTTGCCAATCCAGGAGAGCGGAGTGCTTGTGGCAATGTTCAGAGTTGAGATACAGCACCTGCCAGTTTTGAAAGAAAAATTGGAGTGGCTATTGCTCAAACACAGCACTGAGGTCAGTAGGAAATGCTTATCTTTTTGAGTGACGTGACATTGTCAGTTGGTGATACAGTCTTTACTTATGAGTTGCACTAACTCATTCACTCACTGATGTCGGTTTTGATTAGGAATATAGGAGTTGCCAGAGCTGAATAGGACAGTTGTTCATATAGTCCAGTATCTTGTCTCTGACAGTGGATAGCACCAAACGTTTCAGAGAATGGCACAAGAACCCCTCAATAGGCAGATGTGTGATGAGCTACCTTATGTCCTTCCCCTGTCTGGTAGGTCTCATCCTAGTTAGTGATTGTCTTAAAGTACAAGGTGTAATATCATGTCCCAAAAAATTGTCATTGATTACGATAACTCTGGGTATCTTTAATAGTTATATAAATATTCAGTGCTTTTTAAAAATCTTGTTAAGTTCTTGGCTTCAACAACTTACTGTAGCCGTAAGTTCCGCTGTCTAATTACACGTTGTGTAGAAGTATTTCCTTGTATCAGCTTTGAATTTCCCACTTTTTACTTTTACATAATGTCGCCTGGCTCTTGTGTTATGAGGTAAGGAGAATAGAAGCATCGAATCTCCCTTCACGAGACTAATAATTACTTTATTATAGCAAACTGCCGGTTCCTCTATAGCTAAGGTTTAGACCAGTTTTCTCTAAAAAGTTCAACCCTTCTTAGTGCTCTACAACCAGCACAATTGTTCAGATTGCCTTGAAATCTGATGTGTCTCATGGAGGCATTGGCTATGGTTAGTGTGCCAAATTTGGAGTCATTTGACCAATTGGTTACTGAGAGATGTGTTTGTATCCCCACTTCTTCATCTCCTTTCCAGGGTTACATTCCCAATCTTTTCGGTTGCTCATCATATGAGAGTTTTTTCACCGTTCACATGCTAATCAACACATGGAACTGTTGCAGGCCCACATTCAACAATTTAAGAGGACAATCGGTTTGAACAGACGACAGTGCAGTTTGGGATTTTGCATTACTTTGCTGTGGAATTTGCCATGGCATAATGAATTTTATTTTACAAAGCTAATCATGTTTTTGCAGAATTCCAGTAATGCAGATTGGTATGTTGGCAAAGCTATAAGCAATTGTTAACATGGGAAGCATTAGGCAACTTTAATCTATGTGTTGCTTCCAGCTCTACCAGTAATATGCACTACTTAATTGAAGTCCATCGCACCCACTGTCCCTATTTCCCCCCAGAAACACAGCAACGTCGCTTGCCTGCCTGCTGTCCGACCTTGCTATTAGGTAACAAAAGCCTGAGATCAAAGGAATTAAAGTGCTCCCTTCTCTAGTACTTCAATCAGTGATACGAGCAATTAAAATATGAATTAATCTAAGGAAGATAAAAACGCAGATGTAGAACAAGAGCTGTTAGAATCACCTTGAACTTGTGCTTAGCGCCATTTGTGAGATTAAAGACATTTAAATTCCATTAAAAATCTGGTTGCTATAATGTTAAAAACACCTTGTCTGCTGGGTGTGCTGAATGCCTCCCATAAGGCGTAAGTAACTTTCCACCAACTAGTTCATGTATTAATTCAGAGTGACTCTCGCTGTAAATAGAAACATGCAGCATGGGTTTTCCATGGTGAAAGGAGGTAAGGTTATGGCACTTTTTACAGGAGCAGCAGTATTATCATGATCATGTAGAAGACAACAGCAATTACCTTTGGCTTGTTCCTGAATTGATTATTACAGGCCCTGACTTTAATTGTTTGGCTACTGAATACCACTGGAGAAAGCAGGAAGTGGACGCAGTGGGTAAAATTGACCTCTGTGCAGAGGGCCAGGACAAGGCCTACGAAACAATTTGAGCTTACATGGGTGTAGTGCCAAAAACTCTGACTGGCGGAGTTTGTCACCAGCCCCTTCACCTCCCAGTCTCTCCACTCCCGCACTGAGTGCAACTAGGGAGCCGCAGGCCGGGTTGACGTGGCCACCGGAGATGTCAGTGCTCATGGGGCGCTGCTGCCAACAGGGGAGATGCAAATACGTGTATTGGCCTCCAGGTGCTGGAGACTCACTGTACGCCAGTGGTCCTAGCTCTGCCACTGCTTTGCTGGGTGATATTGGGCAAGTCTCTTCACCTCTCTGCTCCCCCATTTGAAAAATGTGGATGATAGTACTTACGCCCTTTGTAAAGCACTTTGAGATCTAAAATAGTTATTAATTGCATACAGTGATTTGGGGTATATGCTTGCAAGGCACTGATCCTCTTCTGCAAAGGGCTAACGACCTGTACTTGTTGCTAGTGCCTGGCACCACAGAGGAGGCACTCAGCGCTTGTAGGATCAGTCTTCTTGTTTCCAGACCGAGTAGTACAATTTACATAGTAATCCAGTGTCTATTTTGAGAGATAAATTACAGTAATTCAGAGGTGGTATTTATTAATGAATCAATGCTCTATTCTCCTTTTGAACACAAAGGAATTGCTGACCTCACATGGAAAATCACTTAAACTTTCCCGCCATGGGAAGGAGGTCAAGTTAAAAGGAGAAAGTGGAGGAGGAATAAAAGATTTCTAGAGTTGGTCAAAGAAATGGAGGGGAGGGAAATTCACAAAATTCATCCTCCTTTTTTTCAAAAATCAAAATTTTGAGAACAATTTTCATAAATATGTTGTTAATGAAATTTCAACCAGTATTAATCAGCTATACCACGTGTGAGATAGGGGCAGAATCTAGGATCCTTTAAAAAAAAAAAAAAAACCAATTCCAAAAAAGCCCTGACCTCAATCTCTTGAGTTAAATCAGCATCTTTATTAGCTGTATCAACAATGGGATTTTATCCTTTGTGAACTTGCCCTTAAAGGGCAGTATGATCACACATGCTAAAGGTGGTGTCCCAGTGCATGCCGTACCTGGCAAGGGTACATGTACATACCAGCTAGAAGAGGTCTGTGACAAATCAGAAACTAACTTTGAAAACTTTGCAAAGTGAGGTTTTTCAGATTTAATATTGAATCAGAGAATGGGGTAAGGTTTTGGAAACACCATAGAATTTTACTGCTTTTTTTCCTCCTCAAAAGCAACACTAGGCACACTAGTGATGATGGCCTTGATTTTAAGTGGAACAAAACGAACCTTTTGAAATTGCAATTGAAAATATTTTTCAGAAGAAAATGGATTTAATTTTGGAAACAGTAGATTTTGAATTGCTGCCTATCTTTTTATGTGAAAATGACCAACGTAATATTTCTGAGTAACCAAATGAACTGGAAGGAAGTGACATTTTATACCGATATATTGAAAGAAATATTTTCTTCACTTTCACTCAGATATGTTAGCCAGCATATTACAATAGGTAATAAGGGTCTGTAGCAAGGCCCACTGAAGTCAATGGAAAGATTCCCATCGACATCAATAGGTGCTGAATTGGTCCCTAAATAGACATCTGGTTCATACCTTGAAAGGATAGTGCTAGGAGTGTTGTAATGAAGCTCCCTTAATACATCTCCCTTAACTAATGCATGTGTGATTAAACAGGAATTTTCTGCATTAGCTACCTACCCATGAGAGGAAAATGGAATTGAAACATGGCAGCTGGCATTTGTACTAAGGAGAGTCAGAAAAGCACTTTCTCTCATTACATGTTCTTTAGGAATGTGTTTTAAATAATATACTTTCTGTGATTTATCCTGGAACTCTGTTCCTTTCCTCCAATTAAGTAGAACCCAATAGAAATTTAGCTCAAAATTCATCGTGCAAACTGAAAGGCACAGAAAAAAAAAACTTAGATTTGATCCCAACATGACAAGGGGTTTAAAAAGTTCAAATCAGTTGTCTGTAGAAAATCAATTATGAAGCAGACCAATCTGCTTTAGTGTTGAAGGGAACTGATACATTTGTAGATTCTGACAGAATATCTCAGATCTCCAGTAAAGAATAGGGAAAGGCACTGAATGGCTTATTGCTTAATGGTAAGCAAAGTAACCAGAGCTGTTTTCAAGCCATTTAACTAAATATGTCCAGACCCCCTCAGTGGTTCTTAGATACCTATGTCTCCAGTGCCATTTAGAGACATTTAAGCTAATTCACTGTCCCCTTCCTGTCACCCGCTTATTATTGCAAAAATGTGAGGGTATGTGACTTCAAGGTACTGCACACAGTAGATTAGGCAAAGGTTCAATAAAATGGATATTGTGGACTTCGCTGGAGTCCTTGTTTAGTAAGATCAAACTAAACCTGATGTGCTTTATAAAACACCTTCTTCTTACCATCAGCTCTTCCTTTGGGTCCTGAGCCAGAAAGTGTCTAGGTACTCACAGGTTCCATCACTAAAGTTCATGGGAATTATGGATGCTCAGTATTCTGTATCCTATCCCCATTAAAGTCAGTGGCACAGCTCTCGTTGATTTTAGTAACAACAGGATTGGCCTCAAACCCATAGGGTATGATGCCAAAAAGGAGGTGAGCATGGTCTTGATAACTCATCTTACACAGGAAGCTTTTATAAAAGGAAAAAAACTAAAAACTATAGACACTGACATACAGACTTCCACATAGCTTGAATTCTAGCTTTGTCTCTTTCGTTACCAGGATCTGCACCCTCTCTGGATGTCTCTACAGCTCACAGAGACAACTAGTATCTAAGTAACATAGTGGAAGTAAACATATAATTAAAAGCACTTCTTTGGGGGTGGTGTGTGCCATCAGCTCTCAATACATGAGCTCTTCAGCATCAACCAGAACAGGAAAGGATCTATAGTGGAGTAAGTTTCCTTTAACATTAAGGAAAATCATTTATGTACTCATTCATTCAAACTTCCAATAGATTTTTAGATTACGGGAGTGAACGGTGCTCAGCACCTCTTATGCTTAGGCCCTAGTTATGTTTTCTATTGTATCCAGAGAGTATCGTGATATCAGTGGCCTTATGTACATTACATGTAGGCATTAGACCAAAACATAGGCTGTGTATGCAAGTTGTGGCATATAGTTTAGCTAAAAATATTCCATTAGATGTGCTGGAGTGTAGACATGGATTATTATTAATTCCCCAGTCTACTCTAGGAGGGCTTTTACATTACATTGTTTTCATTAGTGTAACTCTGGTTTTCTTCCCTGCTAAGCGTGGTTTGTGACTGGGCAATCTGAAAGACCGGAAAAAAAAAGTTTGTACGTTTGTTGCATTTTTATCATGGAGTTGCAAAAGAGATTCCATAGTTAAGGTTACAACAGAAGTTCTGTTTGAAGCCAATTTTTCAAGTGTACTAACATACACATGTATAGGTAGATGAAATTGCAGATTGCTGTGTGACATTAGGGGTGGCAGAGATAGTGTCTGTGGTCATTTGGCCAAGGGATTTCCAAGATTCACGATCCCCATGGCCAAGCCTTGCTAAATACGACTTGGTTGTAAAAATGAAAGGTTCTTGTACTTCTTTTTGCACTCAGATTCATAGCAAACAGAGGGAAGGAACAACACAAAACATATCAATGTGCTCTTCCTCCATTGATCGGGTATCTAGCACTAAGGGTATGTCTACACTATGGGTTCCGTGGCGATCGACGCAACAGGATCGATTGAATGGGTTGTGTAGACCTGCTCAATTGATCCCACATGGCCTCTCTGTCCAATGCTGGTAATCCACTTCCCTGAAAGGATTAAGGCTGTGTCGATAGGAGGGCGTCTCCTCTTGACGCAGTGCTATGAAGACGCTGTGGTGCATCAACGTCAGTGTGGCCACGGGAGATACTCAGGCTACGTAAGGTAGCTTGCGTATCTCCTGTTGACTGCCAGTGGCAGTGTAGACCAGGCCTTAGTGAATATCTAAAGAGTGAATGATAATAAAACAATGGTGAAAGTCCTATTTTCATCCATCTTAATATCCAACCACCTACTCGATGGCTGCTCGTTATAAGAAAGGGGGGCAGTCTGCGTAAAGACGAGGAGGGATATTTTCTTTTGCAATGTTTATTTCCATCTCTAAAATTTTCTTTTCTCCTCTTGGGGCTGTTTTCCAGGATTGCATGAAAGTTATGTGGCATAAGAGAGCAGTGAAAATGAAGAATGTTGTTGTGAAGTCATTTTGGTTAGTTATGTAGCGATGTTAAAATTGCAGTTTATTTGCTGTCATTTAATTGACAGGGGCTGGCGCTAGAGAGAAAATTGGCAGTAGATTTCTGTTGGTGGGAATAGGGAGGTGGAACTAACATGTTGTATAATGATAGGAAACAGGAAACATTTTAACTTGTCTCTGTTGCACAAGACACAGCGTCTTGATTTAATAATATGCTGAGTCTGCAAGAACTCAATTGTAGCACCAATATCTGAGCTAGGCAAGAGAGCAAACGATTTGTGGGGCTGAATCACATGCAGGCACTGCAGTCTGAGGCTGTGCTGATCAAATATTTACACTGTCTATTCACATCAGACCGGAATCCATTTTACACAACATCAGACCAGATGGGAGTCCAGTTTCTACTGAGTACTACAGTCCAAGTGGCAATGTAGAAAGAGAGAGGGTAAGGAAGGGAGAGAGTTAGCAGCCTAACTCCCATTGCTAACATAGTACTGTTTGAAACCAATCTACACACACACACATTAGGGAGTTTTTAGTGCACCCCAGCAGGGTCTACATGGGCCAGTCAGCGTGCAGCACATTAGTGCGCATTAGAATTCACATGCCTGTGGTGTGCATTGCTGCGCTGCATAGACAAAGCCCTAAGTGTTACGTCGAGTCAAACTTTCCAATGTAAGTGCCTAGTGGAAATACTAGTTTTAGGCAGGTAAGCGTTGAAATAGGTGCTTAAATGTAGATTGAGGTGCCTACTCGGGATCAAAAATTTGGCTGAGGGCTCAATTCTCCTTTGATCTATGCTCCACTGTCATAATTCAGATGGATAGGTGAGGTCTTGCAGGGTGACAAGGATCCAATTCCCCTGTGGGATGCTCTGTGGTGGGCTGGAATCGCATCTGCAGCATGTGCTGCATTCCCTGAGAGGAGGAATCCGCTACTGCCATGCCTCTATTGGAAGGGGCAGTGTTTGCCATAGTACACAGTATTGTGTGGGATTGTATGGAAGTTTACACACCGAGAAATTGAAATATGAAATTCAATGGGATTTGGTTATCTAACTCCCATATTCTCCTTTCAGAATCCCAGTCTTATCTCCAGGCTCCCAAACTACATTCTTTTTATCTTTGGGTTTGGAGGAAGATGATTTAAAGCCCTGCAGTTCAAATGAGTGAGCAGCCAGGAGTGACTGTAAAAGAGACAGAAAGTCTTTAATGTTAGAGCTAGTGTCTAGCTAGTGGCACTCAAAGAGCAGAGGAGATGCTTTGTCAGTGAATGAACCCACAGAGCAAGCTGCCTGCAAAGTTCTCTGGCTATTGTGTCCCGTCTTGTCCAGCCATGAACACTGTGACATAGTGCCAGCACCTAGCATTCCAGGTACGGTACAGCAACCTCCTTCAGCCCATTACTCCCCCTTTCTCTCCTCTCCCAGCTTCTGGGAGAAGGTTGAGGGTTTCTCACCTCTGTCTTCTGTGTCCTTATCAAGTTCTGGACAAGAGGTGTCTCTTATGTATCCATTTCTCAGCCATTGAGAGAAGATGTTCTCCTCTCACTCCCTTCCTAGCTGCTTGGGGATTTACCTTCTCCACTTCTCCTCTGCTGGGGAAGGGGCAGAATTGGGTTTCCTCTTCCCTTCCTAACTTCAGAGAGTGGATGGGTCATTTCTCCTTCCTCCCTTGCTTCCTGGCTGCTTAACAGATGTGCAATGTGGAGAGCTTCAAACTTGCACCTGCCTTATACCCAGGACTGGAAGGGATTACTCCAGATCAAGACTATGGTGCAAATGTCAGGGAAGCATGAGGAAGCCAGCCCTGTAGCTGTCTGCACTATACCCAGTTCAAGCCTAGGGCTGTTCTATTGGAAATAGCCCATTTCCCAGAGCCTTAGAGTCACTTACAGTAGGCGGGAGCAGTCTGGGTACGGTTATATTTGCTTAAACATGATAAATCATTTTATAAATTGATCTGTGTACCCAGTGCCCAAGCAAATACCAAGATCCATGTATTAGACACAGTCAGACGACGATTCCTTGGAATGAAGGAGCCCTGTCAGTTAGATCAGGCATATTCACAGGGCAGGTAGCATGCCTTCATCAGTTAAGCCAAAGCCCCCATCGCTCAGGTATCTCCTCTTATCCAATTAAATTGTCTCTGTGCTTAGCTGGCTGGCGATGCAAAGTGCAGAAGCAGTCAGTGTACAGTGCTTACATAACCTAAGTGTTTTCTGCTGCAATCATTGTAGGAGTTAGCTAATGGCAGGGTATGAGGGCCTCCTGCTGAGTTTCCATTACCTTGTAATTTTCAGCTTGCTCACTGTTGCAATAAAGCCTCTCTGTCTTGTAATTCCTCCAGCATTCATGTCTCATCTTCTCCAGACTTGAAGTACATAAGATGCTTTCTGTGGGGGGATTTATTGAGATAAGTTATTGAAGTCAAGCAGTGAGGCAAGCATCCAATATTACTCTATTCATCTCTGAATTTATGTTCACACTGTCTTTTGAAGGTCTAATGTAATCACAAACAATTTGTTTTGTATATGTTTAAAAATTCATAATTTTCTTGTACAATGGGAAAAAACAGCACTTGTGGCTCATTAGTGGTGGGATTCACAAAACATCTGGCTTTTCCTTTTGATGTAATTTCTGTGTGACTAAAATTCTGCCTTCGTTCTGAGCCGTTCAATGAGGAGGTGCAATCGCTCTGCCAGAAACTCATTAAATGTGCCCATGAGTCAAACTGTATAATCTTCCAAATGTATTTTCAGAGAATTAGAATATTCTTTCCCTGGCATGTTCTGATCACGAGAGTGATTTGGGAGTATCCTTTACGGCTGAATCCTACGCACATGAAGCCTGTCTCTGCTCCAGCACTCCTATCTTCTGCATCTCATTTGGAGCCAAAACCAGAGCTTTTTTACCGTTGTTATTAGAGTTAGATTATTTCCTAGAAGCCCAGACCAGACTGGAGGCCCTTTGTGCTCGATGCTGTACAAACTCTTCCTGAGAAGCAGGACCTGCCCTGAAGACCCTGCAATCTAAATAAGCCAAATAAGCCAAATAAGCCAAATAATACTACCTTTGTACCTATTTTAGTAGATGGGGAATGGAAGAACAGCCATTAAGGGCCTGATTTGCAAAAGTACTGAGCAATGGTGTAGTGGAAGTGGGCAAATTAACCAAAACTGAACTCCTTATTCACCAAATGAGAAGCAAGTAAACTCCATGTACCTGCTTTTACCCTCCAGTACACTGATGCTGAACACCCAAATTTCCAAGACGCTGGGGGTGGTCTGAAAATCATTCCCAGTTGACTTGGCCAAGGTCTCACAGGGAGTCTGTGGAAGAACTGGGAACTCAGCTTAAGTCTCTTGCATCCCAATCAGAGCTTTACCCATAACAGCACCCTTTCTCTCTCCCTAAGCAACTCCCCAGCTTATTATTTTTAATAATTTTTTCAAATGGCCCCATCATGCTCACTCTGGGCTTATGGACTTTCGTGGATAAAGACATTATTACAAATAGATGAAGTGTGTCTGGTCAGCCCCACATCCAGTTATGAACAAAAAATATACCCTATCGTGACAACTTCAGTCAAGATCCAGAGCAAACAGAGGGGATTTATATTCCTGAAGACCAAATTTATTTGTCCAGTTGAGGTCTCTTTGTTAGAAAAACTCTGCCACTGGCACCCAGACTTTCAACTAGAGCAGAAATAAAAAAGAACCAAATGATCTCAAATGCTGCACCAGATAGAAAGAACTAAGCACTGATCAGAAGTCCGAACTACTTGTGTGAGATACCATTAAGAGTGTTATGGCCTGTTCCAAAACCTACTGAAATTAGAGGGCGTCTCTCCTAAATGTCAGGTCAGAAGCATAGCACTGCTAGATGTTAGAACTGTTGCTGGTATATAATGTTAATATAATACTGCTTGTGAGTTTCTACTAGTGCAGCAAGTCATGATGCTCCGGTCGGGAAGGAAATGTGACCACAGAGAAGGAATTGCCTGAACTTGAAGGAATGCCAAACCATTCAGGATCTACATTCAATTAAATTGGGGTCTACTTGTAAGTACAATGCTAATGGAAGTCCCCAGCTTTTCTGTTGCTCCAGAGAAGAATGTTTTAAGCTGAGCAAAGCCACGCATAAAAACTTCAAAGGGAGGATCGTCTGCATAAGCAACTCCATAGCAGGTGATGGCCTCCAATTCTGCCTCCTGTCATGTCATTCAGTCTAGCTGGTTTTAGGCATTTATCAAACTTAATCCCCTTTCCATCCAGCAGAATCCTCAGATGTTTGAAGACGTGTTTGCACCCACATAGCCGGGTTGGAAAGGTTACTGTGCCCTCTCTTTCCTTAAAACCACTTCCATTTATGTCTGAAATTACCTGGCAAATCTGTCGTCTCATGGATACATGCTCAAACTCTCATTAACATGAGCAAGGACCCCTTCATTTTCCAGCTGTATTGCTCTGATTTGCACTTAAAATCATTCTGTCCTTCAGGACTTCCCTTTACCAATCTACTAGCTGGCAATGTGCCAGATGTACAATATTTGGATCAGGATTTCAAATCCACCCCTGAAAGTTCAGTGGTGGTTGCGTTCTTTGTGGCTCCAGTTTGGACCCGATTCTCTTACTGTGTAAGGGAAATTCATGGTCTGACAGCTTCTGGCCAGTTGGACTGAACCAATTGGAGAGGAGACTTTCAAAAGCACCTGTGGTTTTCAATGGAACTTGTGCTCCTAACTCCCTTAAGGGCTTTTGAAAATCCTATTCTGAAGTGCTCCCATTTGCAAAGCCTTCTTTCCCCCCCACCGCCCTCTCCAATGTCCTGTGACTGGCCTTGCCGCATGTGTATCCTGCATGTTGTTTTCAAATTATGCCTTGAAGGACTTTTAGGAAGTAGCTTTTGCAGATGAGCCAAAGCCATCTCCTTGCAGCTGCCCACAACTACCTTTTCCTTCTGAAACCAGCTACTGGCTTGGCAGTCATTTTTTGAACGTTTTACAGTGTGGGTAACCTCATATGGCCAGATCTACAGCTGGTGCAAATCAACATATCTCCATTGACTTCAGTGGAAGCCTATTTATGCCAACTTCTAAGCTAAGAAAGACGGATTTGAGCTGTAAATTGGGTCATCACCTGGATCTGGGCCCATCTCTACTTTTGTTCCCTAATCTGGAGGAGATTAGCTATTTACGTTTTTTAAAACACGTCCACAGAATCTTGCATCACCTAAAGTCTTTTTTTCTTGCATCGTTAACACATTTCACTATATCTTTTTTTGCTTTTGTTTTCCATCAGGTCACCTCAGCAATTGCTGATAATGGCTAAAATGACTTTATACAAAAACATAAAAATTCTTGGTATTGTAACATTACCCAATTAGGTGTTCATTGAATTTAAGCACTCGGATGCATTTGTGCGCTATGAGGTCAGAACAAAATCTTTCCAACAGCTGAGGAGCGTGGACATCCCTGGGGGAAGGTAGCCACGCACAATACTGGGTACATCAATAGACATAGCAATTACAATTGAACTTAACAGTTTATGAACAAGCCATACATTGAAAATTATCTGTACGAACCACTCCGCTAATATCAACGTATAACAAATGCTTCAGAAAAAAATCAGTCAGTTTATCAATAATTTGCAGAAAGATAAAGGGACAATATCGTTATGTTGTAACAAATACTTTGGCCTGTTTCAGTTCAGAATGAATTTTTTAAAACTGACATTATTTTTATATTGTTTGTATTTTTAAAAAAGTTTTACACACGTGCTGTTCAAAAACAAACAAACAAACAACCCAGTGATCCTGTGTTTTGGCCTGAAATTTTTCTTTCTAGTCACATCTTTTTAAGGAAGAATAACACTGTAGTTACTCAGAAAAACTCCTAGGGTAGGTTTGTTCCTGCCTGACCCTAAAACTCATACACACAGCAAAAACATACCTTGATCCAGCAGGAATTCCCTACATAGTATGCTTTATGAAAGCTCTCTTATCACCACAGGACTGTGCAAGGGTTAAAAACATCTTGGGGCCCAAATTCAGCTTCATTGTAAGCTGGTGGCACGATGCCACTGAATACAGAGGAGCTGCTCCCATTTATACTGGCTCTGATTTTTTTTCTTTAATTCTGTCGGTTTTTTTTTTTTTTTGCTAAATCAAAAGGATATTCTTTCAAGAATCATTTTAAAAAACCCTCATAACTGATCTTAGACATTTTCAGGCCTTTCTAGGTATGCTGTGCATATTTTGGGATTCACTATGAATGCACTGTGTTGTTGTTGTTGGTAGCCAAAATATACTATAGCTGAAACCCAATATGGCTCTAAAAATATTTCACTTTCACTCTGTGCAGTCACTCTATCTAGCATAGCTAGCTCACTTCAGTGCCTCCTAGACCAAGTCAGAATCCATGTGGCTGTATATGGTGACATTAAGCACTACAGGCAATATTAATATGGGACTTAGAGAAGTAATAGGGTCCCTGTGTCCAGCTGACCAGTGAACTGCACCCATTCCTCTTGGATGACACCATAGGCACTGAAAGTACACGGTCACCACTTCTAGGCTGGACTATTGGGACTCACTCAATCCAGCCCTCTGGGTAAGGTCCTTTGGAAACTACAGCTCCAGTAATGTGTGACTGCCCACCTCTTTGGCAGGAAAGATTGACAAGGGCCTGTCACAGTTGTACACTTCCTTGGTTTCCCCATTTGATCCAGTATCTGACTCAAGGTCCTAAAACTCCTCTTTAAACCCATTCAGGGCCCATCTACACAGCCTGTGGCAACAAGCCTCCCAGCCCAATTGAGAGATTTGGGCTTGTGGGGCTCCCGCTAGCACTCAGAAACTAGCCATCTAGTCAGTGCTTTGAAGTTGTGGCTGGGGATGGAGCTCAGGTTGTGATGCTTAGGGAGGGAGGTGAGTTTTAAAGTCTGAGCGCCAGCCTGAGCCACAACTTCACGCTGTTCTTAGAGCGCTAGCCCAAACCTCGCTAGCCCAAGACTGTCGATCTAGGCTGGGAGGCTTGCTGCTGCGACCTGGCTGTCTAAGAAACAAATTCTCAGTCCCTTAGAGTTGGACATATTAGTCCCCCACAGCTGGAAATATCAGGGATGATGAAGCTCCCGAGCCACAGTATGAATCTTTTGGAAGCTGGCAACAGATGATCCTAAACAGAGACCCCTTGAGTTATCACAAGTAGTCAGATAAAATGACCAGGAGATGTGGGCTCTGTTCCCAGCTTTGCTAAAGACTTCCTACATGACTTGGGTCTGGTAACATTTCTGAGTTACAGTTTTTAAATGCCACTTTTATTAGGGGATTGTGCAACTGAATTTGTTAACATTGATAACAAGGATTCCCAGAGTTACAATAGTAAGGATTAAACAAACCAAGAGTTTGGGAAAGGGTAAAAAGCTCATGCTAAAAGTGGTGGTGGAGAAATGTTCCATATAGTCATGTTATTCCATAACCGCCTAATGTAGCATTTCTTGCACCGTCCTCTGAAACCTCACTGTCAGATACTGGACTAGATGAACCACTCCTCTAGCATGGCAATTCCTAGGTTTCCAAAGTGCTTTGGGATCCTCAGACAGAAGGGGACAGAGAACTGCAAAGTGACAGCATTATCTTCTTATTGTATATAATGAAAGTTAGGGCATCAGCACAGGGAATAAAAAAGGCTGTGGAAATAACTTGGTACTTGTGGGCTTTTTCTCTTGTGTTGTTATGCTATGGCTAAGGGGAATGATAGCACAGAAAAGTAGGCCAACATCAAACCTGGGATGGAGGGGAAATGTGAATCAAAACGGCAAGAATGACCTGCTTGAAGAGGGGCAAATGACAGATGTATTGAAGCCTCCACTGGAATGAGCCACTGTCTCTTTCTTACTCTGAGCGAGCTTTGAAGAGCTTGTCAGTGAAACGGTTGTGTAGGCATGTGTCCTTAAAAAAGAGAAGAAAAGCGAGAGAGAACGAAATCCAGTATTGATTTAAAGTCCAATATTTCTGTTGCTACAACTGTGACAATAAATTCAAAAATAATTCAGGAGCTTCTGGCTCTCAACATGACAGACCAAGGGGATATGCTTCCTGGAGTGGAACCTCCCCCAGAGGTAGCAGAGAGCCATGGGAGAGGATTAATGACTGCACTGCTGAACCTGCACAATGCACGACATTAGGAGGGCTTTACTATAATGAAACCTTCCGCCTTCAGCTGCGTTGCGGACTCGCTGAATAGCAGCTGGCAGCACTGTGGAGAAGCTGCGCACAATGGGGGGAAAACGGCCAGACTGAAAAAGCAGAGCCGGAATTAAAAATAATAAGAGGAAAAAGGGGGAAACAAGCAGCTGAGAGAGGAAAGGTTTCCATTTGGCAACAGCTAGTTAGTAATTTTCTTAGTCAGGGATGTAGTTATTGTGGGATTTTGCACACACAGTTCTCATTAATTTCTAATGGGAACTGGGTAGCCAATCCCTCAGGCAGCTGTGAAAATCCCACCCACCCTGTGTAGTTAAGCACCATAGCTAACCCCCTTTTTTATTATTATTCTTAATTATTATTTGTATCGTGGTAGCACTCAAGCGCCCCACTCACAGGCCAGTCATTGTGCGAGGCGCTGTATAAACACTGAATAAAAAGATGATCACTGCCCCAAAGAGCTTACCATCTAAGTCTGAGACAAGTGAATACAGATGGACTGTTTGGAAAGCACAAGGACACGATGAAACAATAATGCTCAGCATGACAGCTCACCCTCTTTGACACTGTATAAAGCTAAGAGAAGAGTGGCATCAAAGGACATGGAACTCCACCGATACTCTTAAGTTCACTGATAAACACTGTAGAAGGGGCAGGGTATATGATGAGTAGAATGGCCAAAACCAGGGAACAAAAATATAGAAAAAATGTCAATTGCTCTTTCCCCTCAATGATACAATGTTAAAATTTCAGTGTAATTTTGAAATTTGAAAAATATCAATCAGTGCTAGATGTGGAGAACAAATACATGCTGTACAGCCCATGTGGGTGACATATACCCTGTGCTACTCCAGCACGAGGCCTACACACCACTTTAGGACAAAGAGAAATAGATTTCCACATGACAAAGTTGAAAAATTGGATACTAAGGTAGTGCTACTCAAAATGTAACAACCCAAGCTCCATTTTGCTACCAAGGGCACTTGGAATGATCCACAGAAGAACTAAATATATTTAGTTTTCTGTACAATAAAACATGTTAACGGAACATGAACTTTGCACTCAAGTCAGGGAACACATCAGTTAAGGCTGCCTGTCACATCTGTCTGTTTCATTTAAGTTGCTACTCTCCCACTCCATCCCTGAGGGTAGTTATGCAATCCTGAGGAAAGCGCCCCACACACAACTCTGAAAAATGATGTGTAGCTTTGAGAGCCAGTGGTCACCGTTTGAGGCACCTGGAGAGCAGATTGCCCTTAAATGGAATGACTCTCTTTGGTTTGGTTTGAGTACGACGAGAGCTCCTATGCTTGTATAAATATATCTAGCTGAATAGTCTCCTACTTTTTTAGATTAACGGTATGTTTCGCTTTATTAGACTCCTAATGCTGTCTGCTTTTCAAACACACATCAAGAATTCCTTGCAGAGTAAGCACTGTAGTTCTGGCTCCGCCATGGACTCCCGCTGTGACAGGGTCAGTAGCTTTACCTTGCTCTGTCTGTCTTGGATCCCCTTCCTGTGAAAGGGGGATAACACTTTCTGTGGGCGGATTAATTCGGTGATGTTTGTAAAGCACTGTAGAGATACTGTAACAATAATATTAATACCGCTCTTTTCCGCAGCAGGTCTCAAAGGGCTTTATAAAGGAGGTCACAATAATGATCTCCCTTTTACAGATAGGGAAACTGAGGCACATTGCAGGGAAGTGACTTGCCCAAGGTCTCCCAGAAGGCCAGACTCCTGAGTTCCAGTCCAGTGCTCTATCCACTGGGCCTCAGTGCCCTATGAAAGTATTGTTACGATTCTATTATTCTTTTTATTGATGTGGATGACGTGTGTTGGGCCAGATTCTGATCTCAGGTACACCGATATAAATCTGGAGTAGCTGCACTGACTGCAGCTGAGTTACCTCATGCAAATGGGATCAAGATCCAGCTTATGCAGCACTCCAAACATTGAGGAAGTGTTTTGTTTTGTTTTTTTTGTCTCCCAGCTGTCTCTAACAAAAGCAGCTCTAGCCAATTACACCATTTTGTGAGTTGTAATTTGATTTTATGGACCTGAAATTCTACACATGGATTTGCATAGACTGGTGATGGTTTATGCCATAACAATACAAAAATCAATCAGCAGAATGTCAGAAAAAAAGGACAGACCAACGCAGAATGAGAATGACAAACCTAGAAAGCTAAACAACAACCTGCAGAGGCAAGGGTGAGGGCAGGGGAAACCCAGGTCATATTGTAAGATCCCAAACAGCTCATGCAGCTGAGTCCACATGCTGGGCACTGGGAGAGAAAGGGTTCAAGAGGAAAGAAAGAAATAGCTCCACACAAAGGACCCCAAAATAAGGTCTTAGAAAGGAACTGACTCCAAACAGGCTTCATCTACCAACCAGAGGAAAGGGCATGGCAGACATGTTTTGTCTGAATAATATGACAAAAGGCTTCAGCTCTTTATTTATCTGCTTTTGAATTTTAATGAACAGTTTGAGTGATAATTACTAAATTTCTATATTTATATAAAACCAGCACATAAAATAGCACAATTTGATATTTATGAAGTGTCAGTTTGCCATAAATACAGAGATTTGTTAATGAGCGCTGGGAACTATTCATTAAAATTCAGAAGTAGATAAATAATGAATAGGAATTGCTGTTTATTCATTAAAATTCTCAGGAAAAAAACCCGAAAAATATCTCTTTGCTTACTGCTGATGAATCCAGCCCATTTCATGAGAGATTTGTTTTAATTAGTGCCATTTGGCGCTCTTAGTGCCAGAATAGCACAGAGCTGTTTGCACATTACAAGTTGTGAACAGGACTGCATTAAGACATTCCTAGGCCCATGCTCCTCTATATAGGATGGCAGGGACCACACATGTTGGACATATTGAGTACCAGACCAAATTGCTGTTTCTTCAGGTGTGTTTGTAGAAGACATGGGACTTACGCCCTGCCTAGTTTAACAAAGGATTTTGTCAGGGGGGCTCATGGTGGAGCAAGAGCTGTGTTGGGGTGTCACTGGCAGGTGATCCAGAGAACAGTTGATTTCAAAGGTAACATCCTGTTCAGATGAACACCACAGTTCAAATCTGTCAGAGGTATTGTTTCAGGGTGTCGGCAAACTCAGGCCAGCACCATTGCATTGGCTAGGCTCAGGGCTGGTTTTCCAGTTTGTCTTTACAAACAAGATTGTTAGAAACACAAATCTTTTTTCTAGCTGAAAGTTGATGATTTTTCTAGGGGTGACCTCCTGATCCCACTGTTCACCCCAGGAGTTGGGGTCCTAAGCAGAAATCTCTACTGCCTGTTACGGGTCGGGTTAAACTTTGCTGTGATGGATCAGGTGTAACCACGACCTTACATTCAAGATAGATGTAAAGAAGCCATCGTGCTCCACCATTGTGATCAGGTGGCTGAAATAGGTAAGTGACCTCTTACCCCAAACTCAGACCCACACCTCTAGCCAAAAAGAAAAGGCACATCCAAGGCCACTCAGGAATTTGAACTATGTGGACAGGGCCATGGCTGGGTATTGTTTGGGTAAGGGGATGTGCGGGTGTGAGAAATAGGGCAAAGAGAGAGAGGGAGAAGCAGCTAGAAAGCCAAGGATAGAGTAACAGAGAGAAAGTTAAGAGAGGAACCTTTTTGGGCACAGACTGTTGGCTGGAAAGGACAAGTTTGGAACAGCAGGAATCAAATACCAAAGGAACTGTCTCCTGCTGTTTGATTCCTGCTATGTTCAGTGAAACAGGACATTATATATAATCTTTGTAAATAAACGTGATTGTAGAAAATAAAATAACGGGTTCACTCATCATTTTCTCTTCCTCAGAGAAATGACTCTCAGGGCCCTGAACTTTAGCTATTCATTCAGGTCAAATTTCACAATTCACTCAGGTCGAAAGGAGTACTGTGCCAAGGCCTCTGTCCTCCCCTGGCTGGGAGCACTGGAAAACGTCCCTCACAGGGATTCCATGGACTTGCCTCTGAGGACAGCGGCTGAGTTGGGGCCAGATCATTCAACCCTGGATTCTTCCTGCTCATTACGGGGCTGGTCCATCTCCTCTGGAAGTCCATGGAAAGACTCCTACTGGAGTTAGTGAGGATGGCTCCAGCCTATCAGCTACTGTGTGAGGTGACAACAAGAACCAGCTTGCTGTCAGGTTCGATTTATATGGATCCCTCAAATAAGGAGGGACAAAGATTGCTTTGCATACAACTTTGTTTTACTTGCAATAATTTATACATCATCAATTACAATTTAAAAATCACCATTGATTCTTATTTAATACAACAATTTAACTACTTAAAACACAGTCACAATTACAACTATACAATTATATTTACAAAGCTAGCTTATACTATAGGGTTATACTTATGCTATTATACTTACACTGCAGCGGTGTTGTTTGTCAGCAGCAAAGCAACACTTCAATTCTACTAGTACGGTTCCCAGGTTACACATCTGAGTGGAAAATACAGTCACACTCAGGTTACACA
>ML675623.1:7825574-7920941 GCA_007922155.1 Mesoclemmys tuberculata
CAGGTTACACATCTGAGTGGAAAATACAGTCACACTCAGGTTACACAGCCACACGCTCTATACTTAGGTTTGAGCGGCAAGCTGGGGAGAGACAGTAGGTAGATCACGCCTACATGTAGAGCTATTCTGGTGCCCTTCCAAGATATGGGACATCTCCAGTTTACTTCCTGTTTGTGAACACCTTATATCTCTTCCTCACAGCAATGTGCCCACTCTCTAGCCAATTATGAGATTCCTAAGAGCGATGAGGTGAATGGGGGCTGCACCCTGACACAGCGAAACTGGATTTTATTTTTCTTAATTGTCCAGCTGCTGTTTGCTGTTGAGAAAGACTCACCCATCACAATACATGTCTGAGTGCTATTTAAATGAAATTTTACTGAGTTTCGAGTAACAGGTTTATCAAGACCCACAGGCTACATACGGATTACATTCCCTTCAGTACTTAACGCCTGCTGCGGTTTTTCCGGGGCTTGCAAGTTTCACAGAGATTTTGTTACAATACATGGCTGGGGGTTGTTACAAAGTAGCTAACATTTTACATCCAGGCCCAATGAGTTTATATTTCGATTAATTTAAAATGGAGTTGGGTCACTTTAATTATAAAATGAAACAATGTTACAACACGGTGCATCCTCAGCTCCCACTAACTCTCAGCATCGATTTCTAAATCACTGATAAAACTTTCCAGTTTCTGAGATTCCATAAGATCCACTTCTCCGACTTTTAAAGCCCAAGAGACTGTTCTTCAGACTGTGGGAAAAATCCTTAAAAACACATCAGTATTCCTGGGGGACCCCAGAGATTTTAGGCTGTTGTTTAATTTTGATTTATTGTCATCTCAATTTTGGGAGTGTTTTATATAACATTTATATCCATGAAACTGTGAGGTTCATAAAAGTTTATTAAATAACTCATTTCCTGTATTACAATCAAAACACTGAAAAGAATATGGAGAAACACAACATTAGCATCAGCTGCATTGCACCACTGGAGGAAGACTCTTTCAAACAAAGCACTCTAGGCTAGGTTGACCAGATGTCCCAGTTTTATAGGGACCGTCCTGATATTCAGAGCTTTTTCTTATATAGGTGCCTATTATTTCCCACTCGCTGTCCCAATCTTTCACACTTGCTGGCTGATCACCCTACTCTAGGCTGTATCTTTGTTCTTCTTTAGCTTCTCCCCAATTTAGAACGAACTTTGTTGTTTCTATTCATTGCTTTTTTTTTTTTTTTATATATACTTTGGGTTCTGTTTCTTCCCTCATGCTAGGGAAGCAACTGCACTGAATGCTGATTAGACTCAGTGCAGACTCTGGCAGTGTTTCACTGGTTCCACACGGTTCAGGAAAGGTTACCCGACTCACTCAAAAGTAGGTTAGTGATACTGGTGCAGGGAATCGAAGAGTCTGTTTCAAAGCCCACTGAAGTCAGTTGGGATTCTGGCCCAATGAACTTTGGATCAGACCCTATGTGAGCTGGGTATTTCAAAGGTAATGTCGTCAGATGTACATCTGTCAAGAATGCAATGTAAAGGATTTTCAGGAATGACATGGAAATGAAAGTGAGGATTCAAAGGCCTCTTTATGAAATCTCTATTCTTTTTTTAAATGAAGAAACACTGAGCTCCGTTTTGTCTCTTAAACAGTGACTTAAGTTTGGGCTACAAAAAATACCCTCTCATTCCTCTGTCTCCTCTGGACCTCTTGCCTTTCCCAGAAAGCTGGATTTAAAACAATAAAATGTGGGATTTTATGCAGAATACCAGATTGGGCCCCGTGGGGAACAGAATTAATTCTACTCAGGAACAGAAAACAAAACCCTGAAGTGCCAAAGCATAGACAGAAATTCAATATCCCACTGAGCCCATCGCTAAGGATGCTTCACTCTTTCTTACATGTCTATCGTTCAATCAAATGTAAAAAGAGGAAGAAGGTTTATATTAGTTCAGCCCAGTGTTACAAGAGCAAGCAAAAATATTGTAGCAGCAGTTGCTGTCTGTTTGCTGTATGAGGTTTGAGATCTATAATTTCATAAATGCCAGATGCATTAATCCAACCTGTCATGTTGTAACTCTGTTTGTGGATCAAATGGAATTCAAATATTTAGTCAAAGCTCTCCTAATACATTTAACTAATATGACATGAAATGTAATATTTGGGAAAATGAACATTTTAAAAGTGCAATTTGCAATCAAGAACATCTGGTGTATTAAAAAGAAATAGACAAACTATTGCCCTCACCCTGCTAAGTCCTTAAGCACATGCTTAACTTTGAGCACCTGAACATTGCATGACTCTTATTGAAGGGAATGGGACTGCTTACATACATAAACTTTAAGCACCTGCTTCAGTGAATTACTCACATACTTAAAGTTAAGCATGTGCTTAAGTCATTTGTTGAATCAGGGCCTTTGATACTGCTACAATATTTGGAGAGCTCTTACTCCTTCCCAAAAGGATAAGCTCTTTGTTTAGGGCTAGGGCTGTGATTCCCCTGCTCATGTAGACACACTTGCGCTAGAGTTAGAAGAGCTAGAGCAAGTATAAATAGCAGTGTAGCCGCGGTAGCACAGGTATCTACAGAGGCAGCATGGCTGAGCCCGGCAAAGTACGAACACATGTGTGGAATGGCTTGGCTAGGCCACCATGGCTACTACAGAAATATTTATACTCATGTAAGCTCCAGGAGAGCTAGCATGAGTATGTCTACTTGAGCAAGGCATCATATCCCTAGCTCAGAGTATAAAAGTAGCCACACGCCAGGTCCAAACTCAAAAGTTCGGTTGACCCAGCTACTTCATGCAGGGCTGTGAAAAAACAACACCTCTGAACAGCCTAGTTAAATGGACCTAATCCCCAGTGCAGCCAGCGCTAGGTTGATAGAAGAATTCTTCTGTCGCTGTTGCTACTGCCTCTTTGAGAGGTGGCATAGCTATGCCAACCGGAGAACCCCTCACATCAGCATAGCTATTGTCTGCACTGAAGCGCTACAGTGGTCCATCTGCCTCACTTCAGTGATGCCGCTGTAGTATTTCAAGTGTAGACAAGCCTTAGTCGATATAAAAAAGAACTCGCCTAGTCTGCTATCCATTCTTATACTGACCTGACTATTTAGAAGGATGAGATGCTAAGAATCTCTAGCAAATCTACCAGTGACCTACGTGGACAAACAGAAATGGGAAGTGATTTCCCAGGGTATTAAAGCCTTCTGGGAGGAATCCTATAATAAGTCAAGTGATCACAGCAGGGGCCTGGAAATAGGAGATTTGGTTCAATTGCCCACAGACTTCCCAAGTGACCTTGGCCAAGACATTTAATCTTTCAATGGGCCTGATTCTCAGTGACTCTGTTCCATTGCTTGGGCCAGGGAGGGACAGGCACAGGGCAAAAGTGGGTTTAAGCTATTTGTGCAGTCCCCACATTCTGGCAATGAACAGGGGCATGCCCATACCCTGATAAATTAGAGAAGCCCCAGGACTATTCTAAATTAAGCTTTGCTTCCGATGACTCCCAGTGCCTACCTACAATGGAAGGCTATTAGTGGATTTGAAAATAATACGATTGCTCCGCAAGTGAACGAACAATGAACCCATTGATCTGTGGCCCAATGCAGTACAAATTGGAGTATGTGGGAGTCTTGCCCTCGACATCAAATAGGCATTGAATCAAGGCCTTCAATAGGACCAGGGTCTGAGCCAAGATGGTCCAATTCATTGAATAGTGCTCGATTTGCTAGTACCTACATATTCAAACATGTCTAAAGTCAACCTCCATTAACCAAACTCCAGTCAACTGAAACCCTCAGACAAATGACGGTTAGTTATGTCTCCTGGGGTTACCTGTGTAGTTCACTCCCCTTCGGGGCTCATAAGTGGGACTAGAGACAGGGTACAGGATAGGGAGGTTTCTGGGGAGAGTGGTACAGGGCAGACATAGGAACAAGAAGATGCCAGGTTATGTAGGAATACAGCTGAAGCAGAGGCAATGATCTTCACGTACGGTGCTGAAAAATGAACGGCTAGCATATACATACTTAGGGTCATATTTTATTCTCTAGCTTTGCCAGATACTTTCTGTAACATCAGCATGAGTCCTGATCAGGATCTGAATGCACACTATGCCCCCTTCTAATGTTAATATTAATGTGTTGTAAAGAAATTGTATTTCCCATCTCTTCCCTCTCCTGCCCTGCTAAATTGAGAAAGTCTGGTAAAGAATGAGAGGGGGCAAAATCCTAGCTAGCCACTTTTAATTGAAGAAAGGGAATCTAAAGCCTTGGACATGAAATCATTGTCCTTGTAACACCTGACTTTGTGCCTTTCAAAATCCAGTATAGTAGTGGATAAAAACACTACATGCGTCTGCTTTAAATCAACAACTGGCTTATCAGGAACCAGGCTTCATTATAATGGTTGTTCGGAGATTTGAGACACTTTTTTTTTTTAGTGCGTTTGCCAAGCTGTTTCAACCACTCTTCTGAAGCGCAGACATTTATTATGTCGCCTCAGAGTCTCATTGTATTATGCCTGCCACTGAACTTAGCATTTCATCTGACACTATTAAAAAATATCAAACACAGATGATGGAAATTCCACCTACCTTTTGTTTATATAAAAACCAAAAATTAACCAGAGGAGAATATATAGGCACAATATCTGGTGTTGCATGGAATACTTTTATATTGTCAATTTCACCTCTCTTAAATTCTCTTACTCACTAAAGCTGTGGAAACTACATGCTGTGAAAAATCAGAATGGCTGTGATGTGCATTTTTTACATGCCCCCATGTCATCCAGAGAACAGTTCTTTACTTATAGCTAAAAGTGAGAGCATGTTCCTTTAATTCATGTTATATCACAATGATTTCAAACACAAATACTTCTGGGAATAGGCAGATAAAAGCTGAGGCATTAGGATTCTGTTATGCCCAACCACAGTCGGTTTTCCAGTTGTGCTCTGCTTTTAAAAATGAGAGACAGCGGTGTATTTGTGGCTGAACTCAGCAGAATAATTATTATTTTATTTTTGAGTTGTTTACAAGCAACAATATCTTCACAAAAGATTCCAAATAATGGAACTGTGACACGTTGTGGGGTGCACAGGGCTGAGCGTCATCCGGTTACTCCCCTGCCTCTAGTGTGAGGGAGAGACTTTCTGGTGACATCAGGGTATCAGGTCCCTGACAACACCAGCCTGTTAGCCACCCAGACAACCTCCTCAGGGCAGTCCTGACTTTGCTCTGCAGGTTAACAGTAGGTACACAGTGGTCCCTGAGCCCTGTTGAAGATTTCCTCTGTGATATCTAGTCCCTGTCACTGGCTGTCATTAATCCTCTATTCCATTAGTACCTAATTACCTTAAACTAGATTTTCAAAGATATTTAAATGCCTAAAGATGCAATAAGTGCCTGGAGGGATTTGCAAAAGAGTTTAGGCCCAGATCTTCTAGGTTATTTAGGTGAAATAAATGGGATTTGGGCACCTAAATAACTTGTAGTATCTTGGCTCTCTAGACATCTATCTGCATCTTTAGGCTTCTAAATAACTTTAAAAATTGGCCCCTGGTGGTTCTGAAAAATGTTTAAAGTTCAGTGGACTCTTTTGAGTTTACTGGACTGGTTTGAGGCCAGTCAAGCCCCAATCCTGTGAATATTTAAGCACATGAATAGTCCCATTGAGTTCAGTGGGGCTATTCACATGTAGAAAGTTTTAGATGTGCTTCTACATGGATTGCAGGATCGAATACCACAGCAAATCAAAAAGGGCATGCAAGATTAACACATATTTAAAAAAAATACATTTTCCAGTCTATGACAACTAGGATCACATGCCATACAAGCCACCAACGGACTGTCTCACATACGAGATGATCACATTTGGCATATAAGATTAAATTAAAGTTTTCTAATTGCATTTAGGAACATACAAAATACTACAGTCTAAAGTGTAACAAATTAATTCTTCAGGCGTAGCCTAATTGGATGGAAATTGATTTATCTTGTTTGGACCAAATGAGCCAGGAAAGCATGACTGGTTACAGTGAGGAAGGGAAAATATCATGTTTGTGACAGTAACACTGAGTGAAAGGAATATATATAAAAGAACTAGAGTGAGCTAAATGTCATCATCTCTCTAAATGGTGAAGTGATCATGTACCTGGAATCTCCACAGTTCATATATTTGTGATGAATTAAAAGCCTTTGATTAGTTCTGACATAAACATATACTTCCATAAGCAAAATACAGAGGAAATTAATTTTAGCCCCAAGTAAAATTGCTCTACCTTAAAATAAGAAGTCCTACCAATCAAACCATCATGGAAATATCCTATAGAATTGGATAGAAAATTGACAGTTTTTCTGAAGAGTCCTATAGAATTTTACAGATAACTATGTATTTCTGCCATAAAATTCCACAGGAGGATTCAAAATACCTATAGAAAGGATCACACTATGAAAAAACGAGAGTCCTGTAGTACTTTGAAGGCTAACAAATTGTATTTCTGCAGGCATGATCTTCATCAGATTACAACCCACGAAAGCTCTTGCCTGAAGAAATAAAATCTGTTAGTCTTTAAAGTGCTACCGAAGTCTCATTGTTTTTACTGTATACAGAGTAACACGGCTACCCCTCTGGAACTCTTTATGAAAAGACCATGATTTTTTTTTAATATATATATAAACCTACTGGCTTCATTCTGATTAAACTGTATAGAACTTCTCCCTAAGATTAGCTGAGAAAAACACTGAATCCCCCCCGGGTCAAGCAACACTGGAACCCACTGTGCAAATTATAGCCACTGGAGGAAAGGGAAAGCGCTCACCTTCTCCCTACACCATGTCTGCTCCGGGGACGGACATAATTTTGTGGTGTGCATACGGAGTGCACCAATTAGCGATGTAGATGTATGATAGTTACTCCAGAGAGTGCTTGTCTGGGTGGGGTGAGCATGATGTCAGAGCGGGTAGCGGATGTCCTCGGTATGGCTTGTCTGGGCGGAGTGAGGGTGGGGGCATGGCCACTTCAAGTGCAGCTTTGCACCATCCCTTGTTTACTACTATGCCTAAATGGCACTATTAAGCACCACATATGAGCAGGATTAGTAGTATGCTATAAGATCAACTACAGAGTAGTATTATGAACTCTGATGTAGTGAAACTCCATTTTTAGAAGAGCTGGATCCAAACCAAAACCCTGGGTCCAAATATGGATTTTGTGCCACATGCTCATCTTTAGCTTATAGTCAGGCAGAATGAATGCCTTGTAATATCTCTATGAATTCAGTGCAAGAGTTATGATTTCAGACGAGTGGAGGAAAATAAAAATCTATCTGTCCTTAAGTAGCAAAAAGACCTTCTGCTGACCTTCTCCAGTAGGGTGAATTTCACTCATTATTCCCATCCGCACTGTAGTTTAGTGACAATTTAAGAGAGACCCAGTATTACATAATTAATCCCCTTCATCATATCACCTTGCAGTGAACAAGCTTCACCAGATGGAAGCCACCTCTCAATCAGACCTCTGAGGCCACCTCATACACATGTTCAAGAGACTCACTCCTATCATTGCTACAGATAATAAGAGTAAAATTAAATCCGGCCACCACTATGGGGATAGAGATAATAAACGACTATTAAATCTCTCCTCCAAAAATGCTGACTCATCGGGAACAACAGGTCTTCATTAAGAAGAAGCTAATTTGCCATAAAGAATTGCATCACTTATTTAAAGAGACCGATTGCTGCAACTGTGGACAGCATACTAAACACCTCCTGGAGATCAGAAGAGCTGCTTGTTCTTGAATTTTAACTGAACATATTCTCATACTGCTTCTTTCCCCAAAGTGAAATTAAAGGCTTCATTATGTTAAACATCAGAAGATGGCATTTGGGATGTAAAAGAGAACACGCTAGAGGGAGGTTACCAATATTCCACTCAGAAACTGTCCTACATATTGAGAGAAACATTTGTCTGGGGGCTTGTATGATAAATCTGTTATAAACCCACAACAGATCAGTGTCTCAAAAGGTTAATACGGAGGTCAACAGATTATGAGACAAGAAAATCCTCAATCTAGAAATGACCCATCCACCTTTGAATAAAGGCCAGCAGTTAGTCATAGTTGGGCAACCTGTCAAAAATGTTGTAACTGAGTGAATGATATGCTGACTTTCCATTCACTTCCAGATAGTACACAACAGATGTGATGCAAGGAACTCATTTGCCAGACAAGCTATGTTATTCTCAGTTTGGATATTAAACAGCTGTGCAAAACTCACCTAGTTTCAGGGATCATTACAAACTTGCAGCTCAGACCAGGTTTCCTTTTCAAACAAAAATTGGACAGTTGGGGCAGGACAGGTTGGTTTCACTCATGCTTGTTTTTTTGGGGTTGGTGGTTTTTTTGTGTCAGTAGGTTTTGTAGAGTTTCGATGCAAAACTAAGACCTCCTTTTGGCTTCACTGGAGCACAAAAATACAGGGGCATGAACCCATGCAGAGCTGAATGATAATAGGGTTGAAAGGCAGCATGTAATGGTTTTGTGGCTCTTACAAGGGGAATCCATAGGGGACAATAATAACTGAATCCTGAGTCACTTAAAGTCTAGTTTTCCAAAAGTTAGATATCCAATCGTGTGTGCAATTACACACGTAGTTAGTTACCGGTACTGTCCACAGGGTTAGCTGTATGCACATAGCCCGTTAAACATAACGTTTCTCAAATCGTTATGGTAACTGCAATGCACATTTTGCAATTTACCTGAGCTTCCTCATTTGTAAAATGGGGATAACAGCAGCTATCTACATTACAGGGTTTAAATCTTTGTAATGTACATTTAAAATACCTGGTCAGCACTATGAAGTGCATAATATTAATTAATAATGTTATTTTACGTTTTAGTGATAGCTGGCTAGAGCCCCAAACAGGACAATGCTATACAGGTCCATAGTTTGGAAAAATGTATGGGGATCTTTAGAACAAACTTCAAGGCTTTCCCATGTGCAGGATGCTCCAAAATAGGCTTTATAATTTTTGAAGTTGGTGTTTAAAAATAAAAATCCTCAGCTGATGTGAATATACATAGCTTGACTGGATTCAGTAGAGCTGCTCAGATTTGTATCAGCTGTGGATCTTGCCCAATTCTTTAAAAAGTTTTTCCTAAACCCTGGTCTTCACTTACTGGGCAATTTGGTGGCAGTCATTGGGAATTACGCAAGCTCCCGTCGACTGCTGTACTTCCCTTCTGCATGGCGGTTTCATTGCACCGCACTGATGGGAACATGCACCTGATGAAGTGGGTTGCAGCCCATGAAAGCTTATGCCCACAGAAATTGGTTAGTCTTTAAGATGCTGCAGGACTCATTGTTTTCGTTGTATACGGCCTAACACGGCTACCTCTCTGAAAGTTTCAGAATGAGTCTATTAATTTGGGTTCACAAGGCTCGGGATGCAGGGCTAAAAACAGCAGTGTAGATGTTCAGGCTTGGGCTGGAGACTAGGCTCTGAAAGCCCGCAAATGGAGAGAGTCTCAGGGACAGCTGACCCAGGCTCTGAAACTTGGTACCATGGCTATTTTACCACAGTGTAGACATATCCAAAGAATCCCAATCTCTTGGATTATCTGAGTCTGCAAGAACGCTCAGCAGTCACACTTTATAGTAAGAGTACGAGTATGAATAGTTGACAGAGATAATAATCGATGTTACAAACATGTCACAGATATGAGGAGATGTGCACTGATGTAACACTTCAGTGTGGACACTACCTATATCAATGGAAGGGCTTCTCCCATCACTATAGGTAATCCACCTCCCCCAGAGGTGGTAGCTAGATGGATGGAAGAATTATCCTAGTACTGTCTATGCCAGTGGTTAGTTGGCATAGCTACATCTGTCAGGGGTGTGAATTTGCCCCTGAGAGGTGTCACTGTGTCAATGTAAGTTCTCGGTGTTGACCAGCCCTGAGTGCAGATACATGTGTCTAGGGCCTGGTCTACACCTGCCTTCACATTTGGAAGCAGTCTCCCTGCAATGGGAAGGAAAATATGTTCCCCTGGAACACAGTAAGGCCCAAAGGGGCTCATTGGGAAAACCCTTTCTGGCCTGACACACCCTGCTCCATTTTTATGAGAGGGACCCTTTTTCTTCTTTATTAAGATTCTTGATTTCCAGTTCTAATGGAAGCTTAATAAAGAAGAAAAAGCCACGTGGTGTGACATATGGATCTTGATGCCATTATAATGCACAATGCATTTTTTCCTGAAGTAGGAAAGGTAGTGACAACCCACATGACAAAAGCAAACTTACAGTAAACCACAACTTTAGTATCCCCTACACACTCCCTCGGTGAAATAAGAAAGCTATGGGAAAATTCTGTCTCTCTCCTCTTCAGAAATGGCACCTTCCCTTTATCTTGAATTGTTAGAATTGTTTTGGTATCTGATACTAATTGAATAGGAGGGAGTATACAGAATGCATATTGCAGAACACCAGAGGGAACCTTTGGAGGGACATAAAATGGGCCAGATCCTCTGGTGGTGTAACTAGTGTAACTCCGTTGAATCTCTTGAAATCTTGGGAACCCCAGTGATTTACACCAAGTGGGGACCTGACCTTGTGAGTTATCCTAAGTTGCATCTACTAAAGGTTGTTTCAGTCACACTACAGCAACTGCATTTTCTCTTTGCCTACGCTACTAAATCTGCTGCTTTCCAGATAGGGAAAGGATAATGTTGATGATGTTCCTTCTTTACAACATGCTTGGTCAGAAGACTATTTTGGGCTTGGAGTCCATTGCATTTAAACACTGTGTGCTCCTGGACACTCTGGGATTTATTTGGCAATATGTGTAGCATACAAATGGCTTCAATATTTCTATACAAATACAAGATGGGAGAAAAATAGAAAAAAACTTCTTTTATCAAAACAAAGTTGCCATTTTTACATCAAAACTTTATAGTAATTGAAAATTTTCAACCAACTACACACCTGGCTGCTTGAAAAATGACAGAAGTATTTCCTGAAAAACTGACATTTTTTCATTAAAAACTGGGAGAATTTTGATCAGCTTTAGTTTTGAGTAGTTCTACCAGTATTAAAAAATGTACTGATGCAGATGGATCATTTAAAGTCATGGCATAACAACACAGTTTTCAAACTAGTTCATAATAAACTAAATAAGATGCCGTTTGCGTAAGAGATCACCCTTATTAGGTCATTTCCTGTGTTAAAGAGACAGCCCAAATGATCTCCAGACTGAGTGATTCAGCTCCTCGGCTGGTATAAACTGGCATAGTTCCATTAACTTCAGTAGTTCAACTTGCCCACAGAGCTCCTTATTTGTTTATCCCTTGTGTGGTTTCTGAATAGGATTTACTGTACTGTCGACAGCTCTTAGAATTAAAACATTTGGATCAAAATAGAAAGAGGTTCTGTTGCTTGCTTTTTATCTGTCACATATGTAACTAAAGGGTCCCAAATTGGAAAATAAAACACATTTATATTGCTTTCCTTGACAGCTATTTTTCTTTTCTTGCAAGAATATCCCACACTTTGATGAACCGCCTCTGACCAGGGATGATTTATTATTTTACTGATTCCTGCAACTGCATCTATTAATGATATAAAATATTGATTTGGAAAAACAAATCTGGGAGTTGTTTAATAGGATTCTGGTTCATGCATGGTATTGAGATATCCATCCATTTTCCATTTTCATATTTATTGGTAAGTGGAAAAAACAGGCATGTCAAGCAGCTCAATTTCTAAAGTAAAGTACTTCTCTCCCTGAGATGCACATGAATAATTCTCATTAACCTTCAAGGGATTAATGCTGTTTCTTGCAAATGGCTGCAGTATACAATATTAATATTTATGCTTTCCATATGGCCAGTACTGTCATACATACTTGTCAAACATGCTGCACCATTAATGGTATTTTAACTAAACAACTGGGTTTGAACATCCAGAACTTTGAATTCAAATCCTGATGAAAACTGGGCAACTTGGCGCCCCTTTTCATTTTTTAACAATGGAAGTGGACAGTTCTAAACAGCTGTTGCAAAACTCAGAAAGACATAAAGTCAGTTTCTGTATTGAAACATATCTCTGAGATGCAGCTTCCTTTAAATTAAATTGTCAAATGTAAGGCTGTCGGCTAACTAAAATATAATACATAGCAGTTTGTAGCTGACCTCAAATCACTTTAGAGAGGTGGACAAAGAATCCTTAACACCATTTTACAGATGGGGAAACTGAGGCACAGCATGAGGCCACGATCTGACTAAGGTCCCACAGCAAGTCATTGACAAAGCCAAGAGCAGAGAAGGAATTCTGACTGCCAGCCCATTGCCCTGCCTACTAGATCCTAGACCATGTTCAGTCTAGGTATATTCTTAGTGCAACTGTTTTATTTACACATATATGGTCACAAGCAATATGCTGGCAATCCCTTCTTCCAGGAACCTCCGCTTCATCACCAATGCCTAATTCCCAGAGAGCAGCTCTGCTCCAAGAATTGACTCTTGGTAGAGAGATTATGAAAGAGAACCAACTCCTTTGCCGCTTAACACAGAATCTGCAAAGAGCCACTCTAAAAACCCACCAACACCACAGCATTGCTCCCAAGACACAATTTTCTTGCACGTGAAGAAAAAGAACTTGTACCACTATGTGTAACAATGCCCAGTGGTGACTCCTGCCATAATATTACTATGTATGGAGGGTCATAGAAGGACACGGGACATTACTGTATAGATAAAGAAGGTTCTTGTCCCAAGATGCATGCAATCTAAAGATGATGGCCAGATTAATTGTTTTAAATTTGAGCTACCTCATTTGAGAATCTGGCTCTTTGTATAATAACTAACTAACACCCCATCTGGCTTTAAGGTCAAAAGGAGAAAGAAAAAAAAAAACATTACAAGTACTAGGCGAGAGCAGAAAAGAGACGTCTGGAGAAGAGATTTGAAAAAAGGCTGAAGATTCAATGAGGTGGAAAGATATGGAGCTGTCTTGTTGACATGGATTGGATGCTGATCATTTCTGGCCCAACTGGCAGCATATGGAGTTTTATATTTTCCTAGTTATAATTATAGACAAGCTTATATTTTAGGTTGCACAGTGCTAGTCTGGGTCAGCACAGCTCATAGCACAAAAATTAGTTTAACCATATTTGCCCTGTTTGCACCAAACAAAAAAAAGTCTGTAATAGTACAGTATGTGGCCTGTGAGTGTGCCCATAATTAAAAGGTTGAGCTACTCTTGTAAACAAATTACCATGAAAAAGGGGTTTACAAATGCCAGCTAATTAGTTTGGATTCCCTAAAGCTTTAGCTGCTTTTTTAAATTCAATAACACAGTGTAAATTCTCTAGCCTGAAAAGTCTAATAGGAATTGGCAGAAAACTAAATAATTGATATTGTCAGCAATTGCAGCAGCAAGCCCTCAAATGTTATTGTAGGACTGCCGTGATTTCCTGAGAGGATAAAGAACTGGTTTTAATGAATTAACAATATAAATGGTAGACAGCTGGCTCTCAGTGGCAGCTCAGGAGGCAAAGCTTAGCCAGCTCTGTGTACAAGCACCAACCTTCAAATGGGCTCTTTGTAAAGATCACACCAGCTCATGACCAGGGGCCGAATTCCATTTGCTTTACTCATGCAAGTAGAGCTATTGAAGTCAATGGAATTGTTCCCCTAGGTAAGGCAAGCAGGGTCCGGCCCCACATCTGAAAGGGGGGAAGTGGGAGAGAAAGGAGGAAAATGTTTTACCCCAAATGAGCTTTATGGGCTGGGTATGTCAGGGCAACAGCTTTTAATAGCACACAAGGGTGTGTTAGTGAACAATCTAACACACTGTGTATTGTGTATCAAAACAGCTTAACGTACTTTGCTTCTTTGAAGGGCACATGCTGAAAATCCCAAGATATTAGTTATACAAATTGGGTGAAATAGTTTGGGGGAGACTGTGTTGTCTATTAGAGCAAGGAACTGGGTGTCAGGACTCATGGGTTCTGTTCCTGACTCTACTTCTATCCTGTCGTGCATCTTTGGACAAATCACCCTCTCTGTGGTTCATCGTGCTCCTCTCTGAACTGCGTACAACACCACTTACATCATGGAATGAGTGTGAGATTTAATAAATGTTTCTATTGCACATAGATAGGAGCCAAGTAATGATGATCAGTAGCCTACCTTTTTCAAAGTGGTAATTTTGGAAGGCAGCACATACTAAAGCTATTTCTTTCTCAAGAGGGTCTTGCATTATTTCAGAACTAAGGAAGAACTAAGCCTTTCCTCAGAGCCAAATTCTCTGCTGGGGTAAACTGGTGAAGCTCCATCAACTCCAGTGGAGTTGTTCTTTTTCTTTAGCTTACCATGGCTGAAGGTGACAATGTATGTTCAATCCAAAGGTACAGGGGCACATGGAAAAACATAACAGGGCTGTTATCAAATGAATGCCTCTTTCATCTTACCTTCTATTAGCAGTTAGAATGCTTCATTTAGATTGAGAATCTCAGTGATTTCCAAAATTTCACAGCTCATCATGGTTCAAAGCTTTCAGCCAACCATGCTGTTTGGATAATGAGAAATATAAGCTTGGAGGCAGGCTTTTGGTGTCCGTTGTGAAAATACACCAAAGCATAGTTTTTTGCCCTATGAGATAATCATAATGAACTCACTGGCTTCACTCAGAGTACAATATTTCCATCTGATAGATTTATTCATAAATCATTTAATTCATAGCTGATTTGTATATCAAACTGCTGTTTCCTACACTCTCGATCCTCCTACCTCTCTCCTCCAAAAAACCCCCTTAGATTTAAAGATTCCCAGTCTATATCTTCAAAAGTGACTACTAATGACTTTGAGTGTCCCAGTTATTGAATACCCAATTTAAGACAGATTTAAATGGCTTGAATTTCAGAAGCAGGCGCTCAGCATTACTCAAAATCAGATCTTTTCAGATGTCTTACATTAGGCTATCCAAAACCAAGGAACCTAAAATAATCACTCACTTTTGAAAATATAGGGTTCCCATCTATAATTTTGATAATACAGTAGAATCTCACAGTTCTGAACTCCTTGGGAATGGAGGTTGTTTGTAACTCTGAAATGTTCGTAACTCTGAACAAAACATTATGGTTGTTCTTTCAAAAGTTGACAACTGAATTGACTTAATGCAGCTTTGAAACTTTTCTGTGCAGAGGAAAAATGCTGCTTTCCCTTTACTTTTTAATGGTTTACGTTTAACACACACATATATATATATATTTGGTCTCTGCTGCTGCCTGATTGCATACTTCCAGTTCCAAAGAGAAGTGTGGTTGACCAGTCAGTTCATAATTCTGGTGTTCATAACTCTGAGTTTCTACTGTACTAGAAACCAGAATTCCCATCTTTATGATTGAAGTCCTAATAATGTACCTGGAGTTGTATGTGATACTAATGCAGACAATACCTTCCCCCAAAACCTTGCAATCAAAACAGCAATAATATGTATGTGTTACAGATCACTTTTCATCAGTAGATCTCAAAATGCTTTTATAGAGGAGGTCAATATAATGATCTCTGTTTTACTGATGGGGAAACTGAGGCACAGAGAGGTGAAATGACTTGCCCAAGGTCACCCAGCAGCAGAGCTGGGAATAGAACTGAGATCTGCTGAGTCCTAGTCTGGTGCTGTCTTCAATAGGTGACACTTATCGTCAACGCTACTGTAGGCTAGACAGGATAAACCAGAGGGGTAAATGAATGGTAAAAAATAACATATCATTACTATTATCTTTGACTCACCTTTTTGTGCACATCCTGGCAAAATGAGGCATTAGGGAATGCTGGACCCTTGCCCCACTCCATTCTGATTGGAGGGTGTTCAGGCAGCACAGCTCCTTGCCTTCTGATATCCCCAGCAAGCCATTGTGCCTAATGGCCAGCACTTGTGCATTGCAGTTACAAGTTACCACACCGATCTTTCTAAGCAAGCACATTTATTCTTAAGGTAAAAGCATTAAAGAGAAAACATACAAAGACACTAATAAGATTTAAACACACACTACATATACCAGGTGACACCCAGCAGTCTTATGGTGCCCTAGAAAGCAAAAGTCCTTCCAAACTTTCTGCAATGATTGAGATCCTCTGGGACAGATGGTTCTGTCCATTTGCTGGATCAGAAAGAAAGCCCTCTGTCAGGTCAAGCCCATTCTTTTATACCCTTTATTTGTCTACTCGTCTCTGGAAAACGCATCTTAAACCAGTAGATGCAAACCAGTTCAGGGGGTGGTACTTGTCTAGAGTTGTTTAGTCTCAGTGGTTAGCGTTAATCACCCAGCAGTGTTTTTGGTTCCTGGAGGAACTGTGGTGACCTTCCCCCAGGAAGAAGAACACAACTGTACATAAACCATTCATCTGGCTCCCAATGGTACTGCACAAGGTTGCAATATGTGTCATGGGGAGATGTAGAGAAACTACATTGTAGATTTGGAGCTGCGGATTACCAGGGACATATGAGCAGAGGCCAGTAGGGGTGCATTCATGTGCAGCCGTGGGAAGTTCAGAGGCCAGTGGCGGATGGAATATTACATGGAACATGGAGGAGATGAGGCCAGTGAGGGATGACATAGTGTGTGGGATACAGTGATAGCAATGGCCGGGGTGGGTCCTGGATTAATATATAAATCATGGACCATAGAGGCATGTCGCAAAATCTAGGCCACAGAGGAGCAGAGGTCAGAGGGGGAAGGGATTAAGTACCGTAGGAGTGAGTCCTGTGGAACAAGACCATTCCAGCATTTTTTCTTCCCTTCTGCTTTTCCAGATTTTATTTCCTGTCACCCTCTCTTCCTTCCTTCTCTGCATTCATTTTTCTCATCTCCTGTTCAAATGAAGCAGGTGCAAGCAATAAGAACCCCTTATTCTAATTCAGGAGAGTCCCTTAATTCCTGCTCACTCTGAGTACTTGATGATGCACATAATGAAATTATAATTTAATGCTAGAAATATAGTACATCCCTTCTTGGATATAAAACAACCAGGGCTATGAGCATATGGATTATTTGGTGAATTGAGTAATTTTTTTCTTTTAAGAAGCTATTTTGACATATCTTTGATACACAGCATAATGTGCTTTGAAGCATTGTCATTAGATTTCTCTCTCTCAGGGTGTTAAGGATTATGATGATTCTTCTCTCACTGGCAGAGTTGCATGGAAACCCCAGACTCCCTCGCCCCCGAATGGTAGAGTGTCCAAGAAGGAGGGAGAATGGTTTTGTGGTAGGGGCACTGGACTCGGGAAAGCTCCCTGTGTGAATTTAGGGACTTTAAGATCTGAAACACACATTCATCAGTGGGTTACATATATGCAGCATCTAGTTAGCACAATTCAACTCTGTTCTGGAATCGGACCCTTCAGAGGTACTGAAATACACGTCAAAATTAATCCTCTGCTTCCAGATCTGAATTTTGAAAATATAACCAAATCTAAGATTCAAATACACTAAACTTTGGACTGTTTGAGATCTGTATCTTTGTAGCTTGAGACATCTCTTTTTTACATGATCTCTGTCAGGGGACAGACTCAGGGAATAAGCTAGGACAAAAGGAAAAAGGCACAGAAACTGGAAAGACTAGGTCTAAATATAAGCCAGTGGTGTCTGTGGTTAATCATGTACTTTATTAGCTGTGGTGTGTAATACCTCTTCAGGGTAGAGGAAAATGGAAATCACTTCCCAGGAAAATTTTCATGTTTTTTGAGGGGAAAAAAATAGTACAAGGTGTAAAGTCCAAAATGCAACATTTTGTGCAGGAAAGAATTTCCAGAAAAATTCCAGTGTGAGAGAACCAAAGCAGATTTTTTGGTTTGCCAGCTGCCTGCCTGGAAAGTTCTTGCCCATATCGTGTCAGCTGTAAGGAGTTATGGAGGCTGAACACTTCTCCAGCAGCTAGACTGGGGAGAGCTGGGAAGGCAGAGAGGCAGGGCACTAAGCCTCTGGCACTCGTTCTGTCTGCATACAGACAGTGAAACTGACAACAGCCGTCTTCCTGCGGCCCAGGGTAGTCATTTCAATTTTCCAGCTGGAAAACTCAGCAATTTACAGCAAAGTTGAAATTTTCCCAATTTTGTGAAAAGGGCATTTTCCCTCAGAAAATTATTCCGGTGGAAAATTTCCAACCAGCTCTAATTTGGGTCAAATGACTGAACTGATGTGCAACTATTTTTCCAACAAGCCATTTTGATTTTTCCCCCCTACAAAATCTGTTGGTCTTGCAGGGGATTCGCCTGTCTCAGTTTTGGAGAAATCTTGCAGCTTCTGGGGAACTTTTCACAAGGGACACAAGAAACCTGAATAATGATAATTAATGATGATGATTAATAAGAAGCACTCAGCTCTTGTCTAACAATGGAAGCTGTAATAATTCCATTCATCAAGCATGAGGCCAGCATCAATATCTCAGTTTTCCAGCTCGGGAACCTAAGATATCAAAAGGATAAGCGTGATTTGCTCAAGACAATGCAGCTAGTCAATGGCAGAACTGGAAATAGAATTTATATGTTACGGGATCCTAGACTTGAGCCCAGTGCTCTAAATCAAATGTAAACCATTGGCCAGAGGGTGTTACAGGTTCCCCTCTGTGCCAGTCTTCAGAGGATATGAGTGGTTACCATCCTAGCTACTGAGTCTTGGCTCTGGTCCCTGAGTCAATCCCTGAGGAAAGCTGTCACATAAATAAACTCCCTCTTTTCTTTGTTAATCAGATATGAACACAGGCCACAAAAGTCCTAGCTGGGTTTAGAACACCTCAGTATTTGAGAGGGATATTTGAATTGGTGATTTTAGAAAGAAAGGATTGCCCAGTGGTTAGGGTGCGATCCTGGCACTTAAGACACCCTGGGTCAATTCTTGGTCTGCCCATTCTCTGTGATGTTGGGCAACCTACTTGGTTTCTCAGCTCCCCCTCTATAAAATGGAGCTAATTGTGCTCATTGTGTTGTGAGGCTAAGTACCTTAAAGACTGTGAGGGACCTATTAATACCTACTTTTCCCCTTTATAATGATATCAGTAGGGTTCAATTGCAACAGCTGGATCTAAGCCTACATTTCAGATGCTCCCACAGGTCCAGGGGTTTTTGTTCTGGCTCATTTCCAGTGTTTAGCAATAACTGGTCTGTTTCACCTGTCTGGCCTTTGTATTGGTGGGAAACACACACTGGACTTGCCATCTTACCTTTGCATGTTCATATGTTGTTTTTGATCAATGCAACGTTCTTCACATGACATTTTTGCCCTCTTAAACCAGTTCCAAAGATGTGGTGTCACTACACTTTGCTATTATGGTCACATACCATCAAAGAGAGTAATGTGAGCTAATCTTTTGGGTGTTATATTTACTTCTCTGTGCTCAGTAAAGAGCATTAGCAGTCACCGGGATAAACCTAATTTACAGCAATGTCCAGCTGGATATGTAGTAAATAGCGCTAACCAAGTACATGCAATATAATTAAAAAGTATAACAACATTATAAAATAGCATAATGACTAGTTAAGGAGCAAGATATATCAGCAAGGGGGGTAGGACTGGAATAAATATTGTCTTGGGTTGGAACAGCTTACGTTTACTTTCCAAACCAATGCACTGACAAATTATTATTATTAAATTGCAGTAGTGCCTCGATACCCCAATCGAGAAGAGGGCCCCATTGTTCTGGCTATACACATAGTATGAGGCAGTCTCTGTGTCAGTGAGTTTACAGTGTACATAGACAGGGTTGACATAGAGCAGGCACTGTACCTTGGGGTAGAAAGTGTCATTCTATTATAGCATAGACTGACAGGCATAAGGGAGGTGCCTTTTTCCTTTATGTCTGCTGGAAGCAAAACGCAGTTCTTGGTGATATGTATTTGAAATACTTAGGATCCTTCCGATTTGTAGTAACGAAATGAAGCTGGAGGGTCTTATCCCCCTCTCCTGTCCAAGGGTAGGAGTCATCAGTCCTAATTTTATACTGACGCACCCACCTGCCCACTCATGGAGGAATGATGCCTCGTGCCACTCAAACACTTTAGGTTACTGCAGAAGAGGCTAAGAAAGAAGATGGCCATGGAAGAAAGGAGAAGAAGCTTGTAAGTCACAGAGTGAGTTGGAATCTGTATCCAAGTGTAGCACCACTAGAGAAGAGTGTATCGTCCTTTGTGACACTTTCTTGGGGTTCTCGGAGCCACCAAGCCACTTGGTCTTCCACTTTCTCAGTAAGAGAGAGCTTTGCTGGAGCTTAAACTGTGTGTCAGCTCCCTGCCACACCAGTCTGTCTTTCTCACCAGCATGGGCAGTGCATGACTTCTGCATTTGTGAAGGCTGGGTGTGAGTGTCAAAAGCATCCTAGAAATGCGTGGGAACTGGTGCCCAGATTATGGCCCCACCCTGCTCCACTCCAAGGCCCGCCCCCACTCGACCTCCTTCACCCCTACTCTGCCCCAAAGCCTGCTCCTGCTCCACCCCATGTCCCAAGGCTCCCTCGCCCATTCCTCTCTGCCCCCTCCTCTGAGGGCCCTCCCCCTGTGCCTCTTTCCCGAGGGTCGCCCCTCCCACTGCTTGGGCCTTTTTGCCCTCTCCACCTCTTATAACCACTGCCTCTGCTCCCCAGGAAACTCCTCAAGACGCTGCCATTATTAACCTTGTTTTGCAGATAACATTCAGTGAACCCCCATGTCCAAACGCTCTGGAAGAGCATTCCTCTGCAGCATCCAGCCCACATCACTAGGCACTCGCAGGAATTACGAAGTCCTCTCTCTCCAAAGAGACAGCGCACGCAGCAGGCTGTTAGTTTAGATGAGGACCTGCACTTTAATACAGTGAGATGATTTTATGGAAAAACTAAAAATAAGTTTATTAATAAAGAACAGAGAATGAGAGGATAGTTAGCAAGATAATAGGAACAGAAAACGGTTACAAAGAAACCAAAAGTAAAACCTACTTTCTAATGCCTAAAATTTAACAGATTGCAGTTCCAGTCTCAGGCAATTTCTCACCTACATTCAGGTCTCGGTGCCTGAGCCCACATGGCAGACTGGCCTACCTTCCCCAGATTCCCAGAGCCCTGGCCTCTCTGTCCCTTAAGTGATGGATAAGCACAGGTTTTCCCCACCCCCCATATAGTTCAAAACCTTTGATCTGTATTTTTTCAAAGTTACCCCAGACAAAGTTCTTTTCCCCAGCTGCTATTGCAAGGAATCCCCTTAGGGCCCCAGTCTCATGACACTTTTTCATCCTCTTCTTAATTTGCTCTTTCTGCTGGTTTGATTGCTTTGTTTACCTTCGACTCAAAGCTTGGCCCAATCAGACCAATCCACATCGGTTTGTCTAGGACAAACCTGTTTATTCATTCTACTCAGATTGCTTGGTCTGAACATGTTTTAGGCACATATTTCAAGCACACATCCATAACTCATATATACATCGCACAATTATATTAATCACTAGTTTTCATTCGGTATCTTACAAGATATTTTTTGAACAAATGTTATGATAACACTGTGTTAAATGTAGTGAGTTTTTCAGGCCTGGTTACAGTTGTATTTACAAAACAGCAAACCCTTTGCCATTTGACACTGTGGGTCGCTTAGGGCCACACCCTTACAATATGTTCATCATTTGGACAGATGTTCTAACTAATAGATTACTGATGGACCCATAATACAAAGGTTAGGTCTGATTTTGAACATCCCCAGAGTTCTGAACTATTAGCATCTGGGCTCATTTTTGAAGCAGATGTGTGACAGCACTGGATCCACCTGTCAATGGTGAAAGACTAGAACGATCGAAGTTCTTAGGTATGATGAAAGTGGATGGCTTCAGTGTCAATGAAGCTATGACTTTCAAACTCTAGCAAAATTATGCTTCTTTTTTCTTTTGGGACAAAGAAAGCCTTTGATCCAAAGCAATAGGGGGTCTTTTGTTTTCCTCCACTGGTTTACAGACATGACCGCCATTACCATTCAAGGATAATAAACACATTCAAATTTTCTATTTAGCAGTTCTTAGCACCACTGACTAGACTCAGTGTTTGTCTCTACTGCAGAAGTTTTCTTCCACGCTTTGCCAACTACTGATCACGGGGAGCTGCAAACAGTTACAGCAGGCTGGCAATCTTTCTGCCTTTCGCATATGGTAGGGATCTTCAGGGAGGGCCCTGATAAGGAAAAGTGGGCTGACTTAGAGTAGCAATGGACGTGAGTTTGTTGCCTGCATCCTACCAAATGATTTTTGAGTTCTTTCCTAACCAAATGCAGCAGAGGGATGCATTGTATTAAGTTATTTTAATCCATTGGTAGATTTCATGAAAACACCGTAATGTATATAACATGCAGTCAGGAGAGAGAACAAATGGTTGGCTTGAGAATTTAGATTTTAATTAAGTAGATAACGTATGCTTTCATTTACTCCTATAAATGAAAATGTATTCACTGTAGAATAGCTGGATTCAGTTAGGTGTTACTGTACATAAAGAGTATGGGTGATTACCACTGATTACTGCACTATTAGAGGGTTGCACCTTGAGCTCCTTGATTGTAGTTCTGTTTGCTTCCGTTGCTGAAAGGGCTTTCATGCACTATCCATATGTGTGTAACATAGGCCAGGCTTGTACTCAGTTTGAATTGTTAATTTTAGGGTAACACCCTTGATAATTAATACAAACAAGTGCCTAGCATTTTTCTGGTCATAAAAGCATGTTTTCATGCCCTTGTGCTATTCAATTGAAGGCAAATGTTTCTAAGGGACAATAAAAATCACACCCAGCTGCCAATCAGGCAGAAAAAGACATACAAATTCTTAAGCATTGAAGAGGCCTAGCCATGGTGGTTAGAAGAAGGGATTGCTACAGGATATGTATTCCCTGCCAGCAAGCCCAAATGATGACACAAGCAGACTTTGTACTCAGATGTACTCCTGTGCTCTAAAATGTATCCTTCGGGTGGGAGCGTGGGTACAAGCTATATAATATTTTAAAAAGCAAATTCCAACTGTGCATCTCCAAATGCTTTGCAAAAGTTAACTAGTTAAGCTCACAACATGCCTAAAAGGTAGGCAGGTGTTATAGCCTAACAGATGGGGAAACTGAGGCACTGGGAAGTTAAATGATTTATCCTTGGTCACCCTGGAAATCTATGGGAGATCCCAGAATAGAACACAAATATCCTATTTCCAGCCAGAAGCTGTGTCTCTTTTTTGTGCCTCCAGCCTATGTCCTTGCCTCGCCTCTCTGAGATGAGTTTTTTCCCATTCCTTCTATAGCCAGTGATGCAGTATGAAGTAAGTGTGGGATTTCATGGACCTCTATAATACATCAAATCAAATTTGCTTTGGCAGTGTACAGCATCCAGAAAAAGCTGGTGGATCTTCCACTCCTCACATTAAGGTTATCCCTGTATTGGAGAGGTCGAGGTACAGTAGAAGCGACTGTAAATAAAAGGTACCAGGAAAGAATTTGGCCCTTCTTGTCTATTCTTCCTGAGAGGAAAAATAACTCATCCCCACCTGGTCCCTTTCTTCAACTTGTTCACCTTATAAGCCTCACTTTCATTTGTGTCCCTGGAGAGGAGAAAGATTTGGGGGATTTTCTTTTCTTTCTTTTTTTCCTCCCCCCACTATTTAGGACCATACAAAGTGACTGATGTTAAATGGCTGGTCATTTAGTGAGGGGCTATTTTTTGATGAGGGAAAGGAAAGCATTGTATAGGACAAAAGAAAGTGCTTGGTGTCTAATCTTCTAGCTGGGAACAGAACAAAGCTGCTGCTTCTGCCACTGCATAGCTGAGCCAGCCGTGATCCCTTAATAAAGTGATTATAATGTATAAAATTGACAAAAACTCAGTGGAAGCCCAACTGTTCCTCATGAAATCAGAGTTTCCGTACCTGCACTGTCTGCTTAGAATAGATTATTAAAAGCTCAAGGTTTAGGCACTTTTGCAACAGGATGCTTTGTTAACAACCCATAGGTCTGTTCTCAGCCAACCCGAGACCTGATAATGGGGTATATTATCATAGCTTCATGGCTTTTTATGACAATGAAACTGCTGCTTCCTTCTGGGATCCAGGTGCACGTATCCAATCCATTCAGAGGAGCCAGAAAAATACACATTAATGTTAAAGTTCCATAATCAGATGTTAACTGACTCACCATTCACTTTCAGAACTCTGTACTGTAATTTTTAAAAAAATATCCAAATTGAGATTAGCCTTTTAAAATAGATTAATTAGTAGCATTTCATTTTACATGGGTACTGCCAATGTACAGTATATATTGACTTAAACCTATTACAATGTATTTACAGCATACTTAACATGTATTAATTACTGTATATTGAATCTTATGACTATAATCCCACTGTTCTCACATGCCTGTAAACGTTTTATCATCTTTCAAGGCAGGAGGGGGAGCAGCTAAAATAAACTGTGTGCACACTGAATGCTTGTTTTTTAATAAGAAATGTGCAAATTATAAGAAAAAGTAAAACATCGGCTCCCAGAAAATCAAAAGCAGCTAACAAATGCTCTGAGACACGCTATAATGTTTTTATGAGATGTTTTACAACCCATTCATTACGCTGTCTGTCCTTCTGAAAGCTTGTTATTAGACTGACTGTGCAAAGTAACATGTGAATGTCTGTGCAACTAGCCATGAAATCATAACAAAGTTGAATTTCTTCTTTTTGGGGGGAGTGTAGGACGGGGGGAGATTAAGGCTTCCTGAAACATTTATCTGTGGAAAATTTGTCTGCACTTCCATTGATTATGTATAGGAATGACTCGAGGGTTCAATTGTTGCACTGCAACATAGTCTATGTCTGGGATTAAAGTGGAGGTCAAATGCCCTAACAGAAGCTCCTGGAAGCAATATGCTTGAGATACTCACTAGGTAGGTTGATCAATGCCTTCTGGAGCCACTGGGAAGCATAGCCACACACCTCCATCCAAGAGTTTCCCATATCTAACCCCACCACCACTTGCTGCAGGATTAACAATACTGAATGGTGCAGAGAGCGCATGACCTCACCCCTGCCTCATCTACTTTGGAGAAGACTGGGCCACCACTATGCCTCAGCTCGCTTCTCAAGTGGTTTCCAGTAGTTGGCAGAGGATGGGGTCTCCAGTGGGGTTATCAGCTGAGTTGGGATGGGACTTTGTATGTTCATTAGCTAAGAGGTGAGTCAGAGTGTTTCTGTCTTGGAAGTGTCATAAGAAAATTTGCCAGATGAAAGCTAGGTTAATATTGCCCCTCGGGGCAAGTGGTGTCACAGAATTTGTCAACTGGGATGTGAGTAAGCTTGCGGCTCACAGTGGGTTTGTTGTGTGGGTGATGGTTACAGGCAGGATTGTCTGCCAACAAAAGGTTAAAGGGCTGGTTAGCAGCTGAATGCTCATAGAAGTAGAATTTCATATGACTTTTTTCCTTCGTGTGTGCCTCATGTGAAAAATAATGGAACTCAGTTACCCAAATGCCCCTCCCATCAGCCCTTCAGATTTTGCAAGAAAAGCACCCAACGTGCCATAATAAGCACACAAGAAACACTGAACATTTGACAACTGTGTAGCATTGGTATTCTGTGATTTCCCTTCCACTGCGACATTACAAACAGTTTCATATTCAAATGGCTGCTTGTCTATGATTGTCCAATTATTCACCGTATTCTTTCTTTGATGGCACAGATGTTCTCAATTTCTTGTGGTGGAGTTCTTTCATCTAAAAAGTCGTTCCGCCTCAGAAATGCAAAATTCTCTACAGTTCACCAGGTTCTCTGATGGGTTTGCATAATTGGCCTTCAGTTTGCCTATTGTTTTGTAATAGAAAGCCTACATTTAATTTCATTTTTGTAAACCTGTAGACAAGAGCGGAACATTCTACATTTAACTCATTCTCCTAATTATGATCGGAACAGGTTTTGAATATTTAGGCTTGATTATAAGACACAGATTGTGCTGAAAAGAGCACACGCTTTCCTTTTCAGTTGTTTTGAACTCATTATGGGGCTGATCCAGCAAGATGTTGAACATCCTTACCTCTCTTTGAAGTCCCCTTGCAAGAGATGCTTAGCTACTTGCAATATTGGGCCTTTAAGGCAAGGTTTGTGAGGTATTTAGGTGTCCAGTTCCCATTCAGTTCAATAGGAGCTATATGCCTAAAAACATCTAGAATCTGGGCCTGCTCAAGGTCATACAGGGAGATTGTGGCACAGCTGGGAAATGAACCTACATTTCCTGACTCTAGTGTCCTAAGCCCAGAATCCTCCTCACTCCCATTAAAGTTATAAAACAATGACCAACAATTGATGGATTAAAACAAAATGAAGGGTGAAATCTGGCCCTTAGTCACTAGTTACACTGACAACAAAATATACAGTACACGATAAGCAGGAGGAGCACTTGAAATAGGCACAGTCAGCGATTACAGAATTTAATTTCATTCCCACATCAAGGACATGTTGACCATTTCTATGAGTACAAGTGGTTACGAGCTACTATTTCCAGTGACTCTCAGTTATATGGAATGGCATTGGAAAACGTGGGAGATCTGGTGAAAGAAATGAAATTAACTTGTGATTCAATATGATCTAGTGGATTGACCATGAGGCTAGGAGTCAGGATATCTGCATTTCTGTAAAGGCTTTGCCAGTTACTCTGTATGACGCCAGGTCAGCCACCAGATCTACATTACTCAAGTACGAAACTGCAGAACTACTAACTGTGGTATGTAATCTATCACTTAAATCAGCCTCTGTATCAGATGACTGGAGGATAGCTAATCTAAACCAATTTTTAAAAAGGGTCCAGAGACAATTCTGGCAATTATAGGCCGGTAAGCCTTACTTCAGTACCAGGCAAATTGGTTGAAACTATAGTAAAGAACAGAATAATCGGACACATAGATAAACTTGCTATGTTGAAGGAAAAGTCAACAAGGCTTTTGTAAAGGGAAATTATGCTTCACCAATCTATTAGAATTTTCGGGGAGTCAACAAATGTGGACAAGGTTGATTTAATTCATGTAGTGTACTTGGACCTTTAGAAAGCCTTTGACAATGCTCAAAGTCTCTTACACAAAGTAAGCAGGCATGGGATAAGAGGGAAAATCCTCTTTTGGATCAGTAACTGGACAAAAGATAGAAAACAAAGGGTATTAATAAATGGTCACTTTTCACAAGGGAAAGAGGAAAATATTGGGGGTTCCCCAAGGATTTATACAAGGACCAGTGCAGTTCAATATATCGATAAATGATCTGGAAAAAGGGGTGCACAGTATGGTGGCAAAATTTGCAGATGATACAAAATTACTCACGATAATTAAGTCCAAAGCAGACTGTGAAGAGTTACAAAGGGATCTCACAAAATTGGGTGACTGGGCAACAAAATAGCAGATGAAATTCAATATTGATAAGTGCGAAATAATGCACATTGGAAAACATAATCCCAGTTGTAGGATGGGGTTTAATTAGCTGTTACAATTCAAGAAAGAGATCTTGGAGCAATCACGGATACTTCTCTGAAAACATCTGCTCAATGTGCAGTAGTAGTCAAAAAAGCTAAGAGAATATTATGAACCATTAGGAAAAGTATAGATAAGAAGACATAAAATATCATAATAACACTATATAAAGCCATGGTACAGCCATACCTTAAACACTGTGTGACATTCTGGTTGCCCCATCTTGAAAAAGATATATTAGAATCGGAAAAGGTCAACAAAGGGGTCAACATAGGGGTATGGAACAACTTCAGGATGAGGAGAGATTGAAAAGACTGGCACGGTTCAGTTTAGAAAAGGCATGACTAAGGAGGGCTATGATAAAAGTCTATAAAATCATGAATTGTGTGGAGAAAGTAAATAGGGAAGTGTTATTTACCCCTTCACGTAACACAAGAACCAGGGCCACCCAATGAAATTAATAGGCAACAAGTTTAAAAAAAATATAAAGAAGTACTTCTTCACACAACCCACAGTCAATCTGCAGAACTTGTTGCCTGTGGATGTAGTCAAAACCAAAAGTATAACTAGTTTAAAAAAAGAATTAGATAAATTAATGGAAGATAGGTACATCAGTGGCTAATTGCCAAGGTGGCCAGGGATGCAACCCCATGCTCCCGGGTGTCTGGGACTGGATGACAGGAGATGGACGACTCAAAATTGTCCTGTTTTGTTCATTCCCTCTGAACCATCTGCTTTGACCACTATTAGAGACAGAATACTGGCCTAGATGGATCACCTGGTGTTTGTTCATGGCATGGTCATGCTGACAGATCTGAATTTGATCTTGAATAGGAATGGGCAAACTCAAACTCTCTGTCTAATTTGGAAGATAATTAAACAGTGACACAGGTTGAAAATTTCAAAAGGGATTAGTGATTTTTGGATGTTGGTTGCCCAAATTGGGATGCCTCCAGGCAGTCTGACTGTTCACCATCAGGCTGAGCACTTCCAGACTCATGTTAGGAAACTGAAAATGGAGGCACCCCAAATCACTAGTCACTTTCTGGAAATCTGGGCCCGAGGTTTACGAGGTTTGACTGCAGCAGATACGTGGTTGGGTTTGCATGTCGATTAATAGACGTGAAAACAAAGAGCAAAGAGGAGGCAATGATGGGGGGAGGAAAAGAATAGGATCACAAAATGGACAAAGTAACAAACAAATAGGGAGATACTAAGATAAAAGGAGCAGAAAGAAGCCAGAGGAGGAGGAAAAAAGAGAGAGATTCTATTAGAAATATGGTTAGATCATAATCTTGTCCTCAAAATGGCCTAACACAATGGCATCGAGACCAGGTGGTGCCCTCCTAGGTGCCAGTGGATGGTCAAGTCACTAGGGCATTAGCCTGTGTCTTAGGAGACTTGGGTTCAAATTCCTGCTCTGATAAAGAAATTCTGTGTGACCTTGTGCAAATCATTTAGCCGCTCTGCACCCTCAATTCCCTATCTATAAAATGGGGATAAGAGCACTTCCCTACCTCACAGGGGTGTTATAAATATCACCGTATGAAGATTGTGAGGTGCTCAGGTACCATAGCAATGCAGGTCGGGGCACACAAGTAGACCAAATAATAACAGTGTTGGTAACTTGTATCATCATGATGCAATGCTCCTGTCAGGAATGAACGCCTTCAGCTGCATCTGCGCAGTCATCAGGCAGCCAATGAGCACAGCTGGGCCACAGCAGAACCACCCAGTTGGCTAAGGCAATCGGGTGGCTTGCTCTTAAGCCCAGCAGTTGAAGGAGGGTCAGTGGCAACTCAATGCATACTCAAGTAGATTCTCTGCCTCCCTCTGCTCACCTCGCTGCAACCCCATAATCCAGCCTCTCTCTAACCTAGACCCTGCCCTGAACCGGGCCTTGTTCCAGTCTTTTCCCAGCCCTGCTCCTGCCTTCCATGACTCCGGGTAATCCAATTCTGACCCTAGGTTCTGATTCCTGGCTCCCACTCTTTCTCAGCCCTTGGTTCTGACATTAAGACTCTGAGATTGGTTTTCAGCTCCCATCTCTGGCTCTGACTCTGCCTTGACCTTGGGCTTTGGCATTTCAGCTCCCACCACTAGGCCTGACTTCTGCTCTAACTACTAGCCCTGACTGCTGGTTGCCTGAAAGCTATATTGAACTGAATCATTCCAATAGTGGGAATATAAAGTATAAGTAGTTTAATAAAATGTATTGCTATATAGTGGTTAGATTTCCTAGCTTGACATCTCCATCCCTGCTGCCATCAGTAAGTCCTCTTTACGGTAAAGGTCCAGTGTGGAAAGATGGAAGAAATTAAGGAACTGGTAATAGCCAAAATACCTTGATTTGAAATGAAATGGAAGGATCTGTTGGTTCTACCCAACCTTACTGGATTTATAGTAGCAAGGGAACTTATTAGTGTAACAACATTATCCAAACAAACCAGCAAACAGCATCCAAAACACCCAATAAGAGTGACATATAATATCATCACCTTGGAGGCCTTTGCATTTGACACAGGCTTCCTTCCCTGTATCAGATAAATTAATGCCTCAGAAGCAGCCCTTGTACTATCCATCTTAGAAGACAGTCTGGAAATAGATTTACCAAGTTACATGCATGTTCTCTGGAAAGATAACAAATGCCTTACTCAACACTACATCAAATATATATGTGCGGAGATGGGAGGCTGAGAATCTACCAAAATCTCTAAATCAACGTGCAAGGAGAATGCGCTCTCAGCACTGGGACTTCCAATTGATGTCACAATGAACCAATAATTGCATTCTTTTAGATTTCAAGTACATTTCCCAGACACAGAGTCATAAAACAGGCAAGCTGTCATGTGCGTCCGAAGGACCTGCTCACCAGCAACAGTAGATTCCTTTTATAAAGTTACCCATAATGGAGCCATTTAATTCTTCTGTATTAGCTTACAAATGAATGTTCAAAACCTATTTGCCCTATGAAGGAGGAGTCAGGCACCTCCCAGCTTTTGGCTCACTGGGAAGTTTTTGGATAGTTCTGCAAATTAGCTCAATAAAAATCCCAGCTTTTCATTTGAAAAATGTTTTGAGTCAGGGTTTGGGTGTGTCACTGTTTTCACTAATGAAACACTGTTCTAAGCTTTGCATGTGATAACTAAAGAGAGGGATACCAGACCAGAACATAATCCCCTACCCTTTGAAATTTAGAGAACGGTGGAATCTACATCCCAAGCCACATCTGAGTTTTGTGACTCGGACCTTTTTTCTGAGTAAAACTGCCCCATGTCATAGCTGCCATCTATCTATGCACTTCTAGGTTCTCCATCACGCTAGTACGTGAGCGCCTCACAGACATTAATGAATCCATCCTCAAACAACTCTGTGAGAGAGGTGTGTATTAATAACGTTATTTCACTGATGGGAACTGAGGCACAGACTAAGGCTAACATTAGCAAAAGTATCTAGTGGTTTTGGCTGCCCAGCTCAAGATATGTAGGCCTTGACTTTCAGAGCTGCTAAGGAGCTTCTGCTCCCAATGCCTTTATTGCTTCTGAAAATTGGCCCACACACAGGCACCCAAAATCTGAAACATGGAAAATTAGTAGATTCTTTTAGAAGTTTACACCTAAGGGACTTGCCCAAGGTCACATGACAAGTCTCTGGGAGAGCCAGGAATTGAGTCCTCCAATCCTGCAGTCTACTCCAGTGCCTTTACCAGAAGATCTTTCTCATCAACAGCAGCCTGTGATCAACTAATGCCATCCATCTTGGATCTCATAGCTCACCACTCACACCACTCATCAACTGATATTAAAGTGTGAAAAAATACAGGGACTAGGAGTGGTCTTCTTAATTAAAGTGACTAAAAAATTGTTAATTCAAGTTAGTAAAAAATTTTTTAGTCTATTTGCCAAAAAATGCAGTTTGAGGGCCACAAAAACTATTCTCATATTTAGGTCAAATAAGGCAAACTGTTTTGGCTGAATTTTTTTTTAATTTAGAAAAAGGAAAACCATTTTATTTTGACCTTTTAAAAATAAAACGTTTAAACTTTTTTTGTTTTGAAATGACATTTTGTTTCTAAATATAGTTAGATTTATTTTTAACTCCCCCAAAGGTTAGAAAAATCCACGTGAAAACAAACAAAATAAACACAAACAAAACAATTGTTTGGGTCAATGGATGAAATGGAATTTGCCAAAACAATGCCCCTCAAATTCTTCATTTTGCATGGAACCAAAACCAACTTTTGAGTAGATTTTTAAATTCAGCCACAGAAACAACAAATAAATTACTTGTTCAGTTCTATATTGAAGCTTAAACTTTTTCTCCAAACTGTTAAGCCAATATTAAAGCAGTTTGAAAACTAGTTTACAGTCACTTCTGTGGAATTTTCTTATCCTCAGCATTAGAAAAATGACAGCAATTTTCCATAAGATGGCAGTCCCCAGCACAAGTCTCAAAAGTGCCAACTGTAATTAATTACATATATATATATATATATTGTCCCTTGTATTCATTGTGACAATTGCTGCTGGGCTTAACTAAATACAAGCAGGTTTTCTTTAAAAGACAATCAAGCTCTCTCCAGTAGCTTATTTGTGCCTACTATACTTCATGAATCACATAGTTTTTAATTGAACAATCTATTTTTATCCAGTGTCTTTCTAGTAACCAATATGAGATAAAAATTTTGAGCTCAGAAAAAAAATCCATTCTCTCTATTCTTCTTCTAGTAGACAAAATCCAAAAGCCCTTTTCTGTGACAGTGTCAAGAATTGTTGAATACACATAAAACAAGCTGCCTTCCACACTCAGTTCATTGAGAAAACAGCAGTCTGTGTTCTCTGGTCACTAAAGACAACACAATCCTCATGGGTGCAGTGACACAGCTAATTGACAAATCTGTAGGCACAATGCAAACAGAATTTACCGATGACTGCCATGTGCAATACTCTAGGACTGAATTTCTGTCAATTACCCACATGTAAGATGAGCCTTGATAACAGTCAGAAACTGGCAGCAAATAAAAAAAATAACATTTTATTGAATAATCTGGATAGTTTATTTTAGGAGGCAGGAGGCGGGAGAGGGAATGACTGCAGTAAATCCAATGCAACATATTGGTCAATTCTCCCACCCCTTTAAGATTTAGGATGTTTATCTGTTGGGTATGTATAGTATCAGCTATATTGGTTTGGATCAAAGTTCATATTCAGAAAAAGTTCAACGTAAAACTAGTTAATAAATCCAAGATATAATTTTCAATTTAAGATAGAGATACTTGGCCACCTATCACCCATCCTCTTTGCATTAGGATTTTCAAAAGCAGAGTAATTGCTTATTTGGAAAGTAAAAAGTTCCCACAGGCATGATTGGTAAAAACCCACCCCTTCACGGACAACCAGTATAAGGCATATGTATCCACTGAAGTCCTGTTTGAATACAATTTTGATGGCTTGTATGGGACTAAAATGGTGCATAGGGCATTTGCCGCAAAGAGGTGAATTTCACTTCAGGGGAGCGGGTGTCTTTTCTAATGTGTTTTTCCCCCATATCCTTTTAGCTATATCTATATCTATATGTATTTAGATATAGATATATAAATACAAGTTCTGTGAAGAGAGTTCCATATGATGTGCATGAGCAATGAAGTCTGTTGGAATGGAAATGTCAGGAATTGAACTTGTGCTTGTTTAATACTCATAATAAATGGGTCCAAGCTGCAAAATTCTGATTGGGAGGTGGACTTTGAACAGTTCCAGGTCTGAGTTCAGATCTGGGGGATTTTTTTGGCACAGGGAGGTCAGCCATGGAATTTGGATCTGCATCCACTTGTCGATTCTCAGTGTCTATGACATTTGATAGGTTTGGAACTGAGATAGTGGTACAGGCCTATTTCTAATAATCAAAATAGCAATATATTATAATGTATATGGCACATTTCATCTTAAAGGATACCAAAGTGCTTTACACTTCCATGTAGAGATTGCATCATCCATCTTTAGGGTGAAATTTAGCAGTAATTTAAGGCAATGTTGTTGTAGCTATGTTGTCCCCAGGATATTAGAGACACAAGGTGGGTGAGGTAATATTTTGTATTGGATGACAAGTTTCTGAGGTTACACAAACTTGACAAAGAGCTCTGCGTAAGCACAAAAGCTTGTCTCTCTCTCCAGCAAAAGTTGGTCCCAGTAAAGATATTACCTCACCCAACTTGTTTCTCCAATAGTTTAATGGCACACAACAACCCTATCCAACAATTCAGGGGCACTGTAGCTTGTAAGGGCAGCTCCAAAAGGGTGTGGGACTCACCACAGTGTCAGTGGGGTTAAGCTGCTCAGGAAAAACAGAGTGTCTCCTCCAAGTGGGCTTCCATGGAGGTCTTGGCTATAAATTAAACTTGCCCTCCTTTGACAGAACCTCTGTGGGAAGATGTCACGGAACTACCACCAGTTCTCCCTGGGGACGAATGCCTCTTCAGTGCAGATGGGGCACAAACTGTAGTCCTGTCCCCACCCAGGGTAGGGAATGGATGTAAAATGGAGCCCAGACTGTGTTGTTAAATTGTGATCACTATTTTGGAATATATTTTACCTCATACACCTGTTGCTCCTTTGGTTCTTAAAGCCCCACTATCTACAGTGACACTAATGGACATTCTGTATTATCGCTCATTTTAGAACCTGATTTTCCATCAACAAGGCATGCTTGTTTACCAGGCAAGAAAACCCTAAGTCTTCTAGCTTGCCTCCTACTTGAATTGTCTGAAATGAATGCCAAACATAGTGAGTTTGGGCCTGTCTGGTTAGGATTTTGTTACACACCTGGGATGTGACTTGGAGTGGGACCCAGACCACATGGCTTCCATCTCAAATGAGGAAATTGAACAATTGGGTTTCTCTTCGGAGTGCTGAAGCCAAACCTCAAAGTGGAAATCAGGGCGTGGGTACCCCCGTGAAAGGATAAATCAGCACAGGCTGGCAATGCTGAGTCAAACACAGCTGCAGCAGTTCTCTAACTTCCTGCAGAGTGTAATGACCCCTGACATGCACAGCCCTGCTTTAGATGGTGCACTACAAGAGAAATACATATTTACCATTCCCCAGACGGGGGGCCTGATCTTGCTATGTGTACTTGGGAAAATCATCCTTTACTCACACCGGTTGGCTTCATTGGGTTTACTCACACGAATGGGCTTTGCAGTCTGTGGTTCTCCCAGGCTAATAGAACGTTGGATGTAAAAAGAAGAGGACAGAGGAGCTTGTGTTGAAGAACCTGGACTGGGAATCAGGGCAGCTACATTCTTTTCCTGGTTCTGCAACAGATTGCCTGTGTGACCTTGGGTAAGTCACTCAGGCCCAGACCCTCAAAGGGGGTAATTCACGTTAGTTTCAATTGTTGCATATTTGTTGCATTGTATGCAATTTGTTGCATACAGATAATAGCAATTGCAAGAAAACCTCACTTCAGAGATTGTGTGCTTGCTTTTGTGGCTCACAGGGGCTTTTCATCATTTCCCACTAGTTCACTCAAATATTTTCTTTTAGTAGCTGTATGCTTCCAAACCTCTCCTTGCCAGCCTCGGTACAAGCATGTGTTGTGCCTCTTTATATATCCATATCATGTTCCAGGCATGAACAAGATGCAGCCCAAACTGGATTAGTTGATCGGCACTGATATCACGTGATCAAGCGCTGCCACACTTCCAATCCAAAAGTAAATGAGGGAGTCTATTTTTCTTTACAAGTGTATTGTGAGCTTTCTTGTTTAGTATTAAAGCATAGTTGTGATAAGTGGCCTATAAATGGCTAATAAAAACAGAGTTTACAGCTTATATAGTGCATCAGTACTTCACACTGGTTTGCCTAGGGAGATTTATATTGGTGATCCCCAGCTGGGGTTTAAGGACTGCGGGTGTTGTTTTGTTCTTTGTTTTTCTTTTTGGACCCATTAAAAATAATGGTGTTGACAAACATCCTTTCTGATTAACTCTGTTTGATCCTTCCAAAGTGTTGCTAGCACAAATGAAAAGGGGCTGCTCATTCCAGCTGCTCATTAGCGTCATGGAAAGGCAGTGAACAGAGTTCAGTGACAGGTAAGGTCTCCAGGGGCTTCTCTTGCTTATTGCAACATTAAACAGAGCATTGTGCAGCATTACTGTTCTAATGCTGCCATAGAGCCCAGATAAATTGACGCTATCTTCCTGATCAACTTAACACCTGTAAAGCCCTTAGTGTCAAATTAACTGTCAGTCCTCGTCCTGAGGGCATGAAGAGCTTTTGTGAATATGGCAGAAATGCCAGCATGTCAAAGATTTAAACCACCTTCCCGATGCCTCCACTGCACGTGAAGGCTCTCACTAAGGACTTTAGGGATATTAGGGAGGTTCTTTTCCTCTGCCTCACTCAGTGTTTTCCCTCTTACTGCATTCATGACATATGGCTGAGGCTGCAATTCACTTCTTACCTTATTTCACCTTTTAATAACGTTCTCAGTATTTTATCCAGGTTTATGCACTTCATTTTCTCTTCCCCTACCACCGCTTTAATCTATCAGTTGGTGGTCATTGAGCCATATCTTAAACGAGAGGGAGAATAATCTTGGAGTTAGGAGTGCTGGACCGAGTTTCTGGCTCTGCCACAGGTTCCCTGTGTGACCTGGGACAAATCCCTTAGTATCTAGCTGCTTCAGCTCCCCACCTTTAATATGGGGATATTTGTTGTGGGGTATTGTAGAAAGACATCGATAAATGATGGCCAACTACTCTGATAACACAGCGATGACTGCTATAGATTAGACAATAAAGCAGCCAGCATTATGGACACCAACCTTCTAAGTCTAGTTATAATGACAGAAGGTAGAGGTATTTGGTAGGGTGACTGGTTAAATTGCCATTGACTACAATCACCATGCAATTTTACCGCTTAGCTATTTCTTTCTTTATAATAGCCCAGGCGATATTTCTTGTTCCCAATTCTGATTTTACATTGGTGTAACTCTAATGGCCCCCGTTGAGTTATTCCTGATTTATGCTGGTGTAACTGTGAATCGAATTAGGCCTAGCGTTATCACTGCTAGAGAATCAGAGAGACTTTTAGTTTGACTGCTCCATCTAAACACTGGTGATTTCCATTGGCAAATGAGGCTTTTGAAATTACCTCTGTAGCCTTCATTCTAATCTTATGCCATATGCAAAGAGATGGCCTGAATTAGCTTTTGGACTTAGCAATTCAGACTTTCAGAGTAAATCTGAGTTCCATTGGGGTTCAAGGTTGAAGGAACAGAAATCTTACAAACAGTTCTCATGAGAAGAAGCCTCCTAATCCTGCTAGAGGAGTCATCATGGCGTTTCCCTAGATTCCTCTCCATCCTTTGAGCAGCAAATTAATATCTCCACAGGATGCCTGAAGCCAACATTTTGGGAAGTTCATGGCCTTTTCTAGGACACCTAACATTTCTGGTGTTTTCTCTGTTGGGATTTGTCATCCCTTCATACAAATCTAGTTCTGTATTCTCAAGAGAACACGGCTTGCCACAGAAAACACAAGAGTTGGGCTGACCTGAGCTAATTCACATCAGGGAGAGAGTGCTGCCATTGAATGAGATATCTTAAAGGTGGAAGAAAGCAAACGCTGGTGGGTCTGGCTGAAGGACAGTAAAACATGACTATCCTCCTTGGAGGGCTGGGTCCTTAGAATGAATATTTTTTAGAGCTGAACTAAAATATTCCATTTTTGGCTTTTTGACAAAATGGAATTCTTAGTAAGGAAAAAATGTTTATTTTCTTCTAAATTTTGGGGGTATTTTTCACACTCCCCCACCCCCACCAAAATACACCCCTGAAAACAAACAAAAACATTTATTTTTGTCAGTGGAAAACAATTTTTTTTTTTAGTTTTCATCTTTGATCCAAAAAACCCTACAAAATTTCATTAAAAAAAATCCAAGAAAATGAATAAAAATTTTGTTTTTGTCAAAAAATTTTCACAGGCCTTCATGAAGTGAAACTTGATGTCTGGGTGAAAGTCTGGTTGAGGGTGGACATTGACTCCCAGATTCTCAAAGATTCTTAGGCACCTAATTCCCATTGAAATCATTAGGAGTTAAGAATTAGGCTTTATTACTTATATTTTAATTAAATCACTTTGTCCATCCCTGGTTATGAATTTTTGGAATGCTCATTTTAACTGAAGCAACAGATCTGGTATTGCCCTTGCAGATAATGCACAGTTGGAGACTCTTCGAGATAAATGCTGATGCATGCTGATGTATCCCAGATTGCTATCAGAGCCATTATAGTTAACCAAATCTAAAACTGACACTAAGTGTATAATGTACTTGGAACTAACAGCTAATTTTTAATTAAAAAATTCACCTTAAGGATTTTCCCACGTGCACACAGTCCAAACATGTATTACTAGTTTATAAGTGCTAACCCAGTTCTCTGCTTTTGCCCTCACATCAGTTTATTACATTGTCCAGGACTTTTGAGGCCATGTTAGTAAGATTTATAGGTTGCCTGGGGATAATCATTTCAAGAGAAAAGATCAATGATATGCAAGTCAGTAGACAGAGCAGTGAGTTCAAATAGCTGCCTTGTTAGAAGGTATCAGACATCTTTCCTCCATAAACTATTTAAAACTAGAAATTATCATTAACCTTAGTCATCACCATTTACTGACAGAATGGTCGACACTGTTTAACATGCATCGTGGGGACTCCCACTTAGTTAAGGTATTTAAGGATTCATATTTATTAATACTCTGAATACAGGTTCTCACTAGGAAGGCTTTGGGCTCGCCACCATCTGAAAGACTCATCTCAGGCACTTCAAAATCCATGCCATGGACCATCCTCCTTACAAGCCACCACAGCATCAGCCAGTGCTATCAGGTTTTCCAGTTCCCACTGATGTGTCCAGTAAGAGCAACCACCAAGAAGTGTAAATGATAAAACACAGTGGGGGAGGTGAGAAAGAGAAATATGTGCTGGCCTGGTCATAGCAGGGAAGGGGGGTGTCCATGCTTTGTCTGACTCATCACACAGCGGGTACTAAAAGAATACCAATAAGCAATAGAAATACTTTCTGGGCTGAGGTTGTGGGGTGGGGTTGGGGGCACACTGACATTGGCCACATATGCTCCAAGTTAGCCATGTACTTAAATGCTGGCTGGATCAGGGCCAGAGTTCTCAATGTAACCCACTGATGAGTGGGTCACCTTCTGTTCCTGATATGCAGAGGACAGGAGAGTGTTACAGCCCCAGCTAGGGAGGCTTGGTCTTTGCGCTCAAGTGGTAGCAGCTCATGCTTTTAGCTGTGGAGGCCCCAGTTCAATGCCCAGTGTGTTGACCAAGATGGCCTTTGAGGGTCAAGCCCACAGTGTTGAGGACCAAGCCTGCCGGTAGGACGGAGCCTTCTCTGTGTCAGTTCATCATGGATTTGAGGTTAAACAGATACATTCAAAGTGGAAGGCAAGTCTTATGAGTCCAAGATTTCAGCAGGAGGATCTACCTGAGACCTCACCTCTCATTAGTGACTTAAGTGGCTTTTGGACAAGGCCCTTGAAAAGCAAGATGAACAGTGAAGCATGTCATTCCTCACCTTAGACATGTACAACTGCTTTTTCTCAAAATCATAGGGCGTCTGTTCATAACCTACATTGCACCCACCTCCACACACACAATGCACACACACACACATATACAGAGCAGATTAATTTTTCTGGTACCATGAATTCATTATTATTGGAGGAGCCTGCATGGAGCTTGGAGTGGGGAGCACAGGTTTCAGGAAGCCAGAGTACGGCAGAGGCATGAGGATGCCAGTGTGTGCACATGGCTGGAACGCTCACGGCAGTTGCACCCCCTCAGTTGTCTTAATAAAGGGCCAGTTTAGTTCTAGAAACATGGATTCCTCTCATGTTAGTACTCAGCAGCACGTGCTACATGAAACAATTGCTATTTTTAAAATGTGGTGTGAAATAAGCACGACCCACATTCTACCTAATGGCTTTGGAGTTCAGCTTCTGATTCAAGCTCCTAGAATTTCTTTCAATCCACTTTGAGGAATTGATGCCATCAGTACCTATTATTGTTCGAAACATTTGCAACTCTGCAATATGTCCCTCTGCTGTTTTCCCTTTAAACATTTGTAGCATTTACTGTTACATTTTGAACGGGAGCTGTTGACAATTTCGCAACCCCCTTCTTTCTTCCCAGCCTTTCTCTGTCGCTGAATCAATTACATTTTTCTTGAGCTGCCTACATTTGGTGTTTTAGTGCCGACGGCATGTGGCCCCTTCATTTTAATTACTTCTGCTGTGCCTAGCAATCTATACACTGTTAATGTTTCAAAGACTGCTCGCAATTAAAATAAAAAAATAAATAATACATTATGGGCTACAACCCAGTCAATCTTTGTGCATCGTAATTCAGGGCAGCTTTTTTACTTTCAGCTGTACTAGTGGCTTGTAGCCCACACGGTAATAAGGAAACTCTGGGCCTCATTCAGCAGGGGAGTAACGGTGCAGGGAGATTTTCTGTCTGTAGAATTTTGACAAACATAATTTTCTGCTTGCTCTTTTTTTTTTTTTTTTGCTTCTTTGTTTTTGAAAGAATACATGAAAACACTTAATTCTCCATTTCCTACATTTCAGAGGATTTAGTTTAGCCATTGTACCCAAAGGGCATGAGGCCCCACTGGCCAATTTTAACACTGTGTTAATGGAGTTTGAAGGCACTTAATTATATTTAAGGACTGGAAGACTTTCACTCTCTGTGTGTGTGTGTGCTTGCTTCAATCATTATTAAAGAAAAGAAATAGGAAAGATGAAATCAAATAGCTGCTGCCAGAGTACATTAGGCAATGGAAGGACATCCCATGTTTCTAAAATTCCAAAGAGTGGAATTTCAACATAAGGAACACTGGCCAGACTCACTTTTGAACACAGGTAGTGACAGATTAACAGTTCTGGAGACTGAAATCCCCTGTTTATTCACTGAATAGACTATAGCAGGACAAGTCACAATGTCCTGCAGATGTCTCAACCCTGGACTGCAGAAACCACAGCTAGAAGTATGAAGATAATCCATTCTCCATACTCATTCTCTGCTGGATCTGCTCAAAGGGTGCAAACTGTGATAGCAATTTCTGTGATATGTCTAGAACCTAACCACTAGGAACTGGACTGAGACCACCAACTTATTGTACAAAGATCACAAAACTCACTGATATTCTCTTGCAAAGAAGAGAACTATCTAGCCGCATACACACCGCTCCTTCCAGCCATTGAATGTCTACCGCAGACATTACTATAGTTTGTGAAGTAAACAGGCTTGACTGCCTTTTAATTATGAAAACCCAAGATCTTGTATCTTTGAGTCTGGTTTATTGTGTCTTGGAAACAACCAGTCCAGAGAACATGGAATTATGCTAATACAGATAGACTTGAAGCACCAAATTAGGATGTGGTTCTAAAATTCTCCCAAATCCATTGGCTGTCAGATAAAGGGTTTTGGTTCACGGCCACTTCTACTCCTTGCTATTGGAACCCAAGCTCAAAGTCTTTCATGTTTCTTCACAGCAGAAAAAATGGCAAGATAGGGGAAATGCTCATGGCTGTTAGTGCATCTCTTACCCCCAAGTTGTCTTCTGTGCTTCCTTGTTCTACAATTTAAAGTGGAGAGGCACATGAGACTCATCATTGCTCCAGTAGCTAGGTTTTGACCACAGCAAATTCAGGGCATAGATTGGTGCCATTGTTTGTTCGCTGCAGTGGCAAACAGCATCAACCCAGTTAACACTTGCATCCGTGTGTGCTTTCCTCTGTAGAAATTCATAAGGCAATTGCTTCATCTTTTCTGACATGCTTTTGGTATTTAAATGAAAAGTACCTGCTTATTCCCATCCCCAAATCCTGTGAGCCAGAGTCCTGGAGAATTAAACTGTTGATGAGCTCTTCAGTTTTCAATGATTGCAGTGAAACATAACAGAGAATAGTTTTAACCAGTCTAAATGAACTCTACATTTGCTGAGTGATACTGATGTCTTTTTTAAAAAAGAGATACTTCTAGCAATTGCTTGCTGTCCTCGTAGCTGAGCCAAAATGAACTGTTAATGATGGTAAATGCTCTCTTTGCTGGACTTAAATCTGCATTCTGCAGGCAAGTGTGGGCAAGGCCTGGCCTTAGGCCCAATCCTGAACATCCTCATCCCCCACTGAAGTCAATGAGAACCAAGCCATCTTACTGCCCTGTAAACACAGGACCATTTTGTGGTAGATCAGCTCCAGAACAAAAAGAGGAAAAATTCTGACCTTCCCACACACTCCTTGAATTTAGATATATTTATGGAGTTTAATGGGCCCTGCAGCCTCACATCCCTCAAACCGCCCTGTCGTCTGCAGCTCACAGAAAATAATGAGTTTTGCCTTGTGCCCTGCAAGCTCACAAATTCAGACTGTCAGAGCGAGGTGGGGAGCATAGTCCAGAGCTGGGGACCCATTGAGGAGAACTCCCTGCCCGCTGCCCCCTTCCCTGAGGGGCTTCAGCACGATTGCCTCTGCTGCTCCTCACTGGTGACTTAGACTCCCAGGGCTGGCTACATCAAAATGGGGGCTGCTCAGAGCAGCTCAGAATTGGGTGGGCCCAAAGGGGGCTTAGCGCTGCCTTAGCCCTCCCTCTACCTGGGCTACATGTTCTGTCCTGCACCTGTAAGAGGTTCAGCACAGAATCTCACCCTCAGTTTTGGCCTGCCCACTCCTAGGGAGGTCAGTGGCAAGACTCCCATTGACTCCAGTGGGAGCAGAGTTAGGCCAATGCTGAGCACCCCACGCATCTTACAATGCTTCTCCAAAGGTCCTTGTTGCACACCCTTTCTAAAACTTTCCTCTTTGCTCCACATCCTTGCTTTATTTCCCCACAAAACAGTCTCTACTCTCCAGATTTGTGAAAGAGCTCAGCACTCAACATATTGAGCTTTTTGGAAAGTCGGACCTTAAATGTCACACTGGGAACTGCTGGGAGCTGTGCACCTTTGATAACGGGCCTCTTATTTGGCTACTTAACTGGGACCTGAGCTCTTTGGAAAATCTGGCCCACACATAATCCAGTCAGCTCCAACTTATGTGCTGATGCCTAAGGCAGGGGTTTGGGTAGAAGAAGGGGCATGATCATGCTTGGGGTTGAAAAAAGGCAACATTTATAATTTTGTTTCTGCCTTAAAATTCTCTGTGACGTTTTCCTGTTCCTTCTAAGAGGCCACGTTTTCTAATGTTTAGAAGAAGGGAACGATAGCTAGGAGACCTGGGGTCATACCTTGCAAGATCACATCTGCTCGGTTCTACGCACGTGAGTAGTCCCACTAAAGTCAGAAATATCTCAGACCAGTTAGACAAGTAATGTGCCTGCATTTAAGAATGTGCATCAGTTTTGCAAGCTCAGGGCCTGAATTCTGTTCCTGTTTCCCCAAAGCATTTATTCTGTGATCTCAGGCAAAGCACTTCACTGGATCTCCGTTTCTCCATCTTTAACGCAGGAATAAGAATACTTTCTCACCTTTGTAAAGCACTCGGAGAACATAGGGTTAAAAGATTATCTTGCCCAGCATGAGCGTGGATGTATGTAGTCACATATACGATTTGCCAGCTTCATAATTTCATACTGAAATGCACATTTTCTAATGTTGTATAGTCCCTGAAACTGAAATGCTTATTTACATTTTTCCTAATACTGTAAAATGATACTGTTTTAGCTACTGACTACAGCACAAGGAAAAGTTGTGTTCTGCCTTGAAGACCAGTTAATCCTTTTCTAAATACAGAAGTTTTTTCAGTATAACCTAAGGTGTGAATTTAAACCAGTTTCAATACACTAGTTATAATGCACTGTGTGGACACTCTTACTCAAGTATAAGTGGCCTGTTTTGGGTTTAGCTTATGTTCTTTAGGAAGGGATTTAAGCTATCTCAAACAGACTAACTCTTATAGTGGAATAAGAGTGTCCAGTGGGGATTATACCAGTGTAACTATATCAGCATAACTGATCAAACTTTTCTGTGTAGAAAAGCCCTTACAGAAAGCATTCCTGATAAGATAAATCCATCTTTTTTCATGGAGCTGTAAAGCCATAAACAAGTTAGAGGCACAGTTCACCATATTTACCAGTATTTCCAATTCCAAGAATGTTGAAAAGTACAAGGGCTTTGCAAGTCAAAATAAGCCCCACAAAAGCTGGATATGTTTCTTATCTGGTCAAACAGAACTGGCATTTCTGTTTGTCAAACAAAGAGACAAGACGTACAAAACGACAACTAAATCCTTGGGCAAAAGCTGCCATGGAATTAAAACCAACCAGCAGTATTTTAGATGTTGAATGATTTGGCTGGCTGTTTAAAATGTTCTTCTTTCAGACTGAATGTGAGATTCATTGACTCACTGGCTATGACCCAGAAAACCACCGCGCACAGTGATTAATGTTTTCACGGCCCAATCAATACAGATGCATCGAAAGGTCCAGAAAGAAGGATATTGCGATGACAATATTCATTTGTAAAACTGAGCCTGTCCAAGAAGTAACAAACCCTTCTCTTAGACTATTCAGTAAAGCTGGAGAGAAACAACCAGGAAGGCCAGCTCACCAGGCTATTGCTGGTCCATTTGGATCCAGAGAGTCTTAAGTAAAATGCATGGAAGCAAAATATGGCACGAAAGGAATAGCAAGCCTAGCCATAGTCTCTGCTGCCACTGGATCATAGTAACTGGGAATCTTTAGAATCCCCATCTCTCTCTCTCTCTAAACTCTGAGTCATTTGGGGGTTCAAGAGTGAGTTTAGTGCTCATGGGGTTCAGCAGTGGGCTCGTGAGTGCGGGACTGAGCAGTGGTTTGAGTCATGCATGTGTTTCACAAGAATCTCCTGACCCCCAAGCCGCAACCCTATGCACTAGCCCGCCCTGCCTCTTAGATTATGTTGTTGACTAGCCCTTTGAAGATGTAGCATTGCAGAGATGTAGCATAGAGCCAAGGTGCGTCCCCAGCCTGCCATCGACAGTCCCCTTCTGCCAGGCCCAGCATTAGCCAATGAGGCAGCTGAGAATAAAGAAGGACATGGGAGAAGGTTCTAAAGGAAATCCCACAGATGCCACCCACTCCCAAAAGTGCGTAGCAACCATATTGGCCCAACTGTCACATTGTTTTATTTCCGTTAGAAAACCCACTCAGGAAAACAACTTGATTTTGTTTTGCCCTCTGCTAAAGTGCTTCCAACCTGGGGGGCAATGGTGTTTGCAAAAGCTGGAAAATGCCTGAAGGCACTTGATTATTAAACTTAAAATGTTGTGGCTTGCCTGGTGAGATGCAGAGTTTATGTACGTAAGCTTTGTCTACCGGTCTGTTCAGTCACAAACAGCCTGAATAATGAAAATGGACTCGCTTGGTTGCATGGATCAAATGGCAGCAGAAGTGACCACAAATGAATAAAAGGGGGAAAAAAGAAGAACGTAAAGGGCTTCTGCCCTTAGAACATTGGCTGTTGGAGTCTGCTTTATGGAGCCAGGGTGACACAGGGAGGACAGCATTAGGACCAAGGTAAATCATTAATAAATGTTTCTGTTCCCATCGTGAAGGATTTACACAAGGTCTGTGCCATAGAATGCTTAGAACTGAAAGGAGATAGGATGGAAACCAGTTTTAACTTTTCGCCCATGCAGCACTCGGACAACCTCTTGGGATTTTTTAAAGAGATGCACCAGTACAGCCATGTATATTTCTATAGTTGACTAGAGTGTCCGATTTAGTAGTCCAGTGTAATGCCAACTACACAAGTTCTGGGGTGGCATCAAGATTACCTAAAAGATATTAAATAGATGTCCTGTATGGAATAAATGCGTTGGTTGCAAGTCTAGTCTCTGGTGGATGCATGTCTGCATCCAAAAACCCAGCCCGGTCATCACCAGTTGGCCCCTTTGTTGACTGGCTCAGAAGAGAGATCAAGGATTGATGGGGTCAAAGAGAACAAACTATCCCTGAGTTCCTAAAAGAAAGGAAGGAGTCCTTGTAAGTGAAGGATGGACATGTTAATGGAGCAGAATGGGGGAGTTTGCACTTCCAGTGTTCATGCTCTGCTTTTTTTAGGGATAAAGAGGAATTCACTTTCCAGGGCCTTCAATTAGTTCGTGGCACATTTTACTTCTATTAAAGATGGATTTGAGCTGAAATTTTTATTTCAATGGAAAAGGAAAAAAAAGAAAGAAAGCACTTGTGACATGAGAGAGAAAGTGAACATCGGCAGAGATTGCCACAGAAGTCTGGAGGATTAGAATGAGTGCAACTTCACCCAGGCCAGTTATCCTCCCGAACAGCTCAGGTGCTTCAAATCATTTCCATCCCTCATGGCTATGCTGGCAAGAGAAGGGGAAAAAAATCAATGAGAGTACACCGGACAGAGTATTTCAAACTGTCCAAGGACCTGTTTGCTCAGATATCGGTAAAAGTCAACACAGCAAAACTGCCTGCAGTTGTTTTTTGGAGACAGAGTGTAGAGAAATTTCTTTAAACAATAAAAAACACCATCTCACAAAAGAGGCCCAGTGCATCACATCCTTACTCACATGTGGAAAGTAAACAGGGACCTGCAGGATCAAACCCCAAATACCACAATGAAAGTCACCTGTGCAGCCTTAAATTTTGTCCCCTTGTACGGACCCATTAAGATTACGTGCTATATTTTCCCTTTGGACTCCTGCATCGTTTAGAGCACATAATGGCTGGCGATCACTGAAGAGGCAGTTATTCAAGATTTTATTTTATCCTCATTGGTCAGTGTTAGGCTTCATGACTTACCTATTTACTGAACACTATTGAAAGCTGAGCTCTTTGCCCAGCCAGTCTCAGTCTCTTTCCCCTCTGATTCTTCACCTCCCCACAGTAGGTTCTTTGTGCCAGGTCTCCCTCTCAGCTCCCCACTCCTCCAGCTCCTAATCCCCATGTGCTCTCAGTCCCAGTCTTTCTTCTCCATCCCCTCCTGGTCTCCTTTCCAAAGGCAGATCCTAGTCCCAGGCATCTTGTCCCTACCTACTCCCTCTGCTGCCCCTTCTCACAAAGTCTGGCTCTGGTCCCCTCTATATTAGAGCCAGGCTGCTTCCTCCTGGAGCCAGCACCAGAAACACTGAGAGGCAAGCACTGGAAGAATAGTCTCGCTGTTCTCCTTTCTGGTGCCTGGCTCCACAGCAACACATGGCATCTGGGAGCAGCAATTTCAGGGCAAAGTTCAGCTCAGTCCTGCTAAGTGTAGATAAAATCTTTGGAGAATATACCTGCCAAACACTAACAACTTTCTCCTGAGCATGTGTGAACTGATATTTTTTTCAAAGACTCATAACCTGGCCAAACGTGTGTGTTTTTTCACAGAAATAACAAAAGGCATATCCTTACTACAAAAGGCACCCCTGCCAAATTTCAAATCTCGGCTCCAAAATAGGGCAGTGCTAAAGCATCTCAACAAAAGAGGCCATAAGAATATTTTTAATAGAGGCAAAAAATATTTTTCTTTAACCTCATTCTTGGAAATGGCTGAACCATGTTTTCTGAAACTTTAAAAAAAATTCAACTCAAAGGAGATACACGGCATAGAAAATTTCAACCCAAATGGTTAATGTTTGGCAAAATTATAAGCAACTGTAAGCAGGTTCTTATAATGGGATGTGACAAGTAACTTTAGCCGTAACCAACTCTACCTATATTATGTATACATGTTCATAACCCTTTTATGTGTCCAGCCACTAGAGGAGACAGGGGCAAAGATGAATTTGGCAAGAGCATTTCCTCATGTAACATGTTTGAGCAGGATACTGACTTAAAGTTAATGGGACTGGGTGTTTTTAGCTGAAGCAGCGGTGGCTTATATGTTTAGATCCAATGTGTTTCACATGTATATGTGTATTTATATACACACATACTGTTCAGGGCAAGGACCATGCCTTCAAGTCTGAAAAGCACCTAACATACTGTGGGCACTATGGAAAACAAATAATGAAGAATAGTAATATAGATATTGAAAGACAGGGAGTTCTTTGGTATTCTTAATGAGGAAAGGTACCATATAAGAGTGTGCTTGTGTGTGTATATACGCACACTTATAATGTGGTTAGTGTGGTAGCTACTTAATCAGCCTACATCTCCTTCACCTGGGCAGTACACCCAGGGAAGGTAAATAGATACACGAAATCATCAGTGTGGTTGGGGAAATGGGTTTCCACTAGAAGACAGTGAAGATCACTGAGAACTTAGTGTCTTTCCAATTCAAAGGAAAATATTCCCATGGCTCACACAGTCCATTTTGAAATATACTCTTGTTCCTTTGAATATAAAACACATGCAATAGCAGCTCTTGCAGCCACCACGTATGTGCAGTCTGAAGTCTAGGCAGTTTCACACAGGGCTGCAATATGAACAGCGGAGAGCTGAGACAGTGGATGTGACTAGCTATGGCATTAGGGAAAGCAGGTGGCGGAGCAGGAGGGAGATAGACTTGCCAACCACACATTGCAGGGAGCCTGAAAGGAAATAATTTGTTTAGCAACTTTGCCAAATAATATCTATATTTATTATGATTGCACCAAACTTTGCTGATTTCTTCTCATTGGAGGGTTGTTTCCTCCAGGATGGGTGTGTCGTTGTCTCCATTTACTAACTGGAGACAGAATGTTAAGAGTTTCAGAAATCATAGGAGCAAACAGAGCTTAGTGCTAAGTGTAAGAATCACTAGGACTGTACACAGCCACAAATCATCCCGGATTCCCTAAAGACTGGCTTCAAGTTTGTGCAAATGTTCATGGATATAGGGAACCTCTACAGTTATCTAATCTGAGTTTCCAGTGTGTAATAAATCTGCAAACGGGCACATTTCAGGTTCCATGGCGAACAGTTTTAGCAGCTCCAGTTACTAGCTAGTTCTCTAAAAATAGTCATAAAAACATCATGTAGGGCCCAGATATTTCCAAAAAAAACCTCAGAGGCAAACTTTCAAGCACTCAGCACCCATAGCCATGTTTTCAAAAAGACTCGGCTCTCCTAATTTGAGCTGATTAGAAAAGGAGGGATTGTTCCCATAGAAAATTTGGAAAAAGAAGAAACATTCTTGGATTTTAGGTGAGTGTTTTGTTTTTTTTTTAATGAAAATGCAACATTTTCCTTGGAAAGCAAAACATTTTTCATTTAGTCAAATGAATTATTTCTTTTAGTCAAAAACCCGATTATCCACTGAAAACAATTTTAATAGGATTTTTTTGACCAAACCTAGTCTAAATAAGGGCCAGATTTTCAAAAGATCACTGCAGCTAACACACAGAGATGTTTTGAACACAACACACTTTTGTTATTTAGTCTGAGACTTTCAAAGACAACTAAGAGGTATGAAACTAAGAGGTATGAAACTGGGCCTCTAAATCCTTTCTGTGGCTTTGAAAATCTCAGCTGTTTCTAAACCTTGAGTTTTCAAATGATCTAAGCAGACCTAGAAAACATGATAGGATCAGCGGTTCTGATAATGAAGAGCTTCAGTTCTGCAGCTGCTCATAAGTTATCCAAAAGCAGAGAAACTTAGATTTTCAGGAGTGAAACTTGAAGGTATTGAAGTGTGCCAGTGAAAATCCTACACTTTTTGCAGGACTATTGCTTCAGAGGAACTTAGCTTCAGCCCTGGGAGCATAGGTGTTCCGGAACTGGAACCTGAAGATTTGTAAAAGTAAATTTTCAGTCACTGCAAACAGATGGGACATAACTGACCTTCAGTTTACCCAGGGTTTTGGTTAACTGGCATTTGGAACATTGGGGTACACTGTAGTATTAGGCAGCAATATATATACAAAGTTCAGCAAATGAACACTCGCCTGTACTTGAAAGCCATGAATAGGAAGAAAGCATTTGGGAAGAAAAATAGGGATGCACCTTTTCCCTCACGTGAAAAGCATATGGCTAGAGGACATTTCCAGATGGAGATTGTGGAAAATCAGAGCGAGCAGTTGGAATGTTTGCGGTTGTTATACCCAGGAGTTAAAATAGTATGGGGCGGGTGTTCCCCTTCTTCTCCCTGGTTTAGGGAAGCAGTGCTCCCCATAGCTCCCCCTCGCTGGCTGGCATGAGAGATTTCCCAATCCTGTTTCAGTCTCCCTTCACCCATCGGTTACAGCAGCGTTCCATGCTTTATAACACTAATAATCGGAGCAATCCATAAGTAATAGACAGAACATTCCTGAAATAATAAGCGGAATTGTGAACTAAGCCCCTTCACAAAGTAGATGCACGGGTGGCCCCTCAGTTCTCAGAGTCTTTGAAGCTAAAACCCTGTGTAAATGTAGTGCTTTTGTAAGTCAAACTAAAAGTCTCATTAACGCAAAATTCCTGTGATCAGAACTTCGACTTGTTCCCTGGGAATTCCCCAAGGAGAAGGCTATTTAACACACTTTCTAATTAAAATAAAAGAACAAGAGTACCATAGTTAGAATAAATTTCATTCGTGTGTGAAAAATATTCAGGAGACTACATATATATAGTTTCAGGGCTGAGATTTTCCACCTACAATGTATCAATAAACAAAATCACGAACAGGCCATCATGAGTACCCTAAAGTGTCTTGTAGCTATACCACCCCAGACAATGTTGCCAGCTCCTATGAGCATGCAATGCCTGGTCTCATCTGTCTTTGGAGGCTACAGGAAGAGAATGAGGTGTTTGAGTTGGTAGGTGTGCCTTCCCCAATGTGAATTAGAATTAAATCAGTCTCCCACTGAAGTGCTAATGGTCATTAGGCTCTTGGAAATGCTCGCCAGGTGTTTGGGAAAACTGAACTCCTGTCCATTTATGGCTATGGCCCTGCCTGCAAGATTACAGATGTCTTGGCTAAATTCCAATCTGAAACCTCCTCCGGTTCTAACTGAAGTCAAGGGTCAACTTCCATAGAGTTCAGTGGGAGCAATATTGTGTCCTGTTATACTCTGGCTACTTAACTCTCCAGGCTGTTTCAATGCTATATGGCATTCTCTGACACTTCCTGCCCTACACTGTTCAGCATTGCCAATATGCTACTGTGTTCTGCCTCCGAGGTGGATGCATTACAGTGGTGGGTGAAGTGATTTGTTGACGTATTGAAGATATTGACATAAAGGGCCGGATTTGCAAGAGCTCCGCATTTCTTTGGAAAATTTGACCCTCGTTAACATATCTAAATGGAAGCTGAGATCTCTTGAAAACCGGGCCCAATGGTTGGTGCTGAGCTTTTGTGGAAATTCTGTAGATACAGTAAAGTGCTTTGAGATGGAAGTGCTTTGTAAATGTAAAGAATTGTTATTGAACCAAACCTTGAAGTCCTTCCTTACTCTCAGGCAAGATCCCATTGGCTTCCATGAGAGTTCTGAGCGAGGAAGGATCATGGGTTAATCTTGAGAAATAAACCAAAGAAAACTGCATTTCAGTTCCATGTATACAGCCACGAGTCTATAGACTGTACACTAGGACTATCAATATTCATGCTTGCTTAATTGGCCTTTGACTAATGCCGCAATGATTTTTGGACAGAGGAGGTTAAAAATGTTATTAATCCTAAAATGCTGAATAACGAACTAATTTGAAATCGGGTGCTTTTCAGGGAAGTTTATCTAAAGCTCGAAGTCCTAATAAAAAAGTGGGGGTGGGGAAGGTAGAGAATTTCAATAATCAGAAAATAAACGAGTTCAGCTGGTTTTAGCTCCAGATCTAATTTTCACAGAAGTGGACCAGAAAAGTATCTGAAGCTGGCAGAGTCCAAGAGTCCCAGCTGTTGAATACCCTCTAGATGAAGCCAGATAATGAAAATGTCTCACTGGCATCGTCAGGAGGGTCAATCTCATCAGGCTGGGCTTGGAACTGCATCGACAAAGCAATGAACGAAGAGCCTCTCATCATTACTAAGCCTAACACATCTGACCTTGGCTGGCCGGTGCCGGGATTCCTGCTGCAGCAGGCGTGCAGTGCCACAGGATAGCGCTGACAAAAAGAAAACAGGTTTATATGTCAGGCCTTCAATAACCATGGATGAGAGCATTTTGCTCTCTATGTACGCAACATTCCCAGTATTTCAAGAATGCTGGTGGAGAAACCTTCTGAAATTCAGAACAGAGTATGAAGCGTACTTGTTTTCCCAGGGAGTGACCAACTGATCGTCGAGCACAGCAGCCATTTCCATCTCACTAGCAGCCTCTGATGAGGCCTCAGAGGGTCAAATTCATCACTGGGGTAAGTAGGCACAATTGCACCGAAGTCAATAAAGTTGTGCAGTTGTGTACACCAGTGGTTAATTTGGCCCATGGTCTAATGGAGGGGCCAGCCTGCTGTGGAAGCTTCCTCTTGTGTAACTATGGATATGTGAACGTTGCAGTCCAAAGCATGACTGCAGCATGGGCACACGTACCTGTGCTAGCTTACCCCACACAGATATTGCTACAAATAGCAGCGTAGATGCAGTGTCACCGGCTTCAGCACAGGCTGTACAAGCACACGGAGAATCCTGGGTGCATACGCACATGGCTAGACTGGGTTAAAATCCATGCTGCCACAACTACATGGCTAATTTTAGGCAGGCTAGGAGGGGTAAAACTAGCATGGGTATGTCCAACTGAACTGCAATCATGCCTCGGATTATAATGTAGACATTCCCCAAAATTCACTGCTACCCCCACCACAGCAGAGATGTGGAGCCAGAGCCGGAAGATGAGAGTGAGTGAAAACTTCCTGCCACTCCGCTGGCCCAGGATCAGCAAAGCACTGCGCACTTTGCCCTTGTGCTGATGATCATGGCTGTTACGTGTGCAATTTTTTGCTCGTGCTGAGTGCTGTTCACTCCAGGCAGGGGGGACAGCACAAGGCTTAGCTCTACTTAAGCACTATTTTGAGGACTTATGTGGCTTTTAAGTGTTCCACACAGGGGGGGTGAGTTTCACCCTTTGTGGTTCTTGTGAAATTCACTACATCTAGGTGAGATCCTGTGCTCGTTGAAGGCAAAGGCAGAGCTCTCATTAATTTCCCTGGTGCTGAATCAAGGCCTATAAATTAAATCTATAGCACTGGGATTCATCATTGTGAAAGACTCTACCTAAAATAAAGTTAAAATCGTTGCTACCATCAGTGTTTTATCACTGGAATAGTTAGAGAACTGGTCCACGATCAGTAACAAATGAGACACGTGAGCCTCCTCTCAATTACACTCATTTAATTCCATTGACTTCAATGGAGCTATTCCTGGTTTACATTGGTGTTGGTGAGAGGAGGATTTGGATCTAGCTCTCCTTTCTGATCTACGTGAAACTGGCACAAATAAACCTCCCTTTGAAAATATGAAGGCTGCCTAGAGGTGTAAAAGGTGTTTTAATGGTGTGTTCTCCTTGCATCTGCCAGACAGCAGCTTTGTACACTCTTGCCTTTGACTCACCCTTTTACTGAGCAGCTGTTGCTTGTTGGCAGTCATCAGCTTCTGGTGGATTATTTCTGAAACAGCAAGTGACAGCAGCAATCATTTCTGTTGCCCAGGTCTAATGGCTGCCTGTCAAAATGTTACTTCGCAGTAGCTTGCAGAAGGTGTTAGGAACCCCACAGGTGGGCCGGATTTTCATAAGAGCCCAGCTTTCAGACAGGCATTACTGTACATGGACAGATTTTGAAGAGTTCAGCATGCTGAGTGCTGGCCACTAGTGTCACAATGGGAGCTGTTGGGTGCTGAGCACTGCTGAAAATTTGGCCCACAAAGACAGGGATCAGCTTTAAGTACAAGCAAATGAAATGTCCCCATGCACCTGGTGCAAAAAGGGAAGAAAAAAATTAGGGTCAATTCCTTATATCCCCTACTGCTAACACAAGTTTCTACACATTGCAAAATCATTCCTGATTAAATACACCTAAGTTGATGATAATATCTTGCTCCTTACAAAGTCCTTTTCATCTGGAGATCTCAGTGAACTTTCGGTATCATCATCCTGATTTTATGAGTGGGGAAACTGAGGCACGGCAAAGGGAACTGACTTGCCCTAGGACCCCCAGCATGCCAAGGCCAGAACTGGGACTAGAACCCAGCTCTCCTGAGTCCTGTGTGCTGTCCCCTAGTCAGCACTGTCTCCTCATTGTTAGAGGCTGTATGGAAATAAGCTCCGACATAAAGGTGATTCATAAAGGCTGCAAGAAAAAGCCTTGCAAAAGATTCTTCTGAGAAATAACTTTGCCAATATTATCAGTGTTAGGGACGAGGTGGATTCTCTCCCCTTTGTGCATTACTAGGGAGATTCACATGAATATAAGAGTTTTAGCATGCGTGCTCAGAAGCAGAAATTTAGGCAGTCTGGGAACTTTTACCCTGAAAACCTAGGTACCGAGTATGTTTTAGATGCCTACAGGGTTCAGCAGCAGTCGACCAGGGATTTTGTGGATTGCAATGGTGCTTTAGGGCACTTAAATCCATATGTGGATCTAGGCCTTTGTCTCTCTGTGGTTCATCTGCATAATCCTGAACTGTGATCTCACTAACTATGAATGTACAAAGTGAGTATCAGGGACCAGCTTCACTCTGGGGTGATGCCAAATTATGCTGGAACAAATCTGGTAGAAGCCTCCGTTGATGACAATACAAGATTGTGTGAGTGCAAAAAGTCTCTCCAAAAAAGCATGCAAAACAAAGTACAAAATAGTTGATGTTAGCCGGAAAGAGGACCCATTGGAAAATGCATTGATTCAGGCCCATTTGGCTGAGTTCCTATGGAGATCTACGGGGCTTAAACTCATGATGGGTAGGAAATGGTTTCCCATCTTGCAAGAATTTTTAAGATTTTGAAAATTTTCCCCATTCTCAGTTGGGGTGGAAAGCCAATCATTCAAAAAAAAAAAAAAATCTCAGATTTGTTTCATTTTGGTTTTAATCTTGTTTAGGTTGTTTTTAGTATAATTTAAATAAAATTTCAAAATGAAAAGTCCTTCTGAACTAAAAACAAAACTTTTTGTTTAAAAGAATGTCACAAGGAGATGTTCAGACAATTTTGAAACGATTTTTTTACTATTAGTTTTAAATTGGAAGATTCATTGAAAGTGACCATTCCCCATAAACGGTTTCTGTTTCTACATGTCAACATTTTCTAATAAAAAAACATTTTGTTAGGAAATTCCTGACCAGCTCTGGTTTAAATTTTTTGATAGTAGAAACCCATAGGGAAAACACAATAGTGAATGCTCCCTAAAGACTGTAATAGTAACCACAGGAATCAGTGAATTCTGACCCCCTGTCAAGCGGGAGGGTTATTATCTTTGGTAACCTTGACCCAGGTCAGGTGACTGATGTCAGGCAATGAAGTTCAGTTTCTTACCAGCAGTCCTGTGTGTCACATCTTTATTATTAGAGAGGCAAGAGGCTTAGCAGGCAGAGGTAGGTGTAATCTATACCTTCTCATGCTAGTTTTTCTGAATCAAATCCGTGTAATTTCAGCTGGGAAGTATAGCGGAACACTCAGGAGCAGATGAACTTTGTATACCAACGATCCTGTTTTGCTGCAGATGTACATGGTAGTCAAGAACGAAAGGAAGGCAGGAAAACACACACCTGCCTCCAAATAGAGTGCTCTCAGTGCTCATCGTGAGGGTCTTGGAGAAACTAATGTAAGCTCTGCTGAAATCTGTGTATTGACAACATCTCGAACAAAGCACTGATGCTTTGGAAAACTGCAGAATCTGTACTACCACAGCTATGTCCTGGCATCGCTATTGACTGGACAAAGTTCCATCAAGCATCAGTGCTGTGTTAGGGAAGTCCACAGCATGCGGATTTCCACCAGGGTTTACATTCCCACTTTTAAACACATAGATTACCATTCAAATTCAGTAATGCTCCAAGCAAAACCAAATCCTCTTAGTATATCATACTAAAACCTCTCTTTCACTCTTCCCCATTACGCTGTACTTACTCCTTCTAGCTAATACAGTTTTCTTTCTGTGGGCAATTTCACAATAAATATGAAAGCCCCAGCCTAATTAGACAAACCCCCTATAGAGCAATTATATTTTATGCGAAATACTCCTGGCAGAAATCTTAGAAAACTTACATATAATTAGTACTCCTGTCTAGCCACAGTACAGTTTTAAATACAATACATTAGGGCTCATAATACCAGCATCTTTGGGAATGCAATTGACAAGTGATAGCAAATTTGCCAGTAATGGGCAGATTGACTGGTTTGATGCAGTTACACATTGTTAAACTAATGATTTTAGAAGCTATTTAGAGTGTACACTCTCCAAGTCTCCACTAAACTTGCTAGTCCTCCTTATCCAATATGCCTCATATTTTAAAGACATTTCTCTGCCCTCTGAATGATCAGAGTCTGGGGATTAAAGAACTGGACTGAGATTCAGACGAACTGGCTTCATTACCTTGCTGTGCTCCCTGGGCCAGTGCTCAGGGCCAAATTTTTAAAGGAATTTAGGCACCTAGAGATACACCTAGCTGATTTTCAAAAGCACCTAGGTGCCTAACTTCCAGAGATTTCATTAGCATTAGGCAATTAGGCATTTTTGAAAATCACACTAAGAGCCTTGCTCCAACTTTAGATTCCTAAATGCCTTTGAAGATCTGGCCCGTAATCTTTCAGTGCCTCAGGCCCTGTCTATAAAATGAAGATAATAAAACATCCTTCATCTGATTTGTCTATTGAGATTGTAAACTCGGGTCAGGGACTGTCTGCTTCAATATATTTGTACAGTACCTAGAGCAATGGTTCCCAAATGGCGGGTTGAGACCCCAAGTGGGATTGCTTTATCGGCAGATGGGGTCCCGGCAACGCTGAGTGCGTGGAGGACGCCATTTTACAAAATGGCATCCTCTGCACAGGCGTGCCCTCACATGCACTCTATATGCGAGGTCACGCCACATGAAGGATGCTGTTTTGCTCTATAAAATGATGCCCTCCGTGACCCAGGATCTTGCACCCCGCACACAGGTGCCAGGTCACTCTGTGGTGAGCACTGTTTTGTAAAGCAAAATGGTTTCTTCCATGCGGTGTGACTTTGCATGGATGGTGAGTATGAGGTCACACTGCACGGAGAAGGCTATTTTTAAATGGCAACCTCCAGGTGGTCTGGGGTCGCAGGACGCAATACGTCTGATAAGGGGAACATGCAGAGAAAATGTTTGGGAACTGCTATCCTAGAGCAATGCGGCCCTGATCTCAGTTGGGCTTTCTAGGTGAAAATGGATGGAATATAAAATAATCAGTAACGATGATAATGATCTACCCTCCACTGTCTCAGCTTTTCCCCATTTTTGTGGACATCACAGTTTCACACATTTCATAGTCCAGCATTTCAAAAATAATCCTTTTCTAATTGAGTTTGAGGCTACTATTGAAGCACAAGAGTAGCCTAGCCTCTATTTACTCATTTGTTATATCAGTTTATTATACTGATTTATACAACGTTCCTTTCTTTATGTTTCCAAGCACGTGTCCAATAATTTGATTATGTTAATTTAGCAACAACCATCACTATCATAATCAGATTAATTTGAAATTATAGTCAGAGACCTTCTGATGGCCCTGACATCTGCCTTGCTACACCTCACCCCATGTGAAAAAAATTGTAAGCACTGTGTCATCTAAACTGGAATCAAATGGAATCAAGGGACTTGTGATAGAAGAGACAGAGAGAGGTATTGTAAAAAGGAGAATGTGAGTGGCTTTGAACATGTAAGAGAAAGTGAACAGGGAAGACCCAGAAATAAGATTCTTCAGGGAATCGGAGGGGAAATAGGCATGAGGGAGGCAAGATTAAAAATGTTTGAAGGCAGAGGGAAAAGTTGGATTTCAGTTTTGATCATCAAAAGGTCATGGGGAATCCAAGTAATCTAAAATTAAACCTACACATTAAATAATCTGCATATCTCTCCCCTGCGTATCTCTCCTCTGATCCAGGGACTGAATTAAGCGGGGCAAGGGATTCTTTTAGATTCTTGCGAAAAAGCAGCATCCATCTTAGAGAAGAGTCAAAGATTCTCTGTGGGACGAGATTGCCATTGTCAAAAGTAAAATAAAGAGACAGCTCAGCATGACTGAGGAGGGGGCTCTGAGACAGATTTGGGGGACCAACCTGGCAGTCCTTATCTAACCAATTGAAGTTAATGGGAAGTCTGTATCAACAGAGCAGCAGTAGTGAGCCTTTTGTTGGCACTTGTTTTCACTTCTAAATTTCAGATTGGAATTTTCACCTTCCTCTTACTGGTTACTAGTGTTGTTCCTTATCCACTGTACTAGGCAGTCTTCTGAGAGTGTAAGGACCAGAAAGTGAGCAGCTTTAAGACGTCTCTACATAGCAGAAAGAAAGGGGATTCCAAATTTCTCTGTTTAAAGGCAGTTCAGGCCAGATCTGAACCTCTCCTGTCCCTTCACTGAAATCTTCACAAAGGGCCACAGAAATCAGGTGGTCTGTGATACAGATGAAAAATGACAGGCACCTCTAGTATAATACGATACCTAAGCTGTTGCTGAGCTCTGTGCGTGTGTGTGTATGTTTGTGTATGGGAAGGGTGATGCTCTCGCTGCCAAGTCGACAGGCTGGAGCTACAGAATTAACGATGTTGACACAGGCTTGGAGACTTGAAAAGAATGTATAACAACAGATTTTAAAGATCTTAAAATATACAATTTGAGTAGCCTTAGGTTTATCAGGCACTTGCCAAATCAAACTGAATAATAAAATAAAGCTGAAGAATAAAGTGATCACACAGTGTAAGATCAAGGCAGGGCAGAGTGAGAAGCACATCCAGTAATTACTGCATTGGGAGCGTGCTCCGGAGAAGCGTGTGGATTCAGCTGGAGAAAAGTAAATGAAAACCGTCCCCTTTCCCCACACATGGAAGGTGAGATTTCTCTCACCACTAGATGACCAGTTACCTCTTTTTCTTCATTATCATTTGGTGATCTGAGGGACAGGGGATCTGAGGTACAGGGCGCGCGGAGTAAGTGGCTTTCCCAAGGTCACACGAGGAATCTCTCCCAGAGCCAGGAATTGATTCAGACCCCGAGTCTCAGGCCAGTTCCCCCACTACAACACCTTCCTTCCCATCAGTGCTCCTTCCTTTTCGCCATGCTCAAAGACATGACCGTCCTTAGAGCACATGAGGGCTAAACTCCACTCTCTCCAGTGACTGTCAGGGCCACTCATCAACAGAACACAAAAAATCACTGCAGTGCAGGTTAATACCAGGCACTCACTTCTTTCTCAATCCCCTGATGGCACCATTCCCAAATTGGCTTCCATTTTCCCCTGAGTGTTTTTTTTTTTTTTTTGCTAAAAAAGCCCACAGGTGAAAATTTGAGAAAAAAGCAATTTCCACACAATCATGTCAGTATTTTGCACAGAAAGTTTATGATGTCATTGTGGTATAACCTAGAAGCCCCGGTCACGAGCCCAGATCCCATTGTGCTCGAGGCCGTATAAACACCGAACAAAAAGACTGTCGCTGTCTCAAACAGCTAACAGTCTATGTAAAAGACAGAGACATTCTCAATGTTCCCCTTGGTGAAGTTTTCTTACATTGGCTTCAGAGAGGATCACTAAGGGTTAAAATCTATGAATTTACAATTAATTTGTCCCTGCTTTGCACAGGTATAAATGATACCCAGAGTGTGGGGCACAGGATGTAGATTCCCTGTCTGTTTCTGGAGTTTACTCTTTTTTCAGACTTCTTAATTTCTTAAACATCTATTCCTAATAGTGACTAAAGCTGGTGTTGAAAAGCTTTTGAAAAATGAGATACAACCAAAAAATTGTTTGTTTCTTGACTAAAATATTCCGGTTTTCTCAGAAGTGATGTGGGGGGGGGCAAATTAGTTCATGTGACCCCCCCCTTATTTTTGGTGGCACACCCTCAATCCAGACAGCTGGGTAGCACGCTGGTGTGAGTCGGGGTGGAAATGGCGCTACCTCTCGAGCCTTGCCGTGGAGGGCTGGCCCAATGGCCTAGTGTTGCTGCTTGCCCCCACCTCCCGAATGTTCCCCTGTGTCCTGCTAGGGGGCCATGCTCCACAGGTTGAATCCTTTGTGTGTCCCCCACCAACAACCTCTGTGTCGCCTCTGGGTTTTTGTTGAAAATCCTCAAAATGGAAAGTTTTTGGTTTTAAGTTAAATTTTTTTAATGAAAACCTGACATTAGTCACAGAACCTTTCAGTTGACAATTAAAATTCTCCTTCATCTTCAGCAAAATTTTTCACAGGATTAAAAAATGTATTTCCTACCTATCTCTAGCTGTGATGCGTCTGTCTTCATGCAATGTTTCGTTCTGCCTTTGTAAAGAGCATGTCTACAGATACGTTTACACTTGAGCTGGTAGCATCATTTCCAGCTCGGTTAGCCATATGTGCACTGCCTTTGATTCAGTATGGGCGTGGCAGCGGCAGTCGCGGGACAGATGAGCTGCTCTGAATACAATCTGGCCCAAAACGCTAGATACTTACCTGGGTGGCTATCTCATGCCACCACGGCTACAAGTCTATTTTCAGTGTGCTAGCTCAATCAAAGCTTACATACACACGTTTACCCCAGCTAGAAATTAGACCTCCAGCTAGACTGTAGATGTATCCTAGGTGTATTGCTGGCATCTATTTTTTTTAATGCCTCAGCATCCATATATATATATTTATATATTTACATAAATGTATACATACATATTAGGAATATATGGAGATCCTAACGTCTCCTCTCTGAACCTTTTAACTATAGCATATATATTCCCAAGCTCTCATTATTTATCTGCACCTCCAGTGCAATCTTCTCATCATCTTTTGCTTCTCTTAGCATTTCACTTGCTTTCCTTTATTGAAATTTCATCTGTAGCTGGTGTTTTATAACTTCCATATCCTGCTTTCTTATTCTTCATTATTTTGGGTACATTCTTTGTCATCCTTGTCAGCCTTTTCTATACCCAAGGCATGTTTATTGTTCAATGGCCCACAGGAACATTCGGTAACCATTAATTTCTCTTAGCACATATACTTTATGTACAGCGGGCCAATCCCTACAGCCGTTCCTCCTTCCTTGCTCTGATAAAGCTCTCATTGAAATCAATGAGAGATGTAACAGTTGCCACTGGCATAAATGCTGTGTGTGTCCCTGGCTGTGTGCCAGGGATATATCCTTTTGTAAGCTCTTTACCCATTGAACGTGATTTTATCCCTTGCCGGCTCTCCTGTGTGTCACAGCTTTTTGTCTGGAGATAAGAGGAACACAGAGAGTAGTCTGCTTGCCCTGGATGCTTCAACCAAGTGACCGTGCTCCTTCCCAAGTGAAATCAATGGCATTCTGGGCGAGTAAAAACTGAGGACTGCTCGTCAATCTCTCTCTAGAATGCAGGGCCTGCTCCTCACAGAGTGCACAGCACTTTCTGTTAGCTGGTACAGAGCATACTCCCATCCTCTCCTCACCTGCTATGTGGGCCACAGAATACAGAGACAAAGACTGTGACTGCAGTTTTGGGCAGGGAAGGTTTGTTGCATCCTCCCTCACAAAGGGCCCTCACAATATACCTCCCAGTTAGTCGTCTGGAGTCACACAGTGAATCAGTGGCCGAGTGCAGGACTCTGTGCTGCATCTCTAACTACATATGGACAGATGAATTACCATCTATGATTCCGAAAGATGACAGAGATGTGGTGATCTGTCCGTTCAAAATGTCTTTCAGGGCCAACCCATGGATAACCCCTGGGGATCTCTGCCTTGGTTTAATGTCTCTGGTCCTGTGAAAGTTCAAACAGTAAAGAGATGAAAAATCTTCGTGTCAACTATTTTTATTTCCCCCTTCCAGCATGCAAACTGATGGGATGAGGCCTTCTGTACATACTTTTCCATAGGTGGATAGGGCAATTAACAAAGCTTTTGTCTTATAATGACCCTCTTAATTATTTAACTTTGCTATTTGCTAGTCCTGGATGGGAGGGCGGGGGGAGAGAATTCCCATGCCTGGCTTCACAAGTTCAGAGCAAACATTTTCAAAGTTATAAAGCAAAACTTACATATTTTCTTATAGCATGGAATACAGACATTACAAAACTAACTTACAGGTGAGCTGCTTTAGTTTTCAGCTGTGAGTTTGTCAGTTCTTAGCTAAGGCCTATGGCCTTGGCCAGATGTGACACTTCATTTACTAGCATCACACCTATCGCTGAAGGCTTTAAAAATAGTTTGGACAAACAGGTGCTAGGGATGGTCTTGGTTTACTTGGTCCTGCCACAGCACCAAGGCCTGGACTAAAAGAGACCCCCTGTGGTCCATTGCAGTCCTACTGGTCTATGATGATATACTCTTCAGCATTTCACCACATATTCTGGAGGTCACTGAGAAAGCTCCTTTATTGTTTTCTTGAGTAATTAAATAAATGGTATGTTTTAGGCTGGGATGATAAAGCTGCAATAATTTAGGGCTTGAAGGGAACAATTATGCACCTTCAAAAGAGAGCAAGTGGAAGAAAGAAGCGCTTCTATACTGGTTGCCTGGTCCTTAGCTGTTCGCTCCCTTCCTAGAGCAAGTGTGTTGGGAGGGCTGCGGAATGGGCGTATCCTTGGCTCCGTGCTCTCTACTTGATGGCCCACACAGCTTAACAGGCACTGAAATTAAGTGGGAGGTGGATATCAAACTCCCTTATGTGCCACTGAAAATCCCAGTCTTACCATTGATATGGTAAGGCCAGCACACCTCTCCCTCACCCGGGGCATGGAAGAAATCGTGACTCTAAACTGCATCTCCAGTGCCTCCCAAGGGCTGCTCCTGGATTGATAAAACTGATACATTATGGCAGAGGTGACACATAACTATTGATACAATTTAAACATTCTGGAGGGGCACATGCCTGCCCCACAGAGGTTCTCGAACTGTGAGGGCGAGCAGTGGCTCCAGGCAGTGTGGGCCATCCCCACACACATCTCGAGGAGAGAGTGCCAACTCTATCCTTTGACTCACCTCAGTCTGTCAGGGTTGGAGGGAGGGAGGGGGCACCAGCAGAGGAATGTGGGTTTGTCGCTATGGCACGTGTGGCTTTCTGGTTTTGGATGAATAAGGTAGAATGTTCTTTTTCCCTCTCCAATAGATTCATTTTTTCATAGTAAGAGGAAGATATCAGTTTAGCTATGCTGTTGGCCTGGAGGCTTTAGGTATCAAGAAGATATTATTACAGAGATCAAACTGAATGCTGATTCAAGGGAGTTTTGGAGTACTCCACAAGGAAAAAGGAACATTGTCAGTTCAATCTACTGTGGAATTTATAGTATTAATGATCTGAAGAACACTTTAGAGATTTCTATCAGATGTCTATTTTAATTTAAACTCTTGGGTGTTTAACTACCCAAAATATTGAATTCTATTCATTACAAAAACTAATAACTGGCTTATTTTGCTGCTAATTTGGATAGTAAGGTTAATTATCTATAGTGAAATGGAATAGGACTAATCTAAAGTCTACCTGCATCAGGCACCATGGTTAATTGATTCCCCATGAAATGATAAAAGACGCCTTCTGAGCAAAGAGATTTTTAATATGTTCGGCTTTGTCAAAGGCACTAACTTTCGCTTCTCATGAAAGGTTATTTACTTGGCTTTATCAATAGTTCCCTTCCTTTTTTAAAAAATGGAAAATGGCTTATGGTAATCCTATTATTTTGCCGATTGGACTAAATCTAAAATACAATACACTAAATATGTGCAAAGGCAACCATTTGCTCTCCTATTTAAGTCACGAGGACTGCTTGGGTGCTCAGCACTCCTGAAAATCAATCTGGGTATTTAGGATCCTAACTATTGATTTAGGTAAACACTTTAGGCACCCAGGTTTGAAAATTTTGGCCCAAAAACTGCACTTACTCATGCCCATGTAACCCCATTGGCTTTAATAGAATTGCATAAGTGTAATTAAAAGTGGGGATAGGATTTGGCCTGATCAGGCTTGTCCAAGCCACAGAGCACGTTGGTCTCAGAACTGGAATTACAACCCCAACTTTCCCAACTTCCAGGCATGTGCTCTATCTCCTGTGCCATTTCCAAGGCTTTGGATTTCCCCACTGTAGTTTATATATTAAAAATACATTGTAAGCCAACTGCAAGCTGCTAAAAATTAATTTAAACTTCCACCAAAGTGTATTTGTCAATGTCCACTATTGCAATACATTATATTGTATTATAGCATACTCCAGAACATGGCAGTGTCAGAACTCAAATGATGTAGTGTAGTCACCATGTATAATATATCATGAGAACAGTTTCAAGTTAATGATATATGAAGCCAGCCTGGGAAGATTTTGAAAATAAACCTAAATTTATTTATATAAAATATAAGTTTAAGTGGTTGAAGGCTTCACCCTAAGAGTTTACTGAACATCTAAATAATTTTTCCTGTGCCAAGCACAGACTAAGGTTCGAAACATCCATTAACCTATTGGGCGTGGCAAGTTTGCTAACCGATTTGCAAAAGCTAAGAGAAGGGCTGCTGCTTCATCTCCATAGCTATAGCTCACATTGCAATATGACGTTGGTTTTTTTGTTGTTTTAAACACAAACAGTATTAAAAGTAATTGCAGTCTGATAAAATAATGTGCAATTCAGCTTGGCTCATGAATCATGGGGGAACATGTGTGTGTGTGTAAGTCTCTGTGTCATTATCTCCTATTGGATGGAATCAGAATGTCCCATCTGTGTGTCATAAGCCCTATACTTCTTGTCTGTAATGGAGATTCCTTGGGTCTGGGTAATCTTCTCAGAGGAAGCAGCATCCATTGGTCGTGAATGGTGGAACAGCCTCCAGATATGAAGGTTAGCTCCAATATAAGCAGGGAATCCTGGTGGATAAGCAGACACAGACAATCTGACAGCAGTACTAACAGGGTGTTTTGGAGCAGCAGGTGGCAATGCTGTCCATACAGCATAACACAAAAGCCTGGAGACAGTAGTAGACATGGTGAGCATAGGCTGTCCTTAAATAAGCCTGCAGCCAGTTTTAGCCACACTGGCACATAATTGCCCAGCCAGAAGGGATTCTGGAATGGCAGATAAACCCCAAGGGGTCAAAAGCTTTAATTCACAGAATAGAATTGGGAGCCTCCCTGTGAAATTTTATCCTGTAATAAATCATCATTGGCTGTGGAAAGTTGTATAATGCAATCTTCAAAAAGGCCTCACAATCTGACTTGTAATCAACGCTGCCTTGTACCCAGTCAGGACAGTCTGATATAGACTCCTGGGTGCAGTGATGTGGGTGACAGGACATTTGGTATAAAATTGACTTCTGGAAAATTGAAAAAGAAACATCCAGGTGTGATGAAAATTGTAACATGGAATGTAAGAACACTATGTCAAGCAGGCAAACTTCAAAACATGTTAGAAGAAGCTAAGCCTTTGAAACATGAAGTCCTCAGAATTAGTTAAATGAAATGGATCGGTAGTGGACACATATATGTACATGACAGATATGACATGATTTATTCAGGCGGAGAGTCACAAAATAGGACTTGCAACAGTGTTAAAGTAAAAGCTAGCCAGTACTACATCAGGAATTTGACTGGTATCTGATAGAATACCGTTAGCAAAACTCAACATCTCACTGATCAGAGTTAGCATGCTAAAAGTTTACACTGTAGAGAACTGTGAAAAAGATGTGCTGGACAGCTTTTGTGATGATTTGGAAACAATAATAAAACAAAAGAAAAGCAGAGATCTGTTGATAGGGATGGGTGATTTCCTTGCTAAAACTGGAGAAGGTCAAGTTGCTGACATAGTTGGAGTCTATGGATTAGGAATGAGAGGGGAGACAAACTAATTGAATTTGCAAACAGAAATCAACTAGCTGTCTGCAATCTGTGGTTCCAGCATCACCCAAGATTATATACAAAGTGAAGCCCTGGCAATAAACCAGGACTCAGTACAAGGAATCAAATAGTTTACATTTTAATATTAAAAAGATTTCATAATGCAGTTTTAGATGCTAGAACAGTCCCATTGGAAGAGTACAATAATTATCATAATCTGCTTGCCATGACGCTGAGGCTAAAGCTTTCACACTACTTAAACTACCTAAGAGACACAAAAGACTACAAATTGATGTGGATGGACAAACAGCAACAACAAAAATGGATGGAATACATTACAAAAGTCAACCAAAATCCTGATGTCTTCTATGCATACCACAAGGAAGGCACCATAGAGGAAAACTAAAAAAAGTTTAAGAAAGCCATACGTACACGTACATCAGTATTGGGAGAGAAAGGATGCAATGCTAAACAACAATGGGTGACTGATTAAATTGTAAACAATAAATGCAAGAGCAGAGTGCAAAGATAGATGAAGCAAGGCATATCAAAAGTTAAACAAATTCAAAAAGCATGCAAAGAGACACACACAAAAAAAGCTACAACAGAGATGCAAGAAAATCAAGGAATTTGAAATCAGATGCACCACAAACAGATTCATCACCTTGTAACAAGAACCATGAGACAAATAAAGAAATCAAGTAAAGGAATTGGTGGTATTAAAACGAAGGACTGCAGAGTATTCTATGACAACTGAGGGTTGGGAAAGGACAAGAGGGATAGAGAAAAGAGATGAGAAAAATGCAAGACAGAACCACAGAATAACATGTAAATAGCAGAAAATAATAGAGAAGGAAGAAGAAGAAACAGAGGAAAGGAGGCAGAATAAAAATGTGAACTATTTTATAGTGAGTACATTGCACTGAATTTGAGTTCACTGGTTTTATTGCTGATTACTGGCAGAAGGGGAAAGGCTAGCTCTGATTCTGGAGAGCTGATAGGGGCTGGGAAATTTCCTATCTGATTGGAAGCGAGAAGATGGGAACAAGCCAGAATTTTAGTGTGTATGAATATTGCCTATAGTCCAATAATTCATTACTAGGATTGGTCAAAAAGTTTCCATTAGTCTGTTTTTGAAAGAAATGTTTGTTTGTTTTTTTGACTAAACAAAAATGTTCACAGTAAGTGTCTGCTTTCCACAGAATACTTCTGTTTGCCATCAAAAGCCTGAGCATAAAAATCTTGTTTTTCCACCGAAAAAAAGATCAGTTTTAATTTTTTGATATTAAGTTGAAATTTTATAGGAGAAAAAACATCTTCCATCCAGCTCTACTTATAATAGTACCAGGAAGGGTCAGGATCCGATTCAGCAGAGAGTGTCATATGTTAAGCAGAATAATGGACAGTACATTTCACTCCTTTGCAGAGAAGCAGTTCCCTCTCTTTGTAAGAGTAACACAGTTCAGCTAACAGAGCCACCAAGATCCACACCGGCTCTCGGTCCTGACCCACTTTTGTACCTCTCCCTTGGCCTCTATAATGGGGATATGGAAGACGTATTAAAGAAATAATATTTGAGAAGATGAGGAGGGTTTTAAATGTTATCTAACGGTAGTAGGCACTTAGTCTGACTCAATGTTCCAGTTTAATTACCAGGAGAACACTATACATGATGAAGATTTAAATCATTTAACATGCCTCGTGTGAGTCTTAATGCTTTTTTATTACTATGTTCTTCATATTCTTTTTTTCTTGACAGGGCAAAGGCATTAGTTAGAACAGCCCCCTGTGGCAGGGTTCACCTCTCATTTTGTACAATGCTCAGTTCACTTTTAGTGAAGATTATGATCATAATAACAAGAGGTTTGTTTCCTTTTCTGTCCAGGTTTGGTGTGTGAAGATCAAAGGGAACTTCCTTTCAGACACCTTGGTCCCAATCCACAACTCCCACTGATTTCTGTGGGAGCAGAGGGCACTCAGCATTTCACAGAATCAGGCCCGTAGCTACTCAGAATCAAGACCCTTAACTCAAGTCACTCCACTTAGGGCCAAATTCTCATACATTACTCATCTTAAGTGACTCATTATTAAGGATAAGATTTGGTCACAGAGGTCATGGATTCTGGGACTTTCCGGGACCTCCATGACTTCTGGGACAGGCCTGGAGCAGCTGTCAGCCCCAGGACTGCCACCCAGCAGTTGATCAGCCAGGGTGACGCCCAATAGCTGATCAGCCGGCCAGATCCGGGGCCGCTACCTATCAGCCGTTCAACCAGCCAGCCCCAGGGGGCAGGCTGACTAGCTGTTCAGCCGGGCTGCTCCAAGGCCTCTGCTGAACAGCTGATCGACCAGCTAGCCCAGGATGCTGCGCAACAGCTGATCCCCCATGCAGCACACTGGAGCAGCAGGGCTGAAGCAGCTGTAATTCCCTGCACCTCTGCTCCACACCCCCAAAATATTTTTAGTAAAGATCAGAGACAGGTTGTGGCTTCCGTGAATTTTTGTTCATTTGCCTGTGACCTGTTCCTGACTGTTACTAAAAACACCCATGACGGAATCTTAACCTGACTCGTTACTTAACAGAGTTTCCCACAGATTTGCGCACACAATGGCAACTTTTTGGTTTCAGGCTGTATTTCCACCTGAAAAGCTATGGCTTGAAGGAGAACTGTGACAAGTAATGTCTGGGACCTATGACAGATTCAAAGGCAGAGCTTCAGAGTCATTTTCACGCTCACTTGACTGCAAACCCTAAATTCCCTCTCTTGCTCAGAGTCTTTGTGCTCCTAGCAGTGAGAAGTCTAACAAGGCTGAACTAAAGGAGCAACACTGATTTACACAAGCTTAAGATCTAACCTTTTTTCCCCTCCCACAAATGACTCAGTTAAGCCCAAAGTCCTAGGGCAGATCTTTTAGAAAAACTTCCAATCTTGATTTTAAAATTGCGGTTGAAGGAGAATCTACTGTGACCCTTCCCAGTAATGAGGCTGGCACAAGTTTATGTCCTAAATTCATTGTCAGCCAGATCCATTATGTGTGTGTGTATATATATATATATAGTATATTAAGAACAATGACTATATCTTGTAATATTTATATTGTCTCTCTGCCCCATACAAATTCTATATTTGATTTTCACTCTGTCTTTTCTCTTTTCCAACTCTCAACATATTGCTTCACTGGGTTTTCTCTCTGGTCCTTTTTCCCCCACAGCCTTTCCTTCCTGAGGACCTTAGACCTTGTCACGTTTTTAATCAAACAAGTGCCAAATTAGGCAAAGTGGGTTCACTTCTCTCTATTCAGAAGAGTGTTTGGTGATGTTCTCAGAACAATTGTTTGCCCAGAACTGGTGGCTGTACCTTGATATACTGTAAATAAACCTGCTCCAGTCCATCTCCCTGATTAGAAATTGGTGCTGCTTTGGCTGACTTGTGGGTCACCAGATGTTCATGACAGAGGGGTGCAATGTGCCTGTTCAGCAATGGGTTTGGCGTGATGGCTTTCTGAGAAAGAAGACTGCATAAATGCTATGTTTTAGTCATGTGTCAAAGGTATGTTATAGCTATCTATCTGTACCACAAAGTAGTATTTCTCTGTACCACTCAACAGTTCTAAATTGGTCTCTGTATGATAAGAAATGTCACAGTAACAAAGTGCCAAAAGGAAACTTGTTCTTTTAAATCCACAGAGGAAAGAACATTCCTCTAAGGAAGAAGAAACTCATAATCTTTTGCTCAAAGAAAATGAAAGAAACAACAATACCTACTTTATTTATATGACAGTAGCCTCTAGATATCCTCAGGAAGATCAGACCCCTTTTGTGTTGAAAGGGTAGCCTGCTGGTTAAGGGGTTCAGCTCTCTGCTCTGCCTCCGATTCCCAGTTCTCAAAACTCAGACTGGACTCCCTTCCAGCCTTGGACCTATCTCCTTAGTTCAAAGTCTTTGTCCGCCGGACAATCTTCCAGGTGTTGAGATGGGGTTAGGAGAGAGGCCTAGTGATGCTTTCTCTATCTCACTTTTCTACTTTATGCCAGCTGCTAGAAAGATCATTGCTGTGACTGCGAGTCAGCCAGTCCCCATTGCACATATGTCTTCTCTCAGGAGTTTCTGGGAGAGTAGATTCTTCTTAAGGGTTCATCAGTGCCTGTCTGGTCAGTGACAACTGCTTCTTTGTCCCTCGTGAAAGGCTGGCTGTTGGCGTTTCCCAACCTCGCAACGTATTGCAGTAGCACATACAGCAATATTTCATAACTCACATACAATGATAGAACATACAATCTAACAGGATATTAATGTTCAACAAGTCAAGAGTTTTAAAATGATACCTCACAAGGCATATTTTGTACAAATCATATCATAATCATATGATAGTGCTGAATATGAGGGTTCCAGAATGCTACTTTGAGGTAGGATTGCACCCCAGAATGTCATAGCATAGTCTTAGAACAAGAATATAGGTGTTACTAGACTACGTCAGACCAGTGCTCCATCTCATCCAGTATCCTATCTCTGACAATAAGCAAAACCAAATCTTCAGAGGAAGGTGCAAAAAACCCCACGGCAAGCAGATGTGGGATACTCTGTCTCCAGGAGAATCTCCTCTGTACCCTGAATCATTAGAGATCCACATGAGCCCCAAAGTATGTGATTTCACTATTCTTTCTGAAGAAAGCTGGGGGAATTTTTCAGCCAAAACCTTTTTTCACCCAAAAATACACATTTAGATTGACCAGGAATTTTTCTTAAATTCATATTGATTTTGCCAAATTTTGTCAGTTGGGGGAAAAAAAGTTCTGAAAAAATCAAAACTTTGCTTTGACGTTTTCAAAACACAAAGCTTCAATTTTTTGATTGAAAATGACTTTTCATTTTGAAACTTACTTCCATTTTATTACCAAACCAAAAATAAATAAATAAATAAAAAAGTTCAGATGACATGAAATGTTCTGTGTTGGGTTGAACAAATTGGTTCAACACAAAATAATTTTTTTAAAAAGCTTTTGGAACATCCAGGAAACTGAAATTCATTTATTTGTACAACTCTATCTCCAAAACACACTAAAAGAAGTTTTAGTTATAATGATATTTATTTAGTGATAATGGATATTCCTGATATCCACAAAAAGGTCCATTTTCTCCTGGAATCTTGTATAAGTTGTTAGTTTTAATGACATCCTGCAGCAATGAGTTCCACATCCTATTATGTGTCATGTGAGGAAGTGTTTCCTTTTGGCAGATATGAATTTGCAACCTTTCAATTTTGTTGAATTGAATGTTGTCCCCTTGATATGAATCCATTACAATTACAAAGACAAAGTTGATATGCCATGTACTTTAGTGCTTTTTATTCTCAAAGCCTGAGGCTAGGTCTATACTGACAGCAGCAAATTCACTGCTGTCAGATCGATTTCTCTGGATCGACTGAGCAGTCTGTGAAGACCCGCTCAGTCGATCCAGAAATCGACCTACGAAAACCACCTCCAAAAGGGGCACAGCGCAGTATGGACGGCGCGCAGAATTGAAGCAGCTGAGTCACGCAAGTTTTTTACATTGCTTGCATATCTCCTGTCGACTGCCGCCAAATCTCGGAGGTAAGTATAGACCTGCCATAAGAATCACTGCACTACAATACTGGGGGGAGGCTAAACAGAAAAGAGCATAGATGCATCTGAAGGGAATTCATTAACAAAACTGAATTTTCATGGAAAGTTGATACCATTTTATCTAGCCAAAGTTTATTTTTTTTCTTTTCTTTTTAAAGTCCTGTGTTTCGATCTATAATAGTGGCATACTGAGAAACTTCTGAAATCCACTCATGTACCATTGGAAACTTCTCTGCGTTCAATTGCCTTGTCACATATAAGATAGGATAAAGATATGCAGAAATTTCTGTTCATGAGAAGAAACGAAATCATCTTCAGGAAAGATCTTCACACAGGATGGAGAATTTTGAGGAATGTCCATTCTTGCGTTGAGTGGAGAATATTCATTCTCATCCAAAAGACCATATACCCCCTGTATACTTTCCCAGTACTTCTATCTACTTTCATAGAATACGTAGAAAGTCAGAGTTTTTTGCATTACATCTCCAGTACAACTGGTTGATTTTTTTTTTTTCAAATTTTGAAGTTTCCTTGTAATTTCTGATTTGAAAATGGGTAAAAAATTTCAAAAATATTTGTAGTCTTTCTCCCCTTCTTTTCCATCCAGCTGTAATCTCCACCATTTGTTGATGTGTGAAATATGCATTTCCAATTTTTTTTTGAGTCAAATACAGCATCAAGACACAATGAATTCTCAATCCAGTATAGTATGTTAAACTTAAAATTTGCATTTACACATAAACTTGCCCACTAAGAGTATGTCTATGCTGCAATTAGACATATCTCACAGTGAATTAGAGCCAGGGTTCCAGCCAGAGCACCAACTACACTGCGATTAAGCAGCCTCTTAGTCCAAGCCCTGTGCCACCAAGTCAGCTGGCATAAGTGGTATCTAATTGCAGTGTAGATATAGCATAAGTTCACTATGTATCTTCTCTCCTGCTTTAGCTTATCCCAGTCATGTTTTTCATTTGCACAGGGGCCAATATAGGATGGCACTTAGGCCCATCAGCCATTCAATTGTATCCTTCAGGTGAAATGGGCCTAAATGAGTAAGGAGAGAATGTTAAAACATTTTATGCCATCTGAAAGGAATGAAAAGAAAAGCCAGCATTCATCATTCAAAAGATAAACATTTGACAGCACAGCTTGACAGTGTCAGGAACACTTCTGTTTTAATAGTACGCCTGCAAGCTTTCAAAACAAGTGTTTACCTGTCACAATAAACAGTTATAAGTGAAGTACACAAAACACACTAAACTCGGAGCTGGCAAGCTTCCAGAAGTGCCATGTGCAGTTAAACTCTTGAGCTTGTCATTCCATACAATAAAAATCTCTTTAGTGGTAACTTGTATTGTGTAACTTTTCTGATTGCCCTAGAGACATCTGTCTTGCACATAAACACAAAAGTCCCATGAAGTGGAACAAGTGTCTGAAGTGGACACACATATAATGAGAGTGGATCAGCTGGCTGGCTGCCAAATCCTTTAACAACTGTAAATTGACTCATCGCTGTCTAAATGCATTCTGGCTACTGTTGATATGCAAATTGCTAGTTGTATTTTACTTCTGAGCTGATCAATTCTGAAAACGAATCAGGATAGGGTATTATTTCCTGTTTGTAATTACAACTTCAATTTTGGGAAATGGCTAATCTTAGTAAATGATATGTAGTGGATAGGAGATAAAAACTAAAGATGCCAACTGGCTTCACTGGGCTTGGGATCAGGCCATAAGAGATCAAATCTCCTGGTGACTTTATGGGAATGAAGAATCTCTTCTAGTGGCTTGCCTGATTATGGATGATAGCTGGCGTGACAAACAGTAATACATTTGCAAGGCTTGAGCTTCCTTTGACAAAGTCAAGCAATGGTAATTCCCTCTTTTTTAGTTTTCTCACCTCTCTTTGTAGGACTTCCTGCCAAGTCTAGTGCTGTGCATCATACTGGAGGAATGGCTAAGATCAATAAATAAAGCCCATAAAAATAAAGAAAGTTTGGCACAGTTGTTGCACAGGAAGCAATTACCTCACACAATTTAGCCTTTTCAATGGATTAAGGAAAAACTGGGGGTAGCAAAAGGAATTTTGTAAGAACATAAGAAGGGCCATATTGGGTCAGACCAATCATCCATCTACCCCAGTATTCTGCCTTCCGACAGTGGCCAATTGCAGATACTTCAGAGGGAATGAACAGAACAGGTAATTATCAAGTGATCCATCCTGTCAGCCATTCCCAGCCTCTGGCAAACAGCAATCCCTGTCTATCCTGGCTAATAGCCATTGATGGACCTATCCTCCACAATTTATCTAGTTCTTTTTTGAACCCCATTATAGTCTTGGCTTTCACAACATCCTCTGGCAAGGAATTCCACAGGTTGGTTGTATGTTGTGTGAAGAAATACTTCCTTTTGTTCGTTTTAAACCTGCTACCTATTAATTTCCTTTGCTGATCCCCTATTTCTTGTGTTATGAAGAGTAAATAACATTTCCTTATTTACTTTCTCCACACCACTCATGATTTTATAGACTTCTCTCACATCCCCCCTTAGTCATCTCTTTTCCAACCTGAAAAGTCTTGGTTTTATTAATCTCACCTCATATGGAAGTTTTTCCAGACCTCTGATCATATTAGTTGCCCTTTCCGTTACTTTTTCCAATTCCAATATATCTCTTTTGAGATGGGGCAACCAGATTTGCATGCAGTATTCAAGATATGTGTGTACCATGGATTTATAAAAAGGCAATACGATATTTTCTGAATTATCTCTCCCTTTCATAATTAGTACCAGCAGTCTGTTAGCTTTTTTGACTGCCGCTGCACATTGAGTGGATGTTTTCAGAGAACTATCCACAATGACTCAATGATCTCTTTTTTGAGTAGTAACAGCTAATTTATACCGCATCATTTTATGTGTATAGTTGGGATTATGTTTTCCAATGTGTATTACTTTGCATTAATCAACATTGAATTTCATCTGCCATTTTGTTGCCCAGTCACCCAGTTTTGTGAGATCCCTTTTAACTCTTCACAGTCTGCTTTGGCCTTAACTATCCTGAGTAGTTTTGTATGATTTACAAATTTTGCCAACTCACTGTTTTCCCCTTTTTCCACATCATTTATGAATCTGGGCCCCATACAGATCGTTGGAGAACACCACTACTTACCTCTCTCCATTCTGAAAGCTAACCATTTATTCCTATTATTATCTTTTAACCAGTTACTGATCCAGAAGAGGACCTTCCCTCTTATCCCATGACCGCTTACTTTGCTTAGGAGCCTTTGGTGAAGGAATTTGTCAAAGGCTTTCTGAAAATATAACTATACTATATCCACTGGATCACCCTTGTCCACATACTTGTTGACCCCCCTCAAAGAATTCTAGTAGATTGGTGAAGCATGATTTCCCTTTACAAAAGCCACGTTGACTCTTTGCCAACAAAGTGTATTCATCTATGTGTCTAATAATTCTGTTCTTTACTATAGTTTCAACTTGCCTGGCGCTGAAGTTAGTCTTCCTGGCATGTAATTGCCAGGATCGCCTCTGGAGTCTTTTAAAAAAATTGGTAGTTCTGTAATCATATCTGAGTTCCTTCAGAATTATTGGGTGGATCCCATCTGGTTCTAGTGACTTATTACTGTTTAATTTATCAATTTATTCCAAAACCTCCTCCAATGACACTTCAATCTGGGACAGTTCCTCAGATTTGTCACCTAAAAAGAATGGCTTAGGTTTGGGAATCTCGCTCACATCCTTAGCTGTGAAGACTGATGCAAAAATTAATTTAGTATCCTAAATTATATTTTGAGATTTTATTTGCCAAAATTTATGCTCCTTTCTATTTTCCTCAATAGGATTTAACTTCCGTTTTTTAAAGGATACCTTTTTGTCTCTAAATGCTTCTTTTACTTTGTTGTTTAGCCACGATGGCACTCTTTTGGTCCTCTTACTGTGTTTTTTAATTTAAGGTCTACATTTAGATTGAGTTTCTATTATGATGTCTTCTAAAAGTTTCCATGCAGCTTGCAGGGATTTCACTTTTGGCACTGTACCTTGTAATTTCTGTTTAACTAATTTCCTCTTTTTTGTATAGTTTCCCTTTCTGAAATTAAATGTTCCCATGGTGGGCTGCTTTGGTGTTAAATGGATGTTACATAACGATGTTAAATTTATTATGTGGTGGTCACTATTACCAAGAAGTTCAGCAATATTCATCTCTTGGATCAGATACTGTGCTCCATTTAGACAAGAATTGCCTCTCCTCTTGTGGGTTCCAGGACAAGCTGCTCAAAGAAGCAGTCATTTAAGGTGTCAAGAAACTTTATCTCTGCATCCCATCCTGAGGTGACATCTACCCTGTCAATATGGCGATAGTGGAAGTCCCACATTAGTCTTGAGTTTTTATTTTTATAGCCTCTCTAATCTCCTAGAGCATTTCACAGTCACTCTCACCATCCTGCTCAGGTGTTCAGTAGTGTATCCCTAGTGCCATATCCTTTTTATTCAGGCATGGAATTACTATCCATACAGGCTCTCTGGCACAGTTTGGTTCATTTCAGATTTTTGTTTTGTTTGACTCTATACTTTCTTTCACATACAGTACCACACACCCCACCAGTATGACTCCTCTCCTTCCGATCAGTGGCGTGCTAAGAGCAGGGACCCGGGGGAGGGAGAAGAGGGGCGGAGACCCATGATATGCCACTGCTTCTGAAATATTGTATTCTGGTATGACTGTGTCCCATTAATTATCCTCATTCCACCAAGTTTCTGTGATGCTTGTTGTATCAATATCCTCATTTAATACAAGGCAGTCAAGGTCACCCATCTTCTACCATTTGTAGAGAAGCAGTTAAAAATGTCACTTTTTAGCTGTCTGCCTTTATGTGATGTAATTGAATGGAACGTTTTTTTCATTTGACTGTTTCTCATCAGATCCTACCCATATTTTATCCTCTTCCATCCTCTCCTCCTTACTAGAATATAGAGAATCTCCGTTAATAGATCCTCCCTGAAGGAATGTCTCTGTCCAAAGCATGTGCCTCCACACCTGTTAGCTTTCCCCCAGCCCTTAGTTTAAAAACAACTCTACAATCTTTTTAATTTTACATGCCAGCAGTCCTGTTCCATTTTGGTTTAGGTGGAGCCGATCCTTCCTGTATATACCCCCCCTTCCCAAAAGGTTCCCCAGTTCCTAATACATCTAAACCCTTACTCTCTACACCATCTCATCCATGCATTGAGAGCCTGTAGATCTGCCTGTCTAACTGGCCCTGCGTGTGGAGCTGGAAAAATTTCAGAGAATGCTACCTTGGACGTCCTGGACTTCAATCTCTTACCTAACAGTCTAAATTTGGCCTCCAAGTTAATCTCCTATCCTTTCCTTATGTCATTGGTACCTACATGAACCACAACCACCGACTCCTCTCCAGTACTACACATAAGTCTGTCTTCCTCCTTCTATTTCTTTTTATATGGTATTTCACTTCTTGCCATAGAGTGAAGCGTAGGTCAGCTTCAGTCCACTGGGTAGCATTGCCTTACGTTAATGCGTTAGTTAAAACATTTGTATCTGTTCCTCCTCCAGAGAATATGAGTAACTCTAATTGAAATGGGAATTATACCTATTGTTTGAGAGACAATCAGGTACCCAGGGGTGACTGGCTCCTGCAGGCTCATTTGGGCTCCTCATTAGTATGAAAAACCTGCAGAAGGAAGAGATAGTTATCATAGGGAGAAGCAGCCCTCACCCCCCAAAGAGGCAGAAGAACTGGGGAGCTACCCCCGACCTCTCTCTACCATCTAGCCCCTTCTCTCTGATCCTCTGGGCAGTCTTAAAGCACACAGCAAGAAGAGGCGTGCCACCTTAGTTTGCTCCAAGGGAGTACAAGCTAGAGCTGTGTAAAAAAAATTGCATCTAAAAGAAGCCTTCTTAAATAAATGACCGTTTAATGAATAAAAGAGAAACAACTGAAGTCTGCAGTAATAGAACAATTATGTGCTGTCATGCTTTCCAGCTGGCTACACATTGAACGGTTCTTATAAATTGCTGAAAACACAGTGGCACACGGAGCCGATACATTTCAGGACAGTCATTATTGAGAAAGAAGAACTGTGTGTCAGTCCACTGAAAACCTCAGAGACTGGTATTATCCTTTTAAAATCCCTTCATTATTATTGCTTTGGGGCTCATATCTGGCCAGCCCTCCAAGGATGCAGAAGGGGGAGGTCAGTAGAAATACTAACCGCTGTGCATTGTTCACTAACTCTTTCAGTCTTTTCTGCTATTTCTGAGTGATTCTGAGCAACACAGGGGAGGTAGCTTATTGGGGAAGAGGGAACGAAAGCTAAGAGGGGACATGTTTGAGGTGGAGATCTCAGCAGCTATGTGGGACAGGGGGAAGAGATATGAGTAGCATCAGAAGGACAGATCTGATCAGCAAAAGGAGAAGAAAAAACACACAAGAAGGTGGGAGGAAAGGAGCTGAAGAAAGGAAATTTGAGCAGGTAGGGTACACAAAACAGGCAATGGGAATCATTCTTTGTTATCCTACACATGCACACTCTGCTTTCCACTAATATATCTACACTGCAATTAGACAGCTGTAGCCAGCCCGTGCCAGCTGACTGAGGCGCGGGACTTGGATGGGCTGCTTATCTGCAGTGTAGACGTGTGGACTCTGGCTGAAGCCCGAACTCTAGGACCCTACAATATGGGAGGCTCCCAGAGCTCGTGCAGCAGCCAGCACTTGAACACCCTCACCCCAATTAAACAGGCCTGCAGCCTGGTCATTTGGCGCAGGCCAGCCACTGGTTTTTAATTGCAGTGTAGACATTCCCCTCATGAAAAGCAGTTCCAAACTGGGAGGCCTCACTCGTTAACAAACATAACTAGCTGCTTGCTTGGGTCAGTGAAATGTTTCGGGAGTGGGAGTTTTATAATATGCAAGCAAAGAGGATTTGCATTATATTTGTCTCCTGTTATGTAGAGCGCTACCCCAGTCATTCTAAAACACAGCATGAAGCCAAGCCCGTTGCCAAATCACTCTTGAACCTTCTGTCCTTTGGACTCAGAATTTTAATCAACATTTCAAGGGTAATTGAACAGCTTCATGGGCATTTTGGGAGGGACAAAGAAGAGACTGGGGCAGAGTGAATTTTAAACAGTTTGGTAATGGACAGGAAGACTTCAGACTTCAGGTAGGTCCTCAGAATTACACTTGGCTGATTTCATAATGCTCTTCGGTCATTCAAAAAACTAAGGTCATGAGAGGCCTCTCAGAGTCTAGTGAGTGCTGATTAAACATGATATAAATACCTCTGGTATGTATGATCTGGGGAAGGAATTTAAATGTCAATGCATGGCAGAGGAGTTGGGATTAATGAGCTGTGAAGGAAGGAGATATATTTAAGGTGTTCATGAAAGCTGGGTCGCTTTGAGAGAATAGGGTTCTTGCTCTTTATTTAAGGTGTTAATATCAGAGTTTAAAAAAAAACAACAACCCTGCAATTCTGAATGCCTGTTAGGAATGCTAACAATGGAAATTCTGTCAGACCCCGTTTGCATAATGGGGATCATTAGGTGGTTTTCAAAAACCAAAAGTTCAGCTGAAAATAATCAAAACCATTTACTTGTTCAGTTTGTTGATTAAAACAAAAATTGTAAACATTTCTGGTTTATTGAAAGGCTATTTTTCAATGTAAAAAAGAAAAGGGGGTTCAGTGAAAAACTTGTCAACCAGTTGTCCCTTGTGATAACACATTTGCATTCATAAAGGCTATTGCCACAAGTGAGTCTTGTCCCTATGCAGGAGGATAGGTTTCGTGTTCCAGACATGTGGGCAAATAACAGGGAGTGGGCTACCTTTTTCACTGTGCAAGATCAGTTCTTTGAGTAAAGATGTGTCAAATCCAGTTAATAATTATAGCTGGTATTTTCAAAGAAGTGCATCACATTTTAGAAGTTTATTCTCCTCTGCTCCTTTGAAAATCCTGGTTAGTAATACTTAGCTATATAATATTTTTCATCCATCGATCTCAAAGCACTTTGCAAAGAAAGGCAAGTATTGTTATCTCCTTTCTACCGACGGGGAAACAGAGGCACAAAAAGCGAAAATGAGTTGCCCAAGGTCACACAGCAACTCAGTGACAGAACTGGGAACCAGACCCCTGGTCTCCTGACTTGTAGAATTAGTGCTCTCTATCTTATGTTTGAGATGTGGACCATAAGAGCGTCAGATTGCTGTTCCTGTCTACAAACATTACAAGAGGCTTACATTCTAATGTAAGACTTCTAGATGTAAGGCTGCATGGACTTTTATATTTGATGTTGACAGCATAACCAAAGAATATTCAACCTTAATACTACCAGTGATGGAATGAACTATACCTTCTAAGAGGCGAGGTAATGTGTCCTTTCACATGTAGTGAGTAGGCATTTGTTCAAAGCAATTAGACTCCACAGCCTGATTTTGTACGTAATCAATTTCTGTGGTTAGCTAAAATACCTGCACATACCCCTAATAAGCAGTGACATCTTATTACTAGGGCACCATTATGTGCTTACAAGGAAATTAAATTTTTAATTATGCCACACAAGTTTAATGGAAAATCTAATTATGGCACTGATATTCTTCAACTTTATATAAATATTATATTTTCTGAAATGCAGTTTGTGAGCATTGCCTTCACTGTAAAGTTCCAGGAGAGGAGATGGGTTGCTGCTCAGACTTTACACCACATGTCACTTTCTTATTTATTATTGATCATTGCTATGTGTTATTTATCCACTGCCATGTCACCTGGCACATGATGCAGGAAAATAGGTAAACAGGAGTCCTTGCTCCAAACAGCTCGTAATCATTGGTCCTAAAATGGCATAATATGGGCAGACTATTTAACTTAGAGACTTAATGATTAGCTATTTATTCAGTACATTTTAAGAGGCAGTGTTTCCCAGTGGATACGGCACAATATTGGGAGACAGGAGGCTTAGGCTTGGTCTACACGTACCTTCCGGATTCAGCATCAGTCGACGGGAGATACACAAGTGACACAAACCACTTACGTATCTCCCATCGACTTCGCCGCATCTGTTCCGCGCGCCATCCACACTGTGCTGCGCCGATGGGAACAGCATTCCCATCGATGCAGTGCTACAACACTTACAGAGGTGGTTTTCCTTCATCGATTGCTGGATCGATTGAGCGGGTCTACACTGACCGCTCAGTCGAGCGGGTCTACACAGACTGCTCACTCGATCCAGAGACATCCATCTGACGGTGGCAAATTTGCAGCCATCAGTATAGACGTAGTTTTAGTCTCCAATCACTTTGCTTGTCTCTGTTCCAGTGCTTTCTCTGTCTAGCATTTAGATAATAAATGCTTCAGGGCAGGGACTGTCTCTTGCTATGTGTTTGTACAGCACCTAGCACAATGGGACCCTGATCTTGGGTGAAGCCTCTGTAATATTTGCTATTTTCCTATTAATGTTGCAATGTGGTGACTGAGGAGTGAACAAAGCTTGCAGAGGATTCCACATTCGGCGGATTTCTAGTCCTGATCTATTCTTTCACCTTGTAAAGCCTGAATAAAAATACTGGTACAAAATGACTCACCCTGAGGACTGCTCTTTATATTCTCCTCCTGCACAACTTCTCAAGGGAAAAGGCACAAACTTGCTTATAATGGTCAGGGGAATCCAATTGTTGGGGTATTTTTTAGCATATATTCACCCAGCACTGCTCTACATCACAAGAATGTTCACAAGCAGACTCTATGGAACAAACTCTGCTCTGTTCCCAGCTGCAGCTTTGTGAACTTGAAATGATTCCACTGAATTCTCATATGTCTGGCCCAGTGAATTTTGCAAGCTGCACATAGTTCAAAAGTACTATAAGAGCATGTTAGCTTTAAATTCCTGGTTTGTTACCTGGACCAGTTTGATTACTCTTCAGTTAAATGCAAAGGGTGGGATTTTCAAAAAAGCACCCAGCATTATATGCTCCCATTGATGTCCTACTATTAACTTCAGTAGGGACAGAGTTAGATCAACACCGAGCGCTTTTGAAAGTGCCACCTTAGAAACTTCCTGAAGCACCCAATCCAAATGTCATCCCTGAGGGTCATATTGACTGATACAATGGAATGGGGTCTGTTTCAAATAGCTACCAATGTCATTGTTCAGAACCAAACCAAACCCCTTGCATTGCATGTCCAGCGACCCAATTTCTTTATTACGTACATTAGAATTATCTATAAAGGGATCCATCCTTTTCTGATATTGCAGAAGGATTCAGAGCTGGAGCAATTAGTGATTCTGCAAGAGAAAAGCTCTAGACATTTGTTATATGCCACTGAACAATGAACAGTACTATCTATAAAATAATATGAGTAAGGAAAGGAAAAATAATCTTCTGTTATGCCTCTGTTATTAATGGGGATTCCATATGGCGATATATTATACCAGTGAGGCGCATTCAGAGCCTTTACTCATAAATAAATAATGTTAATAGTCATAAGGGCTGGATTCTAACCCGGACATGTCACCTGCTTAGAGGTGTAAGATACTGGCACACATGGGCATGTTAGATACTGGCATGTAGGGGGAATGGGAGTCACACATGCCTGCTCACTTCCCCTTGAGTTCTCAATCTTGTCTCCACGTCCCCTAGCCAGTAGAGCTGAGCCGGCATACACAGACAGGGTAGTAACTTGCTTTTGGAATAGAGGAGGTAAATGACCACATCCTTGGGAAGGAGTGAGGGAATCGCGGCTCTCCATTTGTAAAATGGAAGTAACAATTCTTCCATAGTCAGTCATGCCTGTTCTAATATAAACTCTTTCAAGCAGAAACAGTTTCTATGTGGAACACCTGGCACAATGGGCCCTATTGCTAGCTTGGCTTCCAGGTGCTGCTGTGATGCAAATATTACTATAGTGGTGCATTCACTGTGGGCTAATGGCAATGTAGCAGCCAGCAGAAACGTTCCTCTGTGTAGGTAAGCTGGGAGGAGGTGAATAGACACCACATAGGCTATGGCAGGAATAAGGTTACAAATAAAATATTTCATACAGACTGATACCCTTGCAAAAGCTGCCAGAACTGCTGGGGGATGGACCTAGCTGACAATGAGACTGAATCCAGTCAGAGCAGAGGGCAAGAAACAGTGGGACTTTGGGCAAAGACTTGGTCCCATTTACTCTCTCCTGGGGCCATGAGTGGGAAAAGCACATTTCTCTTTACACTGCTTCTGGGAAGCCTTTCTGGTATAGACTTAAAGGAGCAGGACATTTCTTTTGATCTGTAAATAGACCACATGTCTCTTGGACCTGCACCACCATCCTAGGCATGCGTGTTCTTTATCTGAGTGCCATTTCTCTGGCCTATCACACAGATTACAAATTTTCACAGTCCCATTCTCACCTTTCTAGTCCATCATCTGACTGAGCCCCAAACAGAATGTTCTGTTCTCATCTCAGACTGCAAGAGTCGACCTTAGACATTTTTTATGGTTCCTTCACACTGGTTTATTATGCTTGGATGCTGTCTGTCTAAGAAAAGATAATGGTAAGGGTGAACAGTTATCTAAAACCTTATTGCTGGAGAGTTTTGAAAATATCAGGAGCGTGTTTTAATATATACCTAGTGCCTTTTTGCAAGGTTACATAAATGCAAGCTATTGAACTATAAGAAGCATTCCATCTAGACACCATTTAAATGAACCCATGTCTTTTGGGTATATCTTATGTATTTTGAAGTAGAGCTGGAAAGGGATTAAAAGCACCATGTGGTTTTCACTTCTACACTCTCGTGACAGGAGGCAGTCAGATTTTGCCAATTATTTCCAACCTTCTATGTTTTGATACATCAACAAAGGTCTGAAAAGACCAACAGCACAGCTTCCTCTGAGGATGTGATTCCAGGATTCTAGTCTGCTCTGCCTAGGTTCTGATGACATGTTCATCATGGTAGTATCTGAGTGCCGTCCAGCAGTGCATTAAGCAATATTATGAGGTAGGGTCAACTTAACCACGAATCCTTGTTTCCTTGGACTGTGGGACCAACGTCTGAAGGGCCAAAAGGTGAAGGAAAGATCACTCTAACCAGAATGCTTTGGAGTGAAATGAGTGGATGGGCAGAAGGCCAAGAACTCTATGTGCCACAGAGAGATTGAATGGAAGAATCTGTAAGAGAATAGGTTGGTGGGAACTCATTTGTGTAGGAATTTGCACAACATTCTGGGAGATCTGGCTTGTTTTTTCTTTAGCCACCCTGGTATCATCATTCCACGTGACAATATCAATGGAAAAGGGGAACAACAGCATTGTGTTGCCTTGATCAAATTACTGGCACCGGGGTAAGATCATTTTCCTTCAGTAGATGCATCCCTTGTGAACAGAGCTGAGGCTCTAAAGTGACTCAGATTATTGGCAAAGCTCACAGACTTTAAGGCCAAAAGGGACCATCATGGTCATCATTGCAGGCAGCAGAACCCTCCCACCCACTCCTATACTAGACCCGTAACCTCTAGCTGAATTACTGACATCCTCAGATCATGGAGTTACAGAGAATCCACCATTTACACTAATTTACACCTGCAAGCAACCCGTGGCCCATGATGCAGAGGAAGACAAAACCCCCCTAGGGTTTCTCCCAGTGTGAACCAAGGGAAAATTCCTTCCCCACCCCAAATATAGTAGTCAGTTAGACTCTGAGCATGTGAGCAAGACCCACCAGCCAGACACCTGCTCTGCAACTTAATTGCACCACCAAACTAAGACCACTGTGATGATATCCTTGTTCAGGTATTAACTGATACGAATTCACACAGATTACATTTTCGTTTTTGAATGATGATGACCCAGAGAAGTCTTATCAGGTGAAACTATACAGAACAGGTTCACTAATAAATAGTGGCGAGCGATCCTTCATTTCCAATTTATGTGAGTTGCCTCAAATACAGCAGCTTACTGCCAGACAGAACTGCCTGAGAGGCCACCAAATAGCAGCCTGCCACTTGCATTTTACCATCACATTTGTTAAACTGCAGGACAGCATTAGACTAGCCTGTCATTTACATCAGTTAGAAGTGTGAAAGCCACAGAGCACTTCAGAAGCACACTGGGGAAGAACTAGAAAGTGCATCTGAAATAATGGCTTCAAGCACAAAACTCAATGGCTTCATTTTCACAGTGATAGCAGAGCAAATATCTGTCTTCACCTAGCCTGCACATTGCAGCCCCATCGTGTGGTGTGCTCAGAGGTTTTGTTTCACACCCTTACTTTCACAAAATTGGGTAATGTATTCTAGCTGGAAATTATCTCAATTTCCAATCCATTAGGCGCCAAGATGCTTCAGTATTCTTGGCCAAATGAAACATGCTATAGACCACATTATAGTGCCCCGACTCCACAGTGGCAGATTAGATGGCAGACAGAGTGGCAAGGGTAGAGAAGTGAGAGAGATTGCAAGAACCGCAAAGATTTTCAAACTTTTGGCAAGTCCCCCGCCCCCCAAGAGGCTTTTTGTCCTTTCCAGAATCCTTTGCTTCCAAAAATTCTTTGTTCTTCATGTAAAAAACCCCAAATTCAGTAAAACATAATAGTTTAGCTTGTTTTACATTTGCTTTGCTATATGTGACTGAGGATGACATTTACATTAATTGCGCATAAAATGTGACAGTCATGTTATTTGAAGAATCATTTATGTTTTCTCACTGAAAACTCCACTGGGCTCAACTGTGACTTTGCCACAAGGCCTGGATGACAGCCAATGTTTTGTTGTTCTACCCCAGGAGCAGTTTAGGAATCTGACTGAGACTCGGAAAGTCAAAATTTGGTCCTCTGTTACTCCTCAGCTCCAGTTTTACACCTGGTGAAGATTATTGCCAGTGCAGTTGTGCTAACTGATCAAAGCAGCACCACTTCCTCCCCCAGCTCACCCACTCTCTGCTTGCCTATGTGGGAAGGGAAGCAACAGTCCCACAAAGGCTGCTCACTCTTCTGTGCATGGAGATCCTTACTGCAACAAGAGTCACAATCCAATCCATTAACTGCATGTTTTCCATTGCTGCTCAGTCAAACCTAAAGACTACCGCCGTTTACCCTAGGAAATGCAAGAGCTGGAACACAGCCATGTATGTAATACAGAAGTTTAGGACAGGAGGTGAAGAAGAAGGATGTATCCGATTGGAACCTATGGAAGAAAGTCAGGTAATCAAAATTATAGGGTATGTCTACACTGCAGTTAAACACCCGTGGAAATGGCCCACGTCAGCTGACAGTGTAGACATTTAGGCTTGGGCTGGAGCCTGAACTCCGGGATCCTGTAAGTGGGTCCCAGAGTTCAGGCTCCAGCCCAGCCCTGGACATTTACACAGACCCTTAGCCCGAGCCCCTTGAGCCCAAGTCAGCCAACACAGACCAGATGTGGGTGTTTAATAGCAGCGTAGACATACTCATAATGTCTAGCAATAGGCAGTATCCTTTTAAATAGTTTGTTAGCCCTCTAGCGGGACTCACTCCGTTCTATGTATTAGAAACCAGCCAGAGCAGCAGTATGTAATTAGGAATTGTTTGAACAAGAATTTGTAAAGGAAACCTGGGTTAACAACCCTATAAAACATCTCATAGGATTGTTACCAGTGAATACGAGAGAATTTCTAAACCTTCTGTGGAAAAATAGCACCCAACACCTTGAGCAGCACAGTGCCCTTATTGCCAGACAGGAGAATTGATGCTGTGCTAACTTGGAGAGCAGAGTGCATCCACTGAATGATCGGGTTTGCCATGGGTGTCTCCCCTCCAAATGCTGACCGTGGCTGATCTACTTAGAAATCACAGCCCAGGCGAGTGTGGAATTCTCAGTCTCTTTGCTTCAGAAAAAGGAAGCAGGGTCTAGGGTGACGAGATGGCAAGGGTGAAAAATCAGGTCAAGGGGTGGGGGGTAATAGGTGCCTATATAACACAAAGCCCCATAAAAATTGGGACATCTGGTGACCCTAGCTATTTCCCTATGATTGTCCAGGGGCTAGGGCCCTAGCCTAGATATGGGGAGACTAGGGTTCAATTCCCGCTTCGCTAGTGACGTCCTGTACGACTTTGCCTGATTCACTTAATCTCTGTGCCTCAGTCTCCATATGCAGCATGAAGATTATAGCACTTCCCCTCCCCTAAAGGGTAGGGTGAGGTGTTCAGGTACGGCACATCTGGGGGGCAGGTAAGTACCTTCGATGGACCATGATATTCCATCCCCCGGCTACACAAAGGAGACTGCTGTGGTGCAGTGTGTGTTTTACAGCACATAGAGATGGTCTGCAGTTCAAAACCTGTTACACTGTCCTAAAACTGCACCCACTACTGCGTGGATGGGTGGTATGGAGAATAGACCATATTCTATTGAGAGAGTGCGTGCTCTCTCTTTCGCTGCCATAGACAGTGGTAGGGCACAGTGGGGTAAGACTACAGTGCTGCAGTGTGGATACACAGAGGACTATGCTCTCTGGCACTGTGAACTCGTCACCTCCAAAAATTCTCCCCATTTAAAAAGGAAAAGATCCCTGATATTTCTGTAAGAAAACTATCCCTCCTCTCAATTCCAACAGGGTGATGCAAAGACCTTATGCTCCCCTTCAGTCTTCAAATTAAATAGCATGAAATCCTGGCCCAACTGAGCTCAATGGCAAAACCTCTATTGCATAGGGTCAGGATTTCACCCACCCTCTTTATCTGGTGTATGCGTCTTTGTGCTATTTCTCTGCGCCAGGATGAAATTCATCCATGAAATTTATTCAGTGCAAAGCAGAGCGATCTTTCCCCCACCCCCATGTCCAGAATACTAGTGAAAATGGAAATCAGACACATGGATGTCTTAAATTGTTATGTAAGGAAAGCAAACCAGAATTGATAGCCAACGAACTATATTCCACTCCAGCATCATATTAAGAAAAACAGGCCATGAAGTTCTAGAGAGACAACCCTGCAAACATGATGGAGTTCTAGCACAGCTGAGGATGGGGTTAGAGCAGCAATCCTACACTGGAGGGTTTCTAGAGGGGAGGGAGAAAAACTGGACTAAAGCCAATATTTAAGTAGTAAGACCTTAAGAAACAGGCATTATTATTTGACTGTGGAGATAATTGACTGTGGAGAGCAGTCAAACATCCCAAGGTGAAGCACAGGGCACTTACCATATCAATAAGGTCAATTATCTGATTATGTCAGCTGCCTTAGCACCATTATTAACCTATATTGCTCTTATTAACCTTTTTGATGAAGAATCTTTCAAAAATAATTATATTAAAGTACAAATCTCTCAAGTTAAAAATATGTGACTGTTCCATTTCAGTAGTCATATGTCATAAGATAATGAACATCTGATTGCCTGGCTGACACAATGAGGTTTTTAATCAGACTGGCTTTCCCGAGGACTAGTGTGTTAGGTGATGATGGCCTTCTTTTAGAGGAGAGTCTTATGAAACTATCACTGTCATGTTACAAGTGGTGGGATTTAAAACTAAAATGTGCGCACACAGAGCAAGAAATGTAACTGATATGAAAAGGAGAGGGATCCCGGGAAAATATAAACAGAAAAAACCTCTTCAATCAGTTTCACTTATTAAATCACATGGATGATTCGATTAGGATTTATGAATATGTGCATATACTATTTAACTATCAGTGCTGGACCGAAAAGAAAATGTTTTCTTTTTTGTCAAAAAAAATTCAAATTTTGAAATTCTATTATCAGCACCATCATCCGTCTGTCGTGGGAGTGAGAGAAGAATACACTGTTTGTTTCTGTGACTTCTTGGGGCACAGTCAGCCTATGCTTTTGCCAAAAACAGATGTCAGTTCTCGTGAATAAAAGTTACCGTAAATATAAGTTCCCTCATACTCGTCTCATGAGCCACAGAAATGAGGACCTGCATTTCAAAAGTGACTCATGATTTTGGCTGCCCAGCTGGAGGTACCTGAGTCTCGGTCATGCTGAGCATCCAAAAAATTAGGGCCTTCAAAATCCTCACTTCCAAAAAAATTGGCCAAGATGGCTAAATGCCTAAATAGAGCTGATTTGCTTTTTTTGCTTCCCAAGCATTCTATAGAAAATGTGGGAAAAATCCATAAAGGGAGACACCAAGGGAGAAAATCAAGCCATTACGGCCAACTTACTTTGTTCATATAGGACTGTGAATAATCTTTTCTCTTTGCCTTTGAAATCTGCTGTATGCAAGTAGTGTTCTGTAAAAATTGTCCGGAGAGAAAACATTAAGTGTTGGCGAATCCTTATAAACAAACAGGAACGGAACCAAACAGTATCTTCAATCAAATGAAATTTAGAGCAAACCTAGAAAACAACAATTTCAAATGAAAAGGAACTCTGATTCTTTTGCTTGAGCAGATAAAGAAAGACTTGCACATTTTTTGTCTTAGTTTGCTTGTTTGTTTTGGATTTTTTGCAGGGGAGCAGGGGCTCAAAGGGAAGGTGCAGGTCAAGAATTCTTCAGACTCAAAGGCAATCTCAGAGACACTGGGCTTGGTTAATATCAATGTCTTTGAGATCTTCTAATTGTCTGCAATATTAATGAAATGGGAGAATACAAATTTGATTTCTATGAGGATTTTCCCATAAAAGCAATGTTATTGGGCATTTTTTTGATGTCCTAACTGGATGTTGCCTTCATGAGAAACATTACCTATATGAAAAATGAGGCTTTTACAGTTCAAGGAGACATACAGATTAAGGACTCTTTCTATCAAAAGAGGCTTGAAACCAAAAATTGCTGAATTTATCCGAACAGATCATGGAGGTAGTCAGCAAACAGCTGCATCCATGAACTATGTGTGTTCTGTTTTATGCGGTGAGTTGGTTTTTTTTTTATTGGCTTCTGAAGAGGCCACCAACCCAATTGACAAGAAATGATCTTCAGTGATGGGTGTCTCCTACAAAAATCATTGAAGCACAGTTCATTTTGATTAAGCTACCAAAACTTTGGATATTTTTCTGAACTATACAAACTTTTTCAGCCTGTAAAAATTGCATTTGGTAATCTCATGAAACCAGGCCTGGTTTTCTGGTATTTTTGGTGCTTCACCTTCTATTTTCAGACAGAACCACAAAATGCAGAGGCACGTGAAAATGAAAACTAGTGAGAGTGAAATGTTAACATCGGAATCAACTCTGATGTTATCCAACATCCTTAATCACCTCGCTATCATACAAGGAGCTTCAGGCTTTGCTGGGTCATGTAAGCGGAATCACAAATATTGCTTCATCAATGTAATGGTCCCTGAGACAACTTAAAAAGTTTTTGGGACCTAAACCAAAACCCTGGGCCTCAATAACTCTGAACTTCAGAGATAGAAAAGAACTTTAAAGCTCAGGCCTACTTCTAGCTATTACCACCTCATCATCCATTACCTGCCAGTTTAAACACGCCTTCTATTGATGTCACAAAAGAAATGACGATAAAATTATTGCCTCTCTCATCAAAAAGTTGTGCAGTATCATCAGTGTTCCAGAGATGTTGTCTCGGAGCCCTGTACTGAGAATTGTAGAATGCTGAAGCTTTGACATGATTTCAAAATCAGGCACAGTATTTCCAAAGGGTCCTGGACTTGGTCAGTTTTATGGGATACGACCAGGGGTTGTTTAAGAATTGTGACAAAAGCCAGGAATGTCTTTTTAATCTGTTTAGTTCATTCTCATTAGTGCTTCAAAGAGCAACAGATTTTATTTTTGTGGACTGGAAGCTATGTCCAAGCATATTTTTTCTCATAACAATGACCAATGGGAAAACCAAACTACAATTGAAGGAAACTCTGTCAGACCAAGATTTTGTCGTTCCCCCCCCTCATTGCAGGCAGGCAGAGAAACCAGGATAAATGGCATGAGCATGTTTAAAGATGTCACTTAGACCTCCTTTATAGAGAGGAATACGCAATACCTCCAGCACTCATCTCCACCCAGCAGTCTCTGAACATGCAGGGGGGCAGAGCCCAGCTCACGGTTTTCCTTGTCCTCAGAGACTACAAGTTCACAGCTTTTGAGTACTGCACCCAAGTATGAAGAACTGAAATCTAGCTCACAGTTTGTTCATTCACAAGGAACACAAAACAGCGTGACAATGGGTGTCTAGATTTAACTGGAGTTGTGTGTCTCTGCGCCACAACCTGAGTGCTTAGAACAGTGGCAGGTGTTAAATAGTAACAGATGTTAATATTGACAAACTGAAGTGGCTAAATGTGGAAACACAGCACTGCTGAGATGTGTAAAATAAGGCAATGACCTTCAGACGGTATGGATCTAGTCAATAAAAGGGAGCTCAGTGTGAGTGAAATGACGCTGCTTTAATATGGCATTAGGCAGGAAACATTAGGCAGGAGGCAAACATGCTTCACTGGGTGAAGCAAGAAAGCTATGCATCAGTGTCACATGGTGTCTGCTGAGTGATGTGGCTGAGATTTTGGGTGCTGGGCAAAAGTACGAGGAAACATACCCCAGCCGATACCGAGACCATAAAGGCCTTGACTCTGATGGTTCTAGTCCTCCAATCTAATACGAAACTACTGTCAAGCATTTGTTACGGAAAGGAGGTGTAGGGCTTTCTCAGAACACCAGTCTCATGTCAATATCACAGAATGAGATGAAGTTCTGTTAAAGAACGAAATCCTCTGCTGCCTTCATTCCTTTTTCAGATTGTCCCTCTTCTATTTTATATCAGGATCAAGGGCCTGGTCTATAGCCTACTGAGGTCAGAGAGAGTCTTTCAATGCATTTGATGGGCTTTGAACCAGGCCATTAGGCTCAAATCCAGCTCTCACTGATTTCTCCCCCGATAACTTCAATGGGATGAGGCTTTGGTCTCCAATTCCCAAAGGAAGGACAGTTGTCCCTGGTGCTGCAGGTTAGTTTATTTTTAAATCTGGTAGAAAAGAAAGAGGGTTTGAGACACTGAAGGGAGATGGGGTTTATTTTGAGGCCTGCCTGGGCTTAATTTTTATTCATGCTGAAGCTAGTTCTTTGATGCAAACCAGACACTACTTCCCGCACCCCTCCTGCACTGCACAAATCAAGTATCTCGGATCAATGCCATCTCGGGCAGCGTGTGGGTGTGAGAACACCGAGGCAAATATTACAATAGTACTGCCTCAGAGGCCTGGTAATCGAGTCCTAAAAGATAGGAAAGTATCTTGGTTCCTTGCACTGATGACAATGGGTTCTGCATTATTCAGAGTCCTTTTAGAAAAGACCTTTCCTCGGCACCCCCCTTTAAAAACCAAATTAATGCAGAAGGAAGCCACTCTAAAAACCAACTCAGGTGTTTGGTTTTACATATTACCTAGCATAGGGGGCTGACAGAAAGCCCACTGAAGACAATGGAATGACTCCCATTGGCTTTGGTGCACGTTGGTCAAAGTTATATGCACCACAGAGGAAATATTCTAAGCACAGGTACCAAATCATTCCTCAAGGCTAATCCTGACATGCTCTTAAATTACATCAAATTTCACATGCTGAAGCGTGCATCTAGACCATAGCCCAGGAGACAGCTTAGTGATGTTCAATGACAATGTTAATGGTGAAAATCAGCTTTCATTTTTCTCTTTCCATTTCAGGGTAGATCAGCCTCAAGTGCATATAGCCCTCATTAGCAAAACAAATGCCTAAAGCACTTACCCAGGTTTCTCTTTTCTTTTGAAAATGGGAACAATAGATATAAATGTATCAAAGCACTAAACAATGATTTTTGTGAATGAAACTTCACCTTAATTATAGAGCCAGGACCTCCATAGAGATAATTACCGTGGGCCCAATTCTGTAACGCATTGTCACACTGAATAGCACTTCAGTGAATAGCTCCATTCCATTCCCTTCTGAGTTCTCACCCACGCCATTTAAATAAAGATACGTGACAGTGATGTGTTCTGTTGATGTTCATTTATTTCCATGCTAGTCTTTGCATAAATACTGTTACAAAATTGGGCCCAACAATAGTTCTTTTTATTTGTAGCTTTCAAAGGCCATGTCTTGACTAGGTAAAGAGCTAGGGATTTAAAACATTTAGCTAACACATTTTAACTAACACAAACATAAAAAGGACTTTTTCCAGGGCAAGTCATACTTAAAATCATATTAGCTGCTTACAGTCAATCTTATGCACTTCCTTAAGGAGACCAACTAACATATTGTTAAAATGTCCTGGCCTGCCTACGTTAGTTGCAACATCCTGTTTAAAAATCATCTCAGTTCAAACATGTTAAATATGGCATAGGCCATGTCTACACTAGTAGTGCTTTACCAGTATAGGAATATCAAAAGCTGTGCTTCGTTCCCATATAGTAAAACTACTGCTCACAAACAAAACGAGCTATGCTGCTAAAGGCACAGTTTTGTTAGTATAACTGCATCTACACTGGAGGCTTCTCCCAGTACAGATCTGTCACTCAATGCTCACACTTTCTCATGCCCCTGACCAACACGGCTATGCCGTGAGTAGCCTGTAGAGTAGGACTAGCTCCATTTTCCTAGTTCAGACCTGGACAAAGCTCTCCACAAAGGTGGATGGGTGACAATTATTTCTCTTAGGTTTGGTTCGGTTTTAACAGAGATAGGGCAAGGTGAAGTGATTTGCACAAGGTCACAGGGTGAGTCAGTGGTAGACCTGCAGACAGAACCCAGATGGTCTGATTCCCAGTTTAGTGCTATAGCCACTGGACCCCACTGCATCTCAAAGAATCAGCCTGCCTCCAGATTTTTGGTCTACACCAGGAACTTATGTCAGTACAACTACATTGCTCAAGGGAGTGGAAAATCCTGTCCTGTAGTGTAGATAGTGCTTCTCCCGTTGACACAACTACTGCCCCTCAGGGAGGCGGAGTACCTATGCCGACGAGGGACGCTCTCCTGTCAACGTAGGTAGCGTCTAAACTAAGCGCCACAGCTGCACCAGCGCAGATGCGCCATTGCAGCGCTATGAGTGAAGAGAAGCCCCTTAGATGCTTGAACAGAACACTCAGAACTGTTGAGATTGCGGTGAGTGAAAAGACTGCTGAAGGCTGGAAGCCTCTAAACTTTACTCAGATTGGATAGGTGTTCAAACTAGATGTTGTTTTGCAAGAACTATGCAGAATCTGAGCTTCAAATTAGCTCACTGTCTATTTCAAGAGCAATAAAAGCAAGGTGGTTTTTGAATCCTTCTGACTTGATATTTTTAAAGCCTATTTATTCTCAGCAGAAAGCTTTAGTGTTAACTCATAAGCAATGCAAATTTTTAATGTGATGGCACAGACAGCTGAGAATCAGTAGAGGTCAGTTTTCAAAGTGGCATGCAAGGATTTTAGCCTCCTGGCTCCTATTGATGTTAATGGGAGTCACACAGCTAAATCTCTATGATTGGCTTTGAGAATTTATCCCTGAAAGCCAGAGTCTCTCCAAGCCTCTGTTTAAGCTAATATCATTCCTAATACTTGAATGACTTTGGGGTAGCATGTTGGATGCTCTCCCAGCCAAAATGAAATAAATTGGCATACTCTTTCATGTAGAAAAGATTATTTTTTTAAAAATTAGACTATTTATTCTTAACCTTTCTCTTGCATTGATAAAAATATGGTTTGCTTTATTTAGAATGCATTGTTTCCCCCTTCTCTCACTGATATTTGCCACACATTTTAGAAACATAGCGATTAGGCCTAGATCCTCCAAGCTATTCAGGTGCCTAGCCCCCATTGGGGTTCTGGACCATAGATAAACAGTGATTTAGATGCTAAGTGATAGAAAGATAGAAAATGAGAATAAGAACTGCAGGCTTAAGGTCTGATGGACCAGATTTTCAAAACAGCTTAGAGCCAGATATTCAAATTCTTAACCACCACCCGATTTTTTAAACAGCTCAGCTTCCATGTAGGCACCTGAAATAGAGATACTAATGGAGCACTTCAAACATGAAGATCTCAAAAGAGTTTTTAAAACAGGAGTTAAATAAGGGGTCACAGCACCTTTGAAGATATAGGGTAAAATTTTCAAAAACACCTCAATAATTGAGGATGCATTTTACTGAGCCAAAGAGAAATGAGGTGACTTGTCCAGTGTCACATGGTAAGTCAATGGCAGAGCTAGCACCAGAAACTAGAGTCCAACTCCCACTCCTGTGTTTGTAACACTCCCTCTCTTTGCTAGAATGATAGGTATGTTATTTAAACTCTCCAAATCCCTTTGAGTGAATTTTTTATCTCAGCGCTTTGCAGACACAAACCAGCCGAAGCAGCTGACTGATTTGACTGCAGGAATGCCTTGAAGTAGCAAATGATAAATTGATGGGGGTCATTAATTACTTCTACATATTCCCTAAAGATAGATCCATTGAGTACTGTTAGCCCAAGTGGTCACAGGTGTTATTGCTTCATCACCGAGTTACACCAGAAGAGACATATTTGTGGCTAAAACCAAGTGCATAGACATTTCAGGAGCCTCCAGTTCATCTTGTTGGCCTTTCCTTTACCAGTAAGTGCTTCATAAAACAAAACCATGCAGATTATAATGATCATCCCTGTGGGTAATTAGGAAGAGTATACATATGTCTGAAAAGGAGGAGTCTGATGCTTAGTTTAGAGTTTTTCTTATCACTCTGTATGTGGCCTAGAAGGATGTGGAAGTCTGCAGAGGGTGCATCTGATGACTAGATTAAATTCCTGTCTGGATTCTCTTAGTTGCTCTTAACTATCTAGGGGCCTTGCAATATACTTGAAAATTAATGATATGAAGAACAGGGAGAGTTGAAATATGTTTATGGCTATAACCTCATCTTGATGCTTGGGAAGTTAAAAACATAACTCCCCAAAAACCATGCATTCATGTGAAAAATATGAACTGTTGCTAGTTCTACTTGTTTTATTTCTGTGTATGTTCACTATCTTGCACATCTATGCTGCTGAATCTCTGTCTTAAATGTTCCACCTGGATTACCTAGGATATATGACCTTCTTCCCAAGGGATTTGTTGTAATGAACTAGCCAATGCCCCAATTCAGCAAAGCAATCATGTATTTAAGTGCTTTGCTGTATCTTAGCATACGTACATATCTGCAGCCCTGCTGTCTGCAGGATGGAATCAGAACTGTTCAATTGTCTGTTCTATTTCCTATGATGCTACCAAGCTCAAAAGAGTCTCTATGACCTTAAGTGGTAAGGGTGGAAATTTACAAATTTTCACAGAAAAATCAAACACCCTGAAACCAGACTACTTCAATTTGGAAATCCTGTCCTGATGCCTCATGAGAGTTGTAGTTCAGTTGTTCTGTGACCCCATTCTCCCTGATAGCCAAGGCTCCCCAGCTGGATTACATCTTCCATGATGTCCCATCTCCCCCACCCAAGAAAAGAGACCATGATGCAACATTAGATTTAGTCTGACCAGGGATCCTGGCCTGCAGAAGAGATGGAGCCT
>ML675623.1:7921341-8057300 GCA_007922155.1 Mesoclemmys tuberculata
GAGCCTTCAGACAGCTGATCTACAGTTGCCATGAATCACCATGGCAGCATGTCCAAAGAGAAATATTTAGGTTTTCAGCTGAAATGTTTTGATTTTCAAATTTCTGCCAAAAACTCAATCTTCCAGTGTGCGGGGACCTATTTTTATTTATTTATTTTGAACTTTTAAGACTTGTTCCCATCAAGGAACAATCAGGCTGTTACTTTATACTAGTGTCTGCTCCCCAGTCCTGTGTCTGCCCTGTATTCACTTATAATTATGTATACTGTTGGTTTTAATTAGCATTTCAGAAGCTGGTTTGTGCTGTGGCCAAGTGTACACTGTGAAAAGGTACCGGAAATCTGCATTTCTACCCTCAGAGAGGCACAACTTCATCCTAACGGGGCAGGCTTGGAACCTAAATTTTCCTATTTTTGTGGGCTATGGCAACTATCCTATATATGATTCCCTCCCCTCTTGAGAGACAAGTGTTTCCTATACGCCTTTCAAAGTGACCTTGGTGAGGATAACCAGACCACATTCACTAGTTACAGCACTGCTCCATGACACTGATAAACCACAACATATTGTTTAACATATTGTTCCCAGCCCAACATATTGTTCACATTCATCACAGAAGCAATCAGTACAGACCATTTTATTACAAACCTGTTTCTTGGCGCTTGTCATTAGGTCATTAACCTTAACAATGTCAACATGTTCTCGGAATGCAGTTTAATTGGAGTGAAGGGCAAAGCAATCACACAGCGCATACTGTGTACGTTGCATGCCGTGGTGTAAGGTATAAATGCATTGGGACCACCACATCAGCATGGAAACTTTGTGTTGTTTCAGAGAGGCTTGCTGGCAGATGAAATGCTTGGTTGTACAGAGAGGAAATCAAGTAATTCATCAGGAAAGCTTTTCTTAAGCACCTATGTCAGGCAGGGGGTTCACTTTCACTGCACCAGCCACTTTAAACACTCTGGGTATCTTAAATGGGTTCACTTGGTCTTGGCAGCTTTGGCAAAGTCAAGGCACAGCTATGGAGAATTCAGTCCCTTTTACTACAGCAAGTACAGTAAACCATCCTTCTTAGCACCTTCCTGGTGCTTCTGTGAGATGACCCCTTAGCAAACTGGTCTCAGTTCTCACCTGTGACTTGCTAGCTTCCTCCCAGCTGATAGCCTGCAGGCCGTGTAGTATTTTGATAAAAGGCCAACAAGTAGCTTGTTGATGACTGGGAGCTTGGTAGGATAATGTTGGTTCCTGTAGGGGAAATGGCTTGGTTCATCTGGTAAACTCTTTTGATTTGAAGAGATAAAACTCAATCCTGAAGAGAAGGGACTAAAAATCTGCTGCTGCTCGCAATGTTATTTGATGGCCTGAGTTAGGCACCAGCTTACAATATACTGCCTTGATTTTCCTATCCTCTTAGAGACGAAGCTTGAAATCCACATGTTTGACATTTGCTAGAACCACTATGCTGTCAGCCAGCTCCCCACATCAGCAACTGTTTGTGGTCTCCTACTGTCTCTCGGTCCTTGCTCTCTTCTTAGGGTGAAATTCACCCCACTGCAAAGAGCCAGCACGAGACACATACTCTGCTTGTTTCCTACTTAGTCTTTATTTTGAGGACTTCCATGGTGGGTCAGCCTTGTGCTAGACCTCTGCACAGGGATGATTTCACCCACAATGTCTTACTGAAGCTTTCCCAGTGTGTAATTACTCTACAGTTGGAGATGTTTGCACGGAGAACAGGGTATAATATTGCCACACAAATTGTGTCATGTTGGGGGAAAAGTTGGTAGTAAACATGTAGAATGTTGTAAATAGTGTGAAAGGAAGGCTTGGGAGAGTAGAATTGATTCTGATATGAAGGGAATCCACCCCTTGTGGGTAAAGCATTGAACTGGGTCTCAGGAGATCTGAAATCAGCTTTCTGCCACAGGCTTCCTGTGTGAACCTTGTCACAGTAAAATGGGGTTAATAATAATCCTTCCTTTCTCCCATCCTTCTCTCTTGTCTGTGTAGGTTGCAAGCTCTTCAGTGAAGGGACAGTCTCTTGTCATGTGTTTCTACAGTGCCTATTGCAATGGAGACCAGATCTTAGCTGGGTTCTCTAAGCACTATGGTAATCCTAATAATTAAAAACAATAACTCAGGTCCTTAGGTTTGGACATCAAAACTGAGGTTTTCAAAGCTGCCTATGGAATTGGGACACCCAGTTCTTTTTAGTGGGAATTGAGTATCCAAAGCCCGTAGACAGCTTTGAATATTTCAGCCCAACATCCTAATGTCTTCATTCTCTCACCTACTATGTCTGGCTTTATGTGGGTGGATGGGAATTAATACATACACACACACACAACCAAGATGTGCATGTGTGTGTTTTCAATGAAACAGCTTTTCACTACAACATGGAAAGCTCTACTTGTCAAACTGTCGTAGTGGCAGGGGTGCAAAAGGGAAATTTCAATTAAATGGCCTCATGCTCTAACTATGGATTTCAGCGGGAGCAGAGCAGAACCTCTCATCTGACATTTCTGTTAATTTCCCTCCTTAGCACCTGCCCTGTTTAAACAGATGAACCCATTAAATCAACGTGCACCATTTCTGCTGCCTCAGACTTTTCTAGCTTTGGCTTTGGGCTTTATACTTGCCCAAAAGGAAGTCCAAGGGTCTGACTCACACCTTGTTTCTTCCCATTACAAAATAAACTAATTTCTTTAGCTTCACACAATATTCTTCTAAAAACCGTTATTGATCTACACAAATCTCTAGACTTGGTAATCGATACCCACCAGTTCAAAAAAAAAAAAAGAGAGAATGATGGATGGGAATACCATTGAGTGCTTTTTTTAGGTGATGCTGTGTTCAGATGATTCAGCTGTTGACAGGTGGTTTGGTTTGCTTGTTTAACTGGAGACTGATGCGGAAGCATTTAGATTTTCAACTATTTAACTAAACCATAATCTCTGGCTGTTACTGTCTGGCCACAGACCAGTGGTGCTTCAGGTTCTGTCTTTATATCTAAGTTTACAAGGATGATAGCTGTTTAAAAGGGGAAATCCCCACTTTCCCCATAGAACTTTAATTTATATAATGTAATCAAGATTAGTAATTTGGCCTCTGCATCTGTCTTTGTACCTGCTGATTTACTAAAATGAAAGACAGGCCAATATAATGTGTACGGTGAGGAAAGTAGAAGGTAAGATGTGAGAAACAACAAAGCAGAACTAGGCTGACTGCATCAGAGACCTGAATAAATTGTCAATTCAAAATCCTCTACCAAATGCAGTATTCAGAGAGCTTTGCCAAAGCCTAGCCACCGCTTAACCCCTTTAAGTATAATTTAAAGGAAACCTGACTGGTACAAAAGCCTCATATAAACCATCTACATAGGGAGGAATTTCAGCCATAATGCGTAATATAAGGTGGTTACAAATTACAATGCAGGAGTAAACATGGTCTGAGTTACTCTGTAATGCCTGCACCAGGCTAGAAAACATCAGCCAGCTGTGGCACCCTCAGTTTCTTTGGACGATGGGGAGACATGTTTATTTCCTCCAGCAAAGATATGGTGTTGAGCAATATGGAAATAGACTGAGGAGGAGGAGTACGGGGGTAACTTTGTTGTTCAGGCTTTGATAGATGAACAGTCATGTTAAAACAGAGGGAAAAACTTCTCTACTCTGGTATTTCTAAAGCTCGTCAAACACTAGAGCTCATCAGAAAGTTTCAAAATTGTGGTTAAAAATGGGGGAGAGAGGAGGGAATTGGTGCAGAAGGAATTATTTTCCATTTTTACCATCTTTACTGAACACGATTCCTCAAATATAATATTAATTGACTATGAGCAAAATGCATTGAAGTGTGTGTGTGTATGCATGCGTGTGCGTGCGAGAGACACTATTTTAACAGTTGTACTTAAAATGCTAAACTATAAACCATTTCTGGTTGAATATTAATATGTCACAGGAGTAATTAATATTAACCAATTCATTAACTGATAGAATGCTGTCGGTTTGATTCCCTCTGGGTAGGGTCCTTAGCTGATTCTGTAGCTCCTGGCTCTCAGAAATTCCTTGTCTCCACTCAGGATAGGAGCTGTAGTGAAACAAACCTCCTCAGTTATGTTAAAGCTGTTTTGCAGTTAAGAGCAGGCCTGTCTGATCAATGCGAATCATTACAACACGAGCTTAACAAGCCTGACCAGAAAGTGCAAAGGATTCTTACTGTCAGAAAACCAGAGTTTATTTCCGTTTATTCAGTCAATAAGCCTGGTCTGACAGCCAGCCCTCAGCTAACCTCCTCCCGTCTCCCCGACTCCATTCTTCAGCGGTACAGCCAGTTCTCTCTTCCCTTCACTGCCAATCTGGCTCCACATCCATCAGCAGAGAGACGTGAAGGATAGACAAACATCACTGTTTCAGAGCAGCCTTGACGCCAGGTCATGGCGTAGAGCTCACTGTGTTTGAAGGGGAGGTGATGGTGCCTTGTTTTATTTAATCATTGCTGAATGCTGGGGAAGATTTCTTTTTGTTTCTTTAGAGGAAAGGTGGGCTTCAACTGGGGTGACCAGATCTCCCAATTTTATAGAGACTGTCCCGATATTCAGAGTTTTGTCTTAGATAGGCACCTATTACCCCACCCCATCTCAATTTTTCACACTTGCTGTTTGGTCACCCTAGCTTCAGCTGACATTGGTCATCGTAAGGCTCACGCTGCCTGCAGCTGACTTCAGTTGGCAGAGAGGAAGGAGATATCGGAAGTATAAGAAAGCACAGGTTGGGATAAGGAGTGACCAAAGATACTAGAAACGGAGCAGGAGATTGCAAGTCAGGATTCCTAGGTTCTAGTGCTGCTTTGACTCTTTGTTCCCATGAGCAAGTCACTGAGGGACAAATTACTAAATGAAGATGCCCAAAGCACCGAAATTGGCATTGGGGTGACTAAATGCTGACTTAGGTGTTTAACGTTAGCGTCCTGCACGCCACACACCTTGCAATACAAATCTCTCAGAGATTGCATTCATCTGGTATTTCTGTTCTTATTTGTGTCTTGTGGTAGTGCCAAGAGGTCCCATTGTTCCTGGCATCACACACACGCACATAGCAAAATACATTAATGCTATAACAAGATTTGGTCAATATACACTATGTCTTTGAATATTGTTAATTCTAGACGAGGCATGTACCTATGTGTCAAAACAATGCAACTGTGTTCTTGAAAGTGACCCAAAATATCAATAAAATCTTTAAAAAGGCAACTTTACAGTTTACAGTCGGAGCAGTTCCAAAGGCAAGAATTTGTATAATTCATTAATGCTTCTAACGTGAGCTCCTAGAAGAAAAAGCTATAGAATTACTTAGCAATTATATAGCAATTAGTTAATAAGCATCACCACATCTCTGAACCATAGGGAAGCATTATTACTTATTTCTGTACCTCAAAAGTACTATTTACTGCTGTGCCTCAGTTTCTCTCTCTCTGTAAAATTAGGATGAGTGACTTGAACAAAATCACACAGTGGTAGAATCAGGGACAGGTCCAGAAATTCTTACTACCAAACCTTGTGCTCCAGACTTGACAACACACACCCCTATTTTTTTTTTAATGTTTCTGTAGTGCTATAACTAGACGTGACATACACATTGCATGTATATGCCAAACACAACTGATCTGTTAGATTTGTAACTTTTTATGTAAACATACTATAAAATATTCCCCTTTGGGACAAGCTGAAGACACATGTCCTAAAGATCTGTATTTGCCAAGATGGTGGGGGGGAAGTGCTTCTAATTTTAGGAAATGTATGTCTGTCCCTACAGTATTTAGTCCTGGGTAAGCAAGAAAAGCGAGCTATCTCAGTTACTTCTACATCTACAGAGATGACTGCTACAAAGCCTTCTGAAATACAATACAATTGTAACATTTAAGTGGAAAACTTAGAAAACAGTAGACCCTAGTTCAGCTAAGCGTTAAGCATATGGTTAAGTCCATACATATTCAGCAAAGCACTTAAGTGTGTGTTTAAAGTTAAGCATGTGCTTAAGTTCCATTGAACTCAACTGGTCTTCAGCACACACTTGAAGTGAAATACATGCTTAAATACTTTGCTGAACAGGGATGGACTTTTGCTTCACAGCCTTATAGAGTATCCACTGAAGTCTAGAAAAATATGAAAAGCCTATTAAGTGCCAGATCGGAGAAGTCATTTGCAGTGCATAGCAACAACTTTTTATGAATGTACTAACTTGGAAACAATGCTACATATTCTTAGGTACCAATGGATAATGTTCTATTGAGTTGTATAGATAATCCAAAAACCCTAAGGAAATATTGCCATTTCTTGTTTAATTTCATAGGATTTGTCCACAAAGATTACACCTAGCAGGTTAAATACTATGCTATTGAAATCAATAGGAGTTTTGTTATTCACTTTAGTAGAACCAGAATTTCACCCAATATATGTTGGATTTTTTAAATTTTTGCTATACAATTTTGTGACAAGCCAGCTAAATATGTTGTGTCTCTTCCAAGGACTGGCTCACCTAGCAAGAGCCTAGGTCTTCTGCCAGCTAATGGTATTACTCCTTCAACTCAAATGGAAGACGCTTGTGCTTTGGTGCAAAAGCTTCAGGATTCAGTCCTTCCTGGAAAAGTAAGGTGGGGATTGTGATACATACATATTAAAGGTCCCTATTATGCGAATTAAGCTAACTTAATACAGTGCTCCACTACTGAAGTAACAGTTTGCATCTTAGAAGCCTGTCCTCTTACGCTATGGAGGTTAATACCCTAAAAACTGAGCGAAATACATATGAGAAATTTCAATATTAAGCATTTTGCCTGAGTGTATAAATTCTGATTTGTAAGTTAAATCTGACCTTGGACACTGTGGTGCATATACTTCTTCTGTCAAGGAAAGGGAAGGCCATTCTGTTTTCTGTGCATTGCACCTTTAAATGTTGAGCGCCTCCTGACACAGTGATGCATAGTTAGAGGCTTAGGAAAAGTTGGAATTATTTATGGCATACACACTGTAAATCAATAAAGAGAAGCACAGACATTGACAACGTGTTCACAGCCCATTTCTTTAAATGGAAGACACTTTTGTATCCCTCCCATTTCAGTATAGTCAGCAACCAGGAGGCTTCTGCTATTAATAAATGCCAACAGGACCAATAAAATATGTAAAAGCTACATATATGCAATATGTATATCGACACACATTCACTATCTCACCACTGTCCTGTGATAAAATGTCCCTTGACCCAAGTCCTTTCTGAATGCCATTTCTCACTTATATATAGAGATCAGCAAAGCAAAATGCACCAGGCTTATTAAAGTCTGCATCACTTCAAGTCACAAAGCAGGGCTTTGTGCATTGCCTTCTGATGACTTTCAAACCTTAGTTTAGGTTCCTAATAAAACTCAACTTTATTAGACTTATCCTAAATTCCACTTGTGTATTTTGCACTGACTCCAGATCTTACCAAGGGCTTCATGTATTACTACTGCCTGGATTGCGTACCTCTGCTTCTTTACTTTGGGGAAATTCACCCCTGTGCAGGCCTGCACTATATCTATGCATTACTTCAGTCCCTCTCAAGTCCTGTTTTGCAAAATTAAGTGGTGGATATGCCTAATGCAAAAGTAAATTTCACCATAGAAAGAATAAGGGTTGGGTAAATTTGTCCAGATAATAAATAATACTAATACCATTGTCCCTCTTTTAATAGTTATGTAGTCTTTCTGCAACTGCTAAGCAGTAATCAAATTTTGGGGCCTTGCAGGTCAGGTTCCCAGTGGAAAAGAAATCCGTAACATAGAATCTGGATATATTCTAAGCATAAGTTGCTATATGTGTACATATGCACAAGTCCTAGAACAGAGCCAGTCACAACCAATCCACAGACAATTCACTCCTCCAGAAACATCAGCCCACACGCTAACGCTTAGTTCTTAAGAAGGTCCTCTGTCCCAAGTATTGCCTCCAAATGCAAAGAATAAAGCAGAGAGCAAACTGCTTGCCATCTGCCACAGCTGCTTTCAAAGCACAATTGCAAAACAATAATATGGCATTTCTTCAATAACTAAAAACTTGCTCACACATTTAGGAAAAAATAAGGGCTTGTAAAATTAGGTATAACAATGCCATCTGTTGACTCCTACTATAACAACACTTACAGGGTATGACTTTTTTCCAGTAATGTCCAATTCAAGAAAATATTCCTATTTAGGACAGCACTTAAGCATGTGTTTAACTCATACTTAAATTTCCACTGGACTCTAGTATATGCTTAAGTGCTGTCTCGATAGGCATGGATATAAGAACATCCTCATTGCAATCCTAAATCAGGGCCTGAGTTGAGATCTGAGCACCAGCACGATATTTGATGTCTCCCTTGCCTCCCCCTCTCCTATATAAATCAATAGGATGCATGCCTCAGATAGTCAGCTCTATCTGCAGAATTCCAGCAGTGTTTATTGCAGCCCAGTTACCTCATCATGGTGTACAAAAGTAAATGAAAAGGCAACAATGATTCTAATTACTGTATGCTAATTGGGCTGCATTCAGGCTTCATTGATGATGCTATTATGCTGCAACAAAACAATGGCAGCATATGTACTTATCTTGCTCTACTTATTTCACGATTATTCCCCTTTAGTACAGAAACACACTGAAAGTAACAACCTGCACACAAATTAGTCCATGAAATGGACCACTAGGAGTTCAGCCCTTCAGCACATTCATTCTCTCTTGGTTTGCATATAATGCAAAAATTTTCTGTGCCACAGCCGCTCCATGAGTTTTTATCTTGTCTTGGGCTTTAGTTGTAATGGTGTTTTCTTATGTTTCCTCTCAAATAAAACATTTTGTATTCCCACCGAATCCTTCCTGGTGTCCTTATCTGTTAATATCTCCAATCAAAACTTGCAGAGTCTCGAAGTTATGCAGACTAAGAAAGTATTGACTGAACAGCGTGAATTCAGAAGCACTCCTCTGGCAGCACTTGCTGATTAGCTCTCTAGAGTAAATTTTGATAAGGGAGTAGGAGAGCGGCACATTCCATCCTATATTACTAATTTACTGCTGCTTTGGTAGCGTGAATATAACATGACTTGTGTCAAGAAACGATGCTGGCTCATTTGCATTTCGTACTTTACAATTGGTGTCTAATACATTTAATACTCTTGGAATCATTACATACAAGATTGTCAAAGAAAGGGTCCAATGTATTATGTTCGGTCTGTGTGTCTAACTATTCTGTGTATCAGAGCTAGGTGAATGTTATTCAGTTAATTTTGCTTATGTTATGAGTATTCAATCTGCTGTCTCTGTCTCTCTCTCACTCACGTGCACCCCCCCACCCCCACCCCCATTTATCATCTAACCTAATAATTTTGAACACATCCTACATAATGGTAACCAAATGCAAAATGACTTTACAAAGTACTTAATAAGAACAATCAGTGAAGAGACTGTCCCCTTTCCTTCAATTCCGCCCCCCCTAAGTCCATCCTAGGTGTGTACTGAGCCCTGACTATTACGACTTGGGGAGATTAGGGCTCAGTTGTGCCTGTGAAACATTGGTTTGAGTTTGAGGCCTTGAGGGACTGCATTAGACCAGTAGGGGCTTCTGAAGGCTAATTTAAAACCCATCTCAAATGCTGAACCTCTTGAGATTCCCTTTGCAATCCCAGGTGCCTGTCTCATGTAGTGAAATAGCTGTGATGTCATATGCAATATTGTGGTCTCATCAGCTAGACTGATTTGTGTGGCGTTAAGCAAGACAGGGTTGCTAATCTCCACTGAGGTTTACATGGGAAATTTAAAGCCCATTCCAGTATATTAAATGAGGCTGAAAAGCTTAGATCAATAATTTCTCTTGTATGAAAAATAAAAGGGATGAAAATGACGGTAGATTGATTCAAAAGACTTTAATGCCAGCTCCCAGCTGATGGAAGTACCTTGTAAATAGCATTTTGTATGGTTGCCAATGAATTAGTCTAAATTGTGAGGGTGATTGAAATGTATTTTATAATGTTCATCTCCACTTTAGTGGCCATTTACAAAATTTAGAAGAGTATGAATCCCTGAGGAGTAAGTAAGCAGTCTGTGAAGAAATAAGCAGTGGGAGTTGTAAATGGGATCTTGTAGGATTTTAGAAGACAGCGTGAGCCTGTTACAAGTAGGAAAAATCTGTGCAATAGTGTTTTAAATTTTAAAATGCCTCCTCCCCCTCCCATTAACTGTATGTTTACATACGGACAACGTGCAATGTGAAAAATGAAAATGAAATTTTCTTAAACACTATTTTGGTAATAAGAGAAGATTTGCCATCCCTGTTGTACAGTCCCATGCCCTACTGTGGTATTTAGACAGGGCTAGATTATGCCCTGGTCATACTCTGCCAAACAGGGAAATGAGGTGGAGTAAGAAGCCCCACCAATCAGTCAAGTGAGACCTGCCCAAATCGTGGATCCAGGTGTGGGGCACAGCATTTGTTCTCCCCTCTGGATGCTCCCTGCTGTATGAGCAAGTGGGTCGGGAATGGCTGGCTTCAGCTCCAGATGGCACAGCTCAGGTGGTACAGGGGACATTTTAATTGGCTGTTGGTATAGGTCAGCAACCAATTGCTGCCCCACTGGAGCAAAGTGACCAAGAGGGGTGTCTCTGAGGGACGATGCCACCCGGGCTACTCCCAGGAGGTGCAATATATTCACAATCTACATATTCACCCGCTAGTCACTCAAAAGACATCATCTTGGCAGTGGGGTGTATGACGCCACTGCCACTGTGAGAGTGATGCATGGGCTTATAGCTTTCATTTCTCCCTCCTCCCAATACCCATAACTCTTCCTGTGAAGTCTTAGCCAGTAATTTAATTTTTTCACTTAGCAGATTGATTTCACATTCTAGGGAGTTCTAAGCTATTTACATACCCTCTGAACAGTCTAGGGAAAAAACATTATGAATTCCCATGTGTTTAGCCTAATTGATTTTGCTATGCTCATGTTCTCTCCCCTTGACTAGGGCCACATTCTGCCTTCAGTTATATCCAACCCTACTCATGTCATAACTTGGTTCTTAATGGGACTGAAGTTGGAATGTCAGTGCCATGCTCCTCCCGTGCTCTGCCAAAGCTTCTTTCCTGAAATTTTCCTTCCCCCCACTCTCCCCTGGAGCCTGCTTTCATGACTCCCCATCTGCTTGGAAGAAGTACACCACCATCCTCCTCACTCTACTCCTTCAAAAAGCTTCTGACAGTCCAACCACCTACTCTGTGTATTGCCCAATGTACAAGGACCACCCACTGTTTTGTGTTTTAAGGGGTGCTCCTGTGCCCATTGAACTCAGTTGTGCAGCTGCTGTTGACTCCATTGGTGCAGGACCTGGCCCTTCTAGTCAAATTTTCAAAGCACTTTGCCCCCAGTGTACTGAAATCTTTTGTGAAAATCTGGCTACAGCTGTCATAGAGCTACTGGATGATAAGAACTTTCACAGATCTGGCCCCGCTAAGTTGCCTAAATGGGAGCAGAACTCTTTTGCAAATATGGCCCTAATTGTGGTGCTGGGAACTTAAAAAATCTAGGTCTGGCCTCTTTCAAAAATTGGGCCTTGAATCTTTAATTAAACTCTTTAGGGCAGGGACTTTATTTTGGAGGAACAATTCTCTTCTTGAGCTAAGTATACGCTTTGTTAGCGCTATACGAATAATTATTAAATTCAGCCCAGTGGGGAGGATCAGCCTAAAGCCCATGCGTGACTTAAGTCTCCTTTAAGCACTCTAAATAAGACTTAAGTGATGCATTGGCCTTGTTCTAGGTATATTTCACCTTATGCAGGTTCTCTTAGGCTTCACCTCCAAATAGAATTTGTCAGCATTGCCGTCTTCCCCTCAACAACAAAAATGTTTCCCAGTGCAAATTCCATCCAGTGAAAATCGGCGTTTTGACAAAGAATTTATAGGTGCATACTTACCCTTTTGCCTCATCATTTTATAATAGAAAGGAGAAGCAAGAGACATAACAGCATGTACTTTATTAGTGTTGTAACAAGAATGGCTAATGATTGATGATCTTGCCCTTTGCCTTACTGTGTTTTATTGTAATGGAAAGGAAATATAACAAATGAATAGCTGTGCAGCAGCCAGAAGATTGTCTTGATCAATTGTGCCAAACAAAAGGTGATGGAAGGCATATCTGTCTGCATCTTCTCATGAGTAACAGTTTCTTTCTGGTGACTACCTAATTAGCTACAGATACCATTAGCAATTATCCAATCCATAGGTCCCCCGCCTCTCTCCCCCACCCCCACCCCGGTGCCGAAAGTAGGTCTTGCTTTTCATAAAATGTTGTTCTATCAAGTGACAATTCTTAGTTAGCTACCTTAAGGATATTTTCTTTCCTTCTTGTTAGTAGACACGTAACTGTGCTGGTAGAGTTCCATCACCTACATTGCTTCATGCAAGTTATCGCCAAGGCTGATTGGATGATTTTTCCATGAGCCTGATATCTGAGGCAAAAAATAGTGCAAATGGAATAACAATGCAGAATATCTCACAAGTATCATTTAGATGAGGTTTTAGGTGAAGTAACCTTGTAAAATGGCACCTTTTATACCCATTAGATTTTATCCCTGTGTATGTATTGAGGTCTTATTGGCTGGCTTGGGGCGGGGAAATTCTGCTTTTTCTGCTCCTGTTAGCCATACAGATCCTGCAGAGCTAAGAGAGAATGAACTGGACTGTGTTCCATCTTGCACACTGAAAAAGTGGATCTGCATAGGTGTCAGTTAAGGTACAATCAGGAATGTACAATATTTAGTGGTGAAAGTGAGTGGAATGGGAAGAACACAAATTGACTCTCAGACCCCAGGTTAAAAAAGAAATCATCTTTTTGCTTACAGATATAGGATCTGGAAATATCCATCCACCAATAACCAAACATCTCTTAATGTCACTAATTCAAAGAGTAGAACCTCACTTTTAAAGGCTATTTTTTTTTTTTTTTTTAAATGTAAAATCTCTATAGAGAAATAGCTACTCGTATGGTAAGGAAAGTAATGCAGATGTAACATTCCTTGCAAGCAATTAATAAAAAACATTTGGTGATTCTTGACCTGGTGTGTAACACATCTCCTCAATCCCCATTATACCTTCATCGCCATCCATGCAAGTCACATGTGGGCAAATCAGTGTGCCTAAAACAACAATCTACCTAATGCTTCAGCCAAAATGCAAAAAGACTGAAAAGTTTTTAAAAAGCTGAATTTGCTTGTTTTTCTCTTGTTATCCTTTCCAGGCTCCTTTTTTACTCAGGGCTTCTGGCTGGAACCAACAGCAGATGAGCCAAAATAGCAGAAACTATTTTGCAGCATCGCCCAATCCAGTGGCAGTCCAAGACATGACCCAGGACTTGCATTACAAACAAATTCTTTGCAAGTGGGGCATGAATCTCTGCTGCAAGCGCAGATGAAACTATTGCTGCAGAGAGAGGTGTGACGACATTCTGAGTCTAGACTCATAGACGCTAAGGTTTATACTGTAGGAGCAACAAAGAATGACTGACAGCTAAGACAAGACTAAGTATTCCTATTGGCTGAGCCAAACTCAGTTTTTGGTTCAGGTGGTGAACTGTCTGTGGATCTTAAGGGTGGCATTTTGAGTCATGGCTGTGGTGAATTTGGAAGACATTGAATAGGTCAACCAGAAAATTTGCTTTGTTGGGTGCATTTTAATACATAGATAAATACTAGCAAAGTGGGTTCTCCCTCTTTTCCCTAGTAAAATGGGCAGCTTTATAAACATTTCAGGCCTGATCTTGCCACCCTCAATAATGCAGAGTGGTCCCTTACTCCATGAGAAATTCTTCTGAAATCAGTGGAGCTAACTGAGAAGTAAGGTACAACTTAACACAAGTAAGAGTGGCAAAATCTGGCCTTCGATACCAGGTGAAAATGCTTATGGATCTACACATGTGCAGCAAGCAGAATGTAACACTATGCCCATATTCACATATTTCTAGGGTCTACCTATCACAGGTTAAAAACAAAAAACAAAAAAACCCAGTTAAGCCTGTCAGTAGCAAATATTCCAACCTCAGCTCATCCATGATTCCAAATCACAATCCCAGGGGACACTAAAAAGAAATTGCTGATGCATTTTTCAGGAGCACTGATAGACAACAAATGTAAGAGGAGAGGAAAAAATACTCTGGTATGACTGCCAGCATATTTAATGCTTCAGAAATTTTGAATAAAAAGAACAGTGTCTCAAAATTCAATTCCAGCTGCCCCAGGGAAGGGGAAACACAAAACCTCACTGCACTTTTTGAAGTAAGTTCTCTCTGTGTGAATGTCTGAGCTCGATATATGCACTAAGAAAATCAAATGGCCCTCTGTTTTCACTTGTACGCACAGTGTATAATGTTTCTGAGTTTGGGTTAAATTCAGATAATCACACAAAATAAATAATAGCACAACCCCTTTTTCCAGATGAGTACATTGAAGCAGAGAAATCAATGGTCTTATTACGCACATTCACGCAGAGTAGTACTAACCATGAATAGTCCCAGGTAGCTAGATTGTGACTTGTATCACACACCTGCACAACAGAATAAGAGGGAGTAAAAATCTTCACAAATCACTACATGGGCTACCCAGGCCTTGGGTCCAGGCATGCAGATATAAATTTAACTACGTGTCCACTATGTCCCTTCCCTAACCAGGTGAGGGGAGAGTTGACTTGTGCATCCAAGAAATTTGTTCTGTGGCTCCTAGAACCAAATATAAAAATAAAAGATTCTGAATATTGCCATATTTTATATAAAATCAGATGGACTCCAGTTATGAAATTTGGTCTGAGATCTGAATCCTGCTTTCAAATTCCTTTAGAGTTTTAGGCTGTTTGCTTTGGAGTTTTAGTTTTAGCCCAGTATAAAAAGAGGGACAAGTTGTTAAATATAGAGCAGGAGCCGGATTCATTTTCTGACCACCTTCTGAAAATCTCTGAGGGAGGCCTCTTTAAAATAGGGCTTAAAAATAGTTTCAAGGTGCTCCATTTTCTCGATAGAAGTGACTGACAAGGACAACGCTTGCTATCCAAATCAAAAGGCTCGTTATTCATCGCCAGCATTTCTTGATGTATTTGGAAATCCTGTGTAGTAGTTGTGATTGCACATGCATAATAAGCTCTTTGTACTCACTCATAATTTATCTTTGGAAGTTATTAAAGGTAATAAAATGTTGGGGAATGCATTTTGAAAGCTATCTCCAGTGCAAGAGCTTTTAAAATATTTATTAAAGTTCCTGTATATTCACTGTAGACGAGAGGATGAGTAGATGAGACTTAATATTTACCACTAGACGTGTTGAAAACCTGGTCTACCCCAACAAGTTTAGATTCTTCTAACTCTGGGCTAAATCCCTGAGAATGTGACTGCAGATGCTTGGTATTGCCCAGAAAGTAAATCTATTGGTGTTTCTTTACAATTAAACCCTTTGACATTGGTGGCCATGAGCTAGTTGTTTTCTTTTGTATTTGTATTGTGCCCATCACTTTAGTATCTGGGTATAACCATACCTAGTGCTTTTCACCAGTATCGTTGTCCTCTTTTTACAGAAGTGGAAACTGAGGCACAGACAGGGGAAGTGACTTGCCCAAGGTCACCCATGAGGCCAGTAGTCAAGCTGGGAAGAGAATCCAGGTCTCTTGAGTTGCAATTTAGTGTGCTTGTCACTACACCACGCAGCCTTTCTCCACACCGGCTCCCCAGAGGCCAGTTTTCCCTGGTGGCCATCCTCCCTTGTTCACTTTTATGCAGGTGGATCAGTTTCACCCTTTCTGTCATTATTGGAAGCCATTCCTTCCTCATTTGCGTGGACACCACCCATGATCAAGGAGTTTAGCAAATCCTTAAAAGATAAAATGCCCATTTCTACGGGCAAAGGTGTAGTAATGTGGCTTCATAGGTCGAGCGCTGGCTAGGGATACAGGAGACCTGGGTTCTATTTCTGGCTTTGCCACTGGCTCCAGTTTCCCCATCTCTAAAACACTTTGAGATCTACTGATGGAAAGAACTATGAACAAAGTGGTGGCCTGGCAGGAGATACCCATGTACCATTAAAGTCCTGTTTTGAGGGCAAGGAGCAGTGAGAGGCCTATGCACAGAGACGTATTTTCTGGATATTCACAGCTATACAAAAAAGGGGATGCAAAATAGGAGAAGCTGGACACATGCCTGCTTGCCTGCCCTTAATCTCAATAACAAACAAACAAGCCCTAATCAGTAAATGTGCCCTAACGTTTTTCTCCAGCCTCTATCCTCAGATGGCCTGTTCATGCTAATCCTCAGTGAGCTACATACTAGGCAAAAACCCCTGAGCAAGACATTTTAAATTTACGCTATCCAGGAGAGAAAACTTCTCACCAGGGCTGGTTTATAGATTGCAACAAATAATAGCGGGCCCCAGCTGAATACTAAGACTGCCGTTGCATTTCAGAGACTGCTGCTAATTCATAAACATTGCAAGCGGTTGATTTCAGCAGAACCCCTTGATTTAATTACTCTCTTGTATACAGTGGGGACCTTGTGTTTTCCTATATGTAATGAATATTAAGCTGATAGTCCTGTAATTTCCTGTGCCGGGCTTGCTCTCATTTTTTGAATATTGATACCACATTCGGTTTGTTATTTTCCAATTTTCCAGCCTTCTAGGCTTGTGCTCAGCGAGTTCTCCATAGTAATTGCTGTTGGCACAGACATTTCCTTCCTTAAATCTGCAGTAATACCCTGGAATGAATTTCGTCTCGTCCTAGAGATTTGCTGATGTTTGAGTTCCCCTAGTTTATTCAGCACCTTCAACTCAGGAACCCTGGAGTCACCCAGGACACTGGATATAATTTCATAGTTTTCATTTCCTTCTTTTATCCTGAACAGACCAACATCCTCACACTTTTCATTTCCTTCTTTTATCCTGAACAGACCGACATCCTCACACACGCCTGCCAATACACATTATTTCCCACATGAACCTGTGACTTCATTCTACTCCTCGACTAACCTCTCAGGCTTCGTTGTGGTACTTCTTAGACCCTGGTCCTGTGAGAAGCTGAGTGTCCTCAACTCCTATTGAAATCAACAGGCGTTTGGAGGTTTAGGTTTTCTGCACCTTACAGGGGTACGCAGCACCTCCAAAAGTTGGGCTGTTGTTTGGTTACCTTTCTCGAGAGGGTTTTTGCTCCAAACTTCTCCCTTCCCTCATCCTCTCACTGGCCTCTATTACTCCCATGTTTAAATGCTTTCCTGAACTGAAACCTCTAGCTCTCATGAAGCTTGTCTTCCCTATTCACTCTCTAAATGCAAAATTCAGCCATGTGGAGGGCCAGTGCAAGGTCTGTGGGCCCCTTAAGACACAGTAGACTGGCAGGTGAATAGGGCCAGCAGGGACCCCCTGGACAGAAATCCTAATCCCCTAATAGAAACCCTAATAGAATAGAAACCCTAATAGAAATCCCCTAATAGAAATCCTAAAACTATTTTTTCTACCGATAAAATTGACAACCGATTGGAAACTTCTCCCTGGAAGCCAGCAGCTAGCGCAGGCAGTTCCCTACTCCCAGTATGCCCTCATGGTTAAGGGCTTGCTGCTCAATATCTGGATGTACCACTACAGTGGTCCTGGGAAGAACGATCTGGCATGGAAAGTGATCTTTGCTGGTGGTACTTTTTGGTTGGCAGCCACAGTTCCAAGACTGCTGTGACTGAAGAAAAAACGAGGAGCCGCTGATATCCTAATATCTCTCCCGGAAATGTCTTATGAAACTCAGCTCCTGCAACACGGCTCAAGTAGGGCACGAAAACCACTAGTCCCCTTGTGAAAATGGAAGCCATAACAATTAGTTACACCCAATAACATTACCTAGTGTATCCATTCCTGATATTGTCACATTTTCCACTAGTAATTAAACAGTTAGGTATGTGCCTAAATTAGACTGGCTGACTAATCCCTCTATTGACCATTCAGATTTACACCTGTCTGCCCAGATCCCTGTTTAAGGTACTTAAATAGTATTTTGAGAGGCCAAATGCAGAAAATAGGCACACATTTGTAAACTGGGCTCTCATATGTAATTCAAATGCTTGCCAATATTACATGTGTTTAACCTTTCCTATCACAGGTCTAGCACTAGTTGGCTCTAGATCTGAAACCAAACCCTTTTGGAATATTTTTCTGTGAACAATTTTCAGCACCAGTTAGAGGTTACAGATGGCAGGTAATCAGCTTCAGGATGACCAATGCATGCAAAACTGAACTTCATCCAACATGCCATTCGACATCATCTCACAGTTAGCAACAGGCAAACCTGAACATGTGTGTTCAATCCAAAAATCTCTGATTTGACATGACTTCTGAAATTTAAGCTAGTGAGACTTCAAAAATGTTAAGCAGAAAGAACTTGAGAAAGAAAGAAAACATAACAAAATGAAACATTTTTGATTGACCCAAACTTACATTTTTAACAGTATTTTTCAGTTCATGAAAATTTTTGAGATTTCAACTTCTTGTCTTGACTGAGTCAAGAAGAGATTTTGAAACTCTTAAAAATATTCAGAGGATGGGAAAACTATTTCCCTCCCAGCTCTCATATAAATATTTTCATTACAGATGAGCTTATGAATAACACCAAACTTGCAAGGGTGTTAAGATACAGAGCTAGCTCAAATCAACATTTGTGGGTGACTGCTTCCTGTATAGTCAGAGGAACAAATTCTCCTGCTGTCAACTCTTCCCACACCCAAATATTGGGGCAGTTTGGATGAGGTCTAAACTCTACAGGTTGGGCTCATCTCTAGTTTTCATACCCTTAATCTAGTTAATACATTTGTATCTTTTTTGGAATTTCCATTAAGACGAGCACTCTAAGCTTCCTCTCCTGTTGCTTATCTCTCAAGTTCCAGAGACTAGATCCACTAAACTTGACACTATTGTCCCAGTCCCTCAGTCACTTGTATCAAATGCTGCTGTACAGAATAGCAACCAAAGCACAGAAGACTGAAGTGGTGGTTGATAGGAAATGGATAAGCTGCTGGCTTTCCTATGTAGAATTTGTCTCATGATGAAAATATGAGACTTGGCAAGCTGAGCTCTACCAAGAGCCTAGTTTAAAGAGACCTTAGTTTAAATCCCTCCAGAATTGTCAGGTTTTGCTACTGTAGAGCAATCTACCATCTACGTATTATCTGATGCGACCAGAGGCACATTGCTATACAATTAACCATCTGTTAATTTCTGCTTGTTAAAGCCGTCAAACTACTGTCTTTCCAAGTTACACTCTTATTTTCCCTCTGTATCTTCAAGGTCTCTTAGTTCCTTGTCAGGGGACAATACATACTTAAAAACTCAGCAATTATGGATATCTTCCTTTGTCAGAAGAACTGTGTGTGCATCGTTTACTGAGAACACACTACCATTCTAACTACACCACCACATGTGAAAATTAGGGGTAATAAATAAACAAATCTCACCTATAAAGCTTCATTCCCAAAGCAGGATTAATGTAAATAATTGCTCTTCAGTAAATGAACATAGATCGTTCTCCCTTTCCTGCTGATGGTAATTATCAGGAGGAAAATATGCCTTTAACTTTTAGCCATTGTATCTTGATTTGTCTTCTCTTTTATGAAAAGCAAGCAAGCCAGTGAAAAATGCCAGATCTCCTGCCAGATCTCTCAAAGTCTGGAGGTTCTGCCATTATTCTGCATTGTCCTGCAAAACAAAAACTAACAAGGATGGACTTCATTCTTAGGGAGTATCTAATGGGGGGATAATTTACCAGCATAATTATAATGCAGTAGTTACACTGGTGTAACTGTGGAATCAGATTAATAATTCTACCAGTACATTTGTTCTGGTAAATTTCCCCACATTTGATAAGCCCTCATTGAAAGCCACGGTAATACTGTAAAATATAGATAGGTTCTATTGCACCTATCAAAGTCTGCTGCTTTGAGCTAGTGCAGATGATTAATCAGCATGGCAGCACAGCAAACCTTCTGGGAAGTGACAGCTAGATATTGTGGGGAAATGAGAAGAATTGTGATTTCCTCTTAAACTTTTCTGTTTTATGTCCTTCAAACTTCAACCAGCTTCTTCATCTTCCCAGTGCTAATTTGTGGTTCCCCTTGTGATAGGCTCTGAATTAATAAAGCCCTTAAATTCAAACACCTGCGTAAGTCTCCGTGAAATCAGTGGGACTTAAGCATGTGCTGAAGCGCTTTGCTGAAGAGAGATGAATTGAAGCACATGCTTAAGAGCTTTGCCAAATCAGGCACTCGCTGTCTAGATCAGTGGCAATGCTGATCAGAACGCCATGCTGCAGTGAAAAGATGTTTATCAGCTGTACTACTTTTGGCATCTTGCCCATGCAGTCAGTCTGTGGCCCTGCTATTGAAATGGTCCATGTGGATGCTCATGAGCGGCAGATGTGAGAGTGGCAGAGCGTCTGGGGGTTTTTTGTAACATAACTGGACAGCCCATTTCACATAGATTACCAAACATGTTGCAGAGGGCAAAGACTGGTTATTACAATTATGGTTCAGGTTTGATCCAATAAGCTAAAGACTGTGTATCTATCTCATTGGTACTGGAATAAAATAATCCCTTTTGATCCCATAAGATTAAAATGACAACCGCTTCTATGGACGTGAGGGGGGTGGCATCATATCCTGTCCTTCGTTTTAGGAGTGGGGAAGAAGAAGTTGCTGGGAGAATTTTCCCACATGCTTGCAATATTCTCAAAGCGTGAGCTTCAGATTTCATGACAGCTGAGCACATAATTGTATATAATGCAGCAGAAACATTTCTTTTTCTACAACTGAGAGGCATTTGGTACTGATTGGCGTATAATTGTTTTACCTGGGAACGTCTAGGGAGTGAATCTGAAAAACCTCAGGCACAAGAACTTATCACTCATGTCTGAGAGCACTGAAGTGAAATGTCCCCATGACAAACAGCCTTTTAAAAGACGGTTTTATAAAACAAGACAACACGGGCCAAATCCTCAACTGGTGTAAATCAGCATAACTGCATTGACTTCAGTGGAGCTACACCAACTTGCATCAGCTAGGAGCTGGCCCTAAGATCTAGGGAAATGTATACTAGAGGCAGGCTATTTTTCTGTTTGGCTTCTGCAAAACGGCTAGAAACAGGCCATTGATTGAGGTTTCCAGTGTGAATACTCCTGATTACAAATCTGATATTTGCTTTTAGCTGGTGGTGTGCAATATTTGCTGTCTTGGCAAGCTTTCCTGTCAGTAAACTTGTTTGTCTAGTCTAGAATGCTAGTGGAACGGGCATGGGAGGAAAGTGAATGGGTTTGAAATAGTTTTTTTCAGCGCTGAGCATCACCGCGGGCCAATGGGCCATTTGGCTCCTTGAAAATTCTTCTCCTGCCAAATATAGATGGTAGGAAGCTTACCCTTTGTCAGCAACAGTGTGCTTACTTTCTGAGAGCTGAGAAATGTGTTTGTGGTCTCAGTCCAGTTCCCAGAAGGCAAACGCCCACATCAGTAATAACCATCTATCCGGCAACCTTTGCTAGTCATCTCAGAATAGAGGCTAACATCTGACTGTGCAGAGATTAAACTACCTTCTGTTCAGGTCAGAGCTGAGGCACAGTGGTGAGGCAGCGTGAGGAAATACGCCCAGTCCTTCTGGCAGAGCAGGGCAGACGCACAGTGAGGGGTCTGGCCCATGAATAGGTAGACCCAAAGGAGGCTCTAAGCCTGGGCCCTCTGGCAGGGCGAGGCAGCAAATAGTTAGAGCTCTCAGGCAGGGGTGGACACCAACATAGCCTAGGGGCTCAGGCAGGGGTGGTTCTGCCACACAAGGGATGAGGAAGGAGGGGGGTAGGTGCACCCAGCCCCATCATACTCCATCAGGTCCCAGCCCAGGTCCCTAACAGCAGCAGAATGTTCTGCCACTGGGTCAGTGGGGCTCCAGCCAAAATGCTGAGGCAGGAGCACAGCTGGACTGTAGTTGGCTATCCCTGGGCTACTTCCTGCACCCCCTTTGTGATGTACCTGCAGCTTAGGGTTGTGCTCTGTCTCCCAGGGTACACTGTAGCAGTCCTAGCAGCTCCTCGGCATCTGTGTTGTTGGGCAACGCCGGTGGGTCAGGTCAGTCCACGGTGAAACAGGAGTCCGCTACAGCTTCTCACTCCCCACAGCAGGTAAGAGATGATGTCATTCTCCTACAACAGCTCTCTTCTGACTGACCTGTACACAGGGCCTGGCTTTTATGCTTCCCCGTCTTGTCCCACTCCTCCACTTCCAGCAGATGGGTTGTGACATACCTGGTTCTGCCCTTCAGCTGGCATGTGTTGGTCCCTCGGTTTCAGTCTCTGTGGGAGGCCACGCGTCCTCGTTACATGGCTGTTTACTAGTTTGATGGCTAAGCAGAGGAATCCAGTCTCCAGAGCTGTCAATCCAAGACCTTTGACCAGTTTGAAATTTTGAAACAGTAATATTATTAAAAGGAAAGCTGGAAGGCTGTCACTGAACCAATCCTGCTATCATGAATTAAGCAATTACTCTCAGACATAGACTGCATATGAAATAATTGGAGGCTCATCTATAGATTGAAACTCCAAATGGTTTAACAACGTGTTTTACAAAGTGTAGGTGGATGAATTTCTGAAGCATATCTGTATAACCTGCTGCAAAGGCAGAATAAAGGTTAAGCAGATAGATAACTTTATAGAAGCTGAATAATCACATTGCGTAGTACTCTATAACGTCTCCATCGAACCTTTATACTTTTCTACAGATCAATGATACGGAAGATGTTTCTGTGTGTAGTGATGATAGTTCTGGAAATCAATACCACAGGGCAAATAATGTCCCATTTACTTACAGTTAACGGGGGGATAATAACCCACATGATACTGTCAATTAAAGGTTTAGCTTGTTGAAAGTTAAAGGGGACAAAAAAAGCCAAACTTCTCAAATCACCCCCCTGGCTTACCTAGTCAAATCCTAGTACAAGCAGGAAATGAACATACAGTCAATTAAACCTAACGAGGAAATGATTTTACATTTATACAACAACTTCCATTCTGTGGGATTGCTTGAGAACTTTTAGCATGATCAGTCTCCGCTCAAGGCACTCTACTTGAACAATTCCCCTAAAAAACCTTAATCATCTGCAGGCACTGTACTAGATGCTAAGAAGAAGCTTCAGACAAAGCCATTGTTTATCTTGTGACAGGTCCAACAGTTGAGCTCCCTCGTTTTGACCTTGCACGCCATCTTTGGGTGAAGCTCAATCGCTTTAGATGCAGAGTCATCAGATGTGCTGTGAAGGACCGAATGGGACCTTCATGACCCCCCTCTTTGCCATTGCGGCCAGTTAGAAAATGTAGGCCGCATTCTTGCAGCCTGCACCAATGAGCAAGGGCTGCCTGGTTCCCACATGGACTTGCCCAATGCCCTTCCCTCAGCACTGAATGGTTAAGACACTTAGACTTGACTTCTACATAAATGGAGAAGCAACTGCAATACATATAAAGCTAGAGGATCCGTTTAGTGTCTACCATCTTACACTTCAGTGCACCAGACAAACATTAAGTAATTAGTCCCTTAAATCTCACAACACCCTTCCTCTCCAAGTATCTCTGTAGATCTAGATGTGTGTCTGTAAATACGCCGATATAGAGATAGATAAAACACAACACAATACTAGTAAATAGTTCCCCCGCTGTAAAATAGGGGTAATACCTCGTCCTTTTTACATTCTTTGTTTGGTTAGATGGTTTGCTCTTGAGGACAGGGCCTGATTCTCACCATCCGTTTGCACTGAGCCTAGCACAATAGGGCCCCCCGTCTTGGTCCGTACTTTGCACATATGAAGTGTCTCTGCGATGATGATCACAAATCACATAATGAGTGGGGATAAATGAGTCCTCCCCGAAGAGCTCTGCGTGATGGGTAGGCATCATTATCCCTCTTTCAAAGCTGGATTTGCTGAGGCGTGGAGCTGAAGTGACTTGCCCAAGGTCACACACCGAGTCCATAGCTGAGCAACAGGTGCTGAATTGTGCCTCTTCTTCTCTCTCGTGCCCCATGCCAGCAGCCCCTTCCTCTCCCCTCCACCTCCCACTCCCTTCTAGCTGCAGCCGAAAACTCCTTCCCCCGGCCCTTATGAAGCAGGCCTCCTCCCTCCTTCACTGCTGCTCTTCCCAGCTCCTCTAATCCCCACATCACAAAGGAGGGCCCATTACTGCTGCTGCTTCGAGAAGCAGACTGGTAGAAGAGGGCTTATATGCAGGACTGGCTCTGCTTCCGCATCGGGCTCTTCTCAGCCATATCAGACTCAGTGCTTTCCCCCTATTGCTCCTTAGCAGGTGCCCCTAAACTCAGGCTGCCACCCATTCCCTGCTATGGCGTACAGCACTGCAGGAATGGCAGGTGGTGTAGGCTGGGATTCCCAAAAGAGCCTAAGGCTCTCACCCACCCAAACCTCACTGAAAATCAACAGGAGTTGAGTGCTTAACTCCCTTAGGCAGCTTGGAAAATCCCAGCCTTGCAAAGGACTAATTCAATTATTGGAGTGATCCTGCCTCAAACATGCAGTCAGAGATTAATGAAAAACTCAGGCCTGAAAACTTTGTGTCATCTCAATTGGGCTCTGGGCACCAACTTCCTGAGTGCAGCTTGGGGTGGGGAGATGTGAAGGACGGATGGGGCAGTAAGCAAGTCACCCAATTCTTTCAGGTCCCTCAGGGCTGTGGTGTCTCACATGCAGCTGCCAGTGGCCCTCTGGTAGCCAGGGATCAGCTGGGCGAAAGCTGTTATGCTAGCCACACATTACATGGGAATTCCCAGAGAAATTAGCAGGAGCTGGGTCATCTCTAAAATGGGCTGAATTAAAACCTTCTTAGCCAAACATCTCAAACTTTGGGAACTGTTGAGGCAAACTTTATAGCTTGGGCCTGCCTCAGCCTATTAATAGATATTGTGCAACCTGGGAACTGTTTGTCGCTGCTTGCTGTGTCCCCAATGGAAAGAAAGCTTTGACATAAAATGATAATGAAAGAAAGGGGAAATTACAGCTGACTTATTACTGGAAACCAAAAGAAAAGTAAATTCTACCTTAGATCTTTCTTGGTCACTTCCGGACATCTAATTGGTTACGAACAGCTACATAGTATTGTTGGTATCCATCGGGGACCACTATAAATTGTTCTATTGCCATTCCATGCAGCCATGTCACATGCCTTGAGTGTTACAGGAAGGAAGCAAAACACAACGCATCCTGTCAAGAGCTGCTCTGTCTTGTAATTGCAGTATCTATAAGGAGTGTCAGCTTTGGATTATTAGAGATGTCAGAAACAAAATGGGAGAGATTAAACCGGCACAAAGAGCTGCAGAATGAGAAGCTGATTGCACTGCACAAGAGCGCACAGCACAGTTAGATAACACAGGGAATGTAGATCTTGAAAACATCACTGTGTGGAGATGAAAGTGCCCACTTTGTGTCTCCTCGTTGTAAGTGCGCTCTCAGGAGCGGAGTACAATGCCTGGTCTATAGAAGCAGCACTTTCAATAAGTGCAGTGTAGCTGAACCTTACAGAGGAAGATACTGTACCTTTTGGCAAAAATAGCCTGGAAGAAAGGTGAACTCTGCTGCACCACAAATGCACTTTATCAGCAGCATGTTACACAGCCTTTTAAATAAAAAACCATCTCCCAGTCCCTTCTGAATACAACATGCAGGGAAGACATGGAAGTGGAATCCAAATCAAAGGCTTGACGTGGCTTCGATCCCATGCAGAAAGAGGGGCAGGTACAGGAGCCGGCCTGGCATCCTGAGCAGCCTCTGGACATAGCGCTCATTCTGGGCTGACAGCATGTACCTATTAACCTTTTAAACACTGACAATGGCCCGCCCATTCTGTGCTAATGAATGGCTATTACTAGGCTATTATGTCCCAGAGGAGAGAGACAGTGCAAGCTCATTGTGTTCTCAGACTCCTGCTGCCAGCCCATTATATCTCAACTGCTTTAAGTCCCTGGAAGCCTGTGTGTGCTGAACGTATCTTCAGTGCTGTTGTACAGATATTCGTCTGTACAAAGATTCTGACACGGTGAGCACATGACACTTGTGCCTCGTGAAACCCATTGCGTCATCCCCTCCCACTCACTGGAGAACAGAATTCAAAGTCTGGGTTCTAGTCTACCAAGTTATTGCTTTACGGAATGACTCATGCGCGCGACGCTTTAGTCCACCACTCTAGTACTTCTGATGAAGACGCTCTAAGCTGATGGGAGACAGCTCTCCTAGCTCCATGAGTGAGACTTGATAGCTATGTTAGCAGAAGCTCTCCTGCTGCCATAGTGCTGTTTACCGGCACTTCGGTCAGCGTGACTCGCGTCGCTCAGGGATGTGGATTATTCACCCTACGTGACATAAATTATACCAAAGTAATTCATAGTGCAGATATAGTCTAAGTCAGCTACGACCCACAGAGAACGTAGGGACAAAAGACATAAGATGAAGGAGAGGGAATTCATCAATTTGGCCACGCTCACACAGGTAGTGTGTGACAGAGCTGGATGTTGAACACAGATCTCCTGAGTCTAATGTAGCGTGGTAAGCACAAGGCCCTCCTCTACTGTAACACTAAATATAGTAATCCCATCCCACACTTTAGTTAAGATGCTATACAAAATAAGGCTGTATTTACTATATCAGCTGAGCTAGTGGTCTCATGTCTTCACCTTCCTGTGTAAGGGCCTGAGTTATTGGAACTAAACATGATATAATTTGGCAGGATGTTTTTTTCCTTTTATTTCCTATGAGATGGATTGAGATTAATGAGTCTGTGCACTAACAGAGTAGGTTTCTAATGGACTGTTTCCAGAACAGAGATTCACAAGGAGAAAGAAGTGCCTTTAATGGGTCTTTGGTGATGCAAGGATTGGGCAGGTGGAAGCACTGAAGTTGCATCCCTAAAGCACATCTCTCCTAATGGGTAGGTCTTCCTCAGCCCTTGAGCTGGACCAAGGCCATCATTAAACAGCCCACAGACAGCCCGAAGGTTTGTTTATGACACAACATTCCAAGCATATGGGACCTGATCCAAAGCCCATGGAAAGACTCCCTTTCACCTCCATAGTCTTTGGACCAGGCCCAAGGGGAAAGCTGTTGAAACCCACTGTCAACCCTGCGTTACAAGTCCCCTTCTGTGCCTGTCTACATAGGATATGAGTTGTTACAGCCCTCAACTAAGGAGCCTTGGTTCTTTTGCTCAAGCTGAACCAGTTTATGATTTTAGTGCTGGGGGTTCCTAGTTCAATGCCTTGTATGTGAGCCAAGAGACTGACTATCATATAGCTTTATGTTAATATAGACCTGGATATAGCAAGCAGGAAGCATTTTAAATGCCCCTATCAGATGGCCAGGTGGGGTTAAGACTGCTGTGGTTTTTTTAGTCCTCTGAAAGAGAGGAGTGGATGGTCCCTACAAGGACAGATGGTCACTCACAGACATAAGCACAGCGTCAGTTGAAACCACAGTGCCTGTCCATGGCATTACCTGGCTCTTACCTACCTTCTATACCATACACATGATTTTGAAAGGAGTATTCTGCATCTCTCGCCATGCAATTACAGATCACGATCTACCTTTACAACAATCCATATTGTCCACAGGGCTACTAATAATGACAGGACGTGAGTAATTCAAATACATGCTAAGCCTAGCATTCTTAAATATTTGAGTTATAGTAGCACCTAGAGGTGTCAATCATGATTGGGACACCATTGTACCAGGCTCTTTATTGACATAGATGAGGCTGTCATCTGCTCTGAAGAAAAAAAAGAAAGTGAGCAAGGCTAGTTTGTTCAGCTGTCTGCAATTACAGAGATCCAGTTGCAATTTAAAAGGGGCAAAATGCCCATAATCCACACCCACCCATGTGAGGCAAGAATACATCTGACTCTCCTCCATCTGATAGATATCTCCTTGGATTGTAAACTCTTTGGGGCAGAGACCATCATATTTGTATGTAAAATATCTAACCTGTTGCACTTCAAAAACAAGCTATAAAGATAAATCTTTGTTTTACAACTATGTATCCACCGGTCTGGAAAACCCACCAAGATTAAATACCTACTGGAAGGTTCAATGGTAGGATTGGACCCCAGCTGCCAATTTGGTCCATTTGGATCTTGGTTTTGGTTCAGGCCCATCTTAAAGAAATCTCCCATTGATTGAATTGGACATTGGATTGATGTATGCAGAAAAGTTTGGATTAATCAAAAGGCACCCAACAAAGTCAAGTTACTCCCATCTCAGCTCCTTTCTATCTAGTAAGCTATGGCCTGAGGTCTCTTTTTAAAATGGGAGAAATTTAACTATTTAATTTTAAACTATTAACAAGATGGACGTTTCCACATATCTCCATCTAGTCTGTTTACTCACCCAGCACAAGAATCCACAGTGCAGTATCATAACCTCCTGCTGCTGCCTGATACTGAAAAACTTACTGGGGTGTTTTCTAATCTCTCCAGTGACATTCTGACAAATGGCTGAGGATGGTGTTACCAGTGTTCCTTCTATCTCTATATGGGCTTGTTTTAACAGTTTTCTAATAACTCTGGACGGCTGGGCTGATTCATCTTTCCTTCTCATGTGTACTTGGGAGGAGAGGACTGACAAGAGTACAGGTTATAACTATTACTCTTGCTAGCTTTCTTGCCTTTCCAAAATACGGACGTGACTTTTTGCAGAATTACTCGAAACCGAAGGACCCTTTTTTCTGTAAGAAATATTGTTACTGGCCTAGATTTGCCTTGAAAGCACTTGGCTCTTTTGCCCTATGTTTCCTACCATCACCTACACCAGTGGTACTAAAGCACTCTAATACAAAGGGCTCAGACCCCTAGCATTGTCACTGCCTCGATTTTTCTCAACCTGCTCTGATCTAAACCTCCACCTCACCTAGTCAGGTACCATCCCAAGCCCATAGAACTCATTGGGACTCTTTCCATTGACTTCAGTGAGTCCTGAATCAAGACTTCATCGTTTATTGCGTGCATCTCCATACCAGCCTGACTTGAAAATCTCCTCATGGAGTTGATCTTTTCTCACAATGCACCTGGGCAATTTTGTGAATGAAGCTGCTGCCACCCCTCCTTCAGCATTGCTACACATACTCTTTCCTTCTCCTCTCATCCCTGGTCATTGTGTCGACACAATAATGATCCTATTTGTTAGCTTCTCCAGATGCTTTGTCCTCATACATCTTAACCTGCGGAGGCAGTTCTATTAATCTGTCTAAGGTATTAACTGTAGTATCTAAGCACCTCACAATCTCTAATATATTCATCTTGCAATCCTCTTGTGAGATAAGGAAGCCGCCCAATCAGAGAGTAGAAACCCAACCGTTTGACTTGGGCTTTAATATAAATAAGAGCAAGTCCTTGAAACAATAGTCATAGTGACTAGTTTGAGAGAGACGTAGGCTGGAGAATGTCCCTGTAAATCATTCTTGGAATAATTTCAAGCAACAAACACATTAATAAAAAATCAAAGTCTGTTGGTACGTATGAGGAACTGTTTTTACTGTCATTCACTGACTGGAGAAAAAGTTAATAAACCAAATAATAATTCACTAGAAAGAGTGTGCCCACCTTTGCTTTGTTTGTGTGTTTGTTTTAGAACTGTTAAAGCAAACTGTCAACGTTACATGTAAAACCGTACAAAGTCAACATCCTTAAATCAAACTCTAATAAGTTCTCATGCAGAATTTTTCTTACTTTGCCTATCTGTAAATTTCAATTATTATCGATGGAAATATTTTTCAACAGTTTGTGTGTGTGTGCAGTGAACCCTATATTTATTGACATTTATTTATTTAAAAAAAAATTAAACCCTTCTAAGCCTACTCGAAAGAAAATGAGATGAGCTGATACAGAAAAATTAGCAGCTGCCCAGGAACACAGGGTTGCTGCCGTACTCCATGCGGCGTGTATATTTTATTTCCTGCAACATTTTCCATGTTTCTCTGAATCTTTCCCAGAAGCAACATTTTCACCCTTGAGCTGATAAGTGATAGCTTGCAGAGTCAGACATAAGATTATATACAACCTTCTGCTGCCAGGTGTCCCTGAAAGGGAGTCGCAGCTAGATCCTCTCTCACCAGTGTGTGCACATTTTCTAAAAAATAATGAATAGATTTTCTCAGCTGTTTTCTCCCTGTGGGCCAAATTCTGCTAGTTCTGATAATCTCCTCTGTGAGACCACTGATTGGGTTCAGGGCCGTCAGTCCCCTGTGAGATCATACCTCAAATGACATAACTGAGACACATAACTTTTCACACTACGCTTGCATGTTTGATAGTTAAACTTAGAGTTTAGATTTAATATTGCCCAGAATGGAGTTTTATTTGGCAAAGTTAATGGGTCTGGCCTGGCCTTTGATCCTCCACGACACATAATTGTGATTTAAAGAGACTTGTGAAATTTGGGAAATGAAAGACTCAGAGCAGCTGTAAACTGAGGAGAAAAACACTAATCTTGAAAGATGTCTTACAATTCTGCACATAAGTCAGTGCCATAAAAGTATCATTTTCCAAAACAATATTTGTTATTCTATTAAACACGGCTCTTTACAATGTATTCCTGTAACCTATCAAAGTTAAGAAATATTGCATGACCTGAGTTATTGATGTTCCCCAACAGTAATAATTATAAATAATCATAAAGTAATAATTAAAATGGCACAAAATCTGGTGGGGTTTGCTCATAACTGACCTTTTAGACTAATTGATGCACCACTCTAATAGAAACAAAGCCCTCATTTATTATGTTTTCAGAACTGCTGCTCTTCAGAATGTTCTGAGCATTTTTTTCATCATCAAGGACATTAAATGAAAACAATCTTTGCTTCCTCAGAGCTGTGTGTATTTTTACTATTCCTTTTTCTAATGAAGCCATAACCTAATAGCCAGATCCTGTCTCTCAGGCTACTGACTGAAGTCAGTGGAGCGATATGGATTTACAGCAGTTGAGGCTCTGGCCACCATTGAGGTGCCATCATAAAAACCCTCCATAGCCCACTTGCACCCACAAAAATTGCTACATGGTTTGTAGAAATTTGGCCTCTACATGGACCTCACAGATCCTAAATCGGGCTCTGAGTAGCGGACTCAGAAAATGTAACATGAAACCTTTCAAATAATCTTCCACAATAATCACAAAGCTTCACTACTCATACCCTTGTTGTTTATACCGAAGATCTAATCTGGAAGGGGTCCTGAAAGATGATGGGAAAGTACCTGAGACCCTTTCAATAAGATTAGAAGATAAAGAATGATTCAGAAAAGCCACAGGATGAAAAGTAAAGAGAGAAAATGATCTCCAAACAGCACTGCTTTGAGTGTCCATTTGGTTCGGTAATTATATCGCTCAGTCTGGCAAAAGGCTTAGTAGAGAAGATGGGAGATCTTTCAACATATCATTTGTGGGCTGAATTTGTCCTCCTCTTTTAAATCACCCCAGCTGATGGTTTTCTTTAACGTTAGCCAGTGATTAAATTCTGAAGTATGGTGCCAGAAAATACAAGATATTTCCCAGGACATTGGCTAGATGTTCTGCATTTCTTCTCCTATCTTTCTCCACTAACCATTGTGTGTCAATATTTCCAATAGCATCCTGAATGTTGTAAAAGCAGCTTTTATCTTGAGTTACAATGAAAGACCTCCCCACTCTTCCCATCCCACATGCAGTTCGCAATCCAAGAATTTAAACAAGTGGCTGTGTTTGTGAGCGTGTGACTTGTCTCAGCAACATCACTAAGACTATGCATTCACTTAAGTGTGCTGGATTCAGCTCAAAGGAGGTATTGGCTCAACTGTTGATAAGTGGAGCAGTTCTTTACACTCGGGCATTAGTTGCTCTTTGTGAAGCCCTTACTGTGACTTGGAAGGAGTTAGGTTTCTTGTCCAAGCTGAGAATGTGGTTTAAAACTATGATTATGCATTTAGAACTCAATTCCATCTGTTTAAACAGATTCTTGCCAATACAGATACTGTCTTCTTGTCAGCTTGTCATTTGTTTTTCTTCTCATTCCCCATGGTAGTCTGCTCACTTGTTCTCTCTTTTTCTCACCCTCATACACCCCCTGCAAGTCCTTGAGATTAACCACAATATGATTACATTTTAATTGAGGCCAGATTAGTGCGGAGACGTCCTTTTAACTCAGGAGGCCTCAATTCCTCAGAAACATAATGAACTAATAATGAATGTGCTAAAGTCATTAAATGAAAATTCATAAAAGGGCAAATATTGCTTGCTTTTATAATAAAGCAATTAAAATTGCATATACTATAATACATACTTCTGAGGTGCACCAAGTGTTCTTTAAGGAGGTTAGCATTCAGCGCCACATCATATGAATTTGGGGAACTCTGTAAAATAGGACAGCTTGACTATTAATAGCTGATCAGAGCTCATGGCTGCTTGGTTCAGCTATACTGCTGTTTTAAGGAACAGTGACATTTTATTACTAGAGTTATAGAGTTAGGTAATTTTAATGAATGACAACTTACTGTGTAAGAAATTAGTTTTCAGCTAGTGAAGCCCTGTGCCATTAAAGATGCATACTCTTCTGGATGGTATGTTCCTTCTCTTCTGGATGGTGTTTAAAGCACTGTTCCTTCCTGGTTAATAATCCTAAATTACAGATGTACCATGGGTGTACTGTGATTATGTCTGACCTCACCAAGTAAGCCAGGACAGTGTTTGGATGAGAGATGTCCACGAAAAAATGCACAGCCTGATGTTCACCACCTGGCACTTTGTTCGGTGTTTGCCCTAAGTAAAGAAACACTGCACCCACTTTGTACAGGTGTTCTTGACTTCATGTAGTGCAAGGGAGTAGGTAATCAACCGTGCAGGGTGCTGAAGGAAGAGGTGTTGGTGACTTTGTAGGTGGCACTCTTCTTCCTGAAGCAATACATTTCAGAAACCCCAACACAGAGTTAGATAACACTGTGCTAATAAAGGTGCTTGTCTTTTGCCGGAGGTGTGAAGTCAAGAGCCTGACCCCATCTGCCATGGCATAATTCCAACATGAGGACTGACATTCTGCCTCTCCTTGCGGTTTCGGGGTAGTGTTGCTGTACTCTACTAAACAGTTTCCATGTTGCACCACAGACTTGGATTTTCTTCTGCAGTGTGTCAAGAAATTTCTATGTTACTATTTTCTTTCTAGTAGTACCTAGAGGCCCCACTGTGTTAGGCACTGCTCAAACACAAGATAAGGGACAGTACCGGCCCTGAAGATCTTACAATCTACATAGGCAAATGGTGAAAAGGGAAAGAGAGGCACAGAGCAATCAAGTGATTGGCCTAGAATCATACAGGTATCTGTGGCAGGGCGACGAATAGTACCCATCCCCATCCACTTATCCATGTTGCCTCTTGAAGTCCTTTGGGCTCCTTTTAGATAAGTTAGTAATTACATAGAATCTCATACAAGACCATTCTATATTATTTATAAGCTCCCCCAAGCAATGATTATTTTGCTGTTTAAGAAATATATGTAAAGACTTAAAACAATGATTCTGGAGCCAGACGAAAGGATCAAGTGGATAGGGTGATCTGGGGCTGTGTGTGTGTGTAAGACTGTCAGAAAAACTATTATTAAATAGTACATGATGGAATAAAAGGATTATAGGAAGTAGATGGCATAAGAACAGACAGATTAAAGAATACTAAATTTATTACAAGGTCCTTCATCCCCTATGCACTAATACATACCATAGCTTCTACTGGATAATAGAAGGATGGAATACAACTGCAAGCTCCCTGAGATTGCATTATGAATTTGATAAAATAGAATTAGAGGCTTTTAGCCCCTTAGGACCATGAATTGTTATTCATAATAATCAGAATCGTTCAGATTAAGAGGGGAAATAACTGAGCAATCATTGTAACTGCACAAGAGATAACCTGCACCTTTGCATGTATCACTGGCCTGCTGCAGCAGCATAAGGGGTAGAGAGGCATCAGACACTATCAAAGCCCTTTAATTCCTTGTATCTAAGGGCTGCATCCAAAGCACACTGGAGCCTTTCCACTGATCTCAGAGGGCGTTGGCTCAGCCCCTAGGTAAATGCTGACAGCAGCGTCATGTCATGTACTGGATTTATGTGACTGTGTATGTCTGGCTGAGTGCTCTCTCTCCTCTAATGGCTGGGCCAAGAGCAGAAGATGGCCTGTTGTTACTGCTAATTAACAGGGATTTTCATTAGCTGGGGAGGAGAGCTACATATCTGGAGCTGAAGGACCAGGGTTCTGAGCTCAGGTCTGCAGGGATGTGTGTGTGATTTATCTGGCAATTGTGTGTTGTCTGTAGCACAAATTCTTTACAGCTCTCCTCCCCGGAGGGTGTAGGAAAGGAGCTGATGCTGCATCCTGTGCCTTGCAGCAGGCGCAAAGGCTGATCTGGTCAGGCCACTGGAGGCATAATGCCTGCCTAACACACAACATGCTCACATTTACACCACTGAATCTCATTGCAGTGGATTTACTCCAGATTTACAATAGGGTGACTGAGAGCAGAATGTGACCCATAGCCAAGTAAGAAGCCTGAGATCTTACACCTTGGCACCTTCCTCCTGTGTATCTTGGTTGTTCTGTGACCCCACCACCATGGTACCAGAGCACTCCATCTCAATACAGTCCAGCCCTACCCTCCACATAAACCAAGGTTCCCACCATATCACAAAAGTGATATTGTTTGCCTTGCGAACCTGTTCTTCTCCAGGATGACCCCAGCAGCAAGCAGAAAGCAGGTACGCTGATTGTCAGCCGTAGGTTGAAATGCATTGATGCAGATTTGAAATAGGCACTTAGCATGTGTCATTTACAGATGTCTAACACATTGCAGAGGGGGAATTTCAGATTGTCATGCTGGAGGTAACTATTTATAGCACAGTTCTGATGGATTTACCCCAGCATGCCTGAGAGCAAAATCAGAAGCTTTTATTGAATTTACAGCATTGCCAGAAACTCCCTGCACAGTGCAATTTCTATTTTTTGTTGTTCACCATCAGTCATGAAGTATCTAAGAGATCTTTCTTTATTTGGGCAGGGTGGGGAGGGGAAAGGGGAACTCGTTGCATGGCTGAGAATGAGTGTGCCTGTTTTCAGGCCAGAGGTAATTATTCATACATAATTATAAACAACTGGCGGTTATCATGGACGTGCCAATAGTAATAGTGGAAATGAAACTATTTTATTACAGGGCTACTAAGGAAGTGTTAAAGTGCTATCACGGACATATTATGGGCCAGATTTCAGCTGCTGCAAATAAGCATAGGTGCAGTAAAGCCGACAAACCTCGCTGATTTCAACTAGCTGAACCTAGCTCTGTAGCACATCATTGTCATGCATACTTTGCACAGGCAGAGGTGTCTGTCTAAACCAGGGGTTCTCAGACTGGTGATCGTGAAGTTATTGTGTGTGGGGGGTCATATGCTGTCAGCCCCCGCACATGCCAGGGCTCCAGCCGTCAACCATGCATGGGTTGGCAGCCCAAACACTTCAGAGCAGGGTGGCCAGAGAGCAGTGGCTGCTGGCCGGGTGCCAGCTCTGAAGGGAGCATCGCCCCCAGCAGCAGCGCAGAATTAAGGGTGGCATGGATGGGGAGGAGGCATCACTTTTTGAGGTGAGTTGTCACAGCGTGAGAGAGTTTCAAAGCGGGTCTCAGGAAAAAAAGGGTTTGAGAACCCCTGATCTAAACCCCACTATCTAAAATTAAAGGGCCAGATTCTCTGTTGGCATCACTCCTGTCAAGTCAATGCAGTTACACAAGGAAATAATTTGATTCATTGGCTTTATAGACTGAACTGTCTCCTTTCAGACTCCATTTTATTCCTCTGTAGATGTAAGGAGATTTTGCATAGGCAGCGCCCAATGGCACCAGCAGAAATAACCCAGAGAAATCCCCCAGGAACGGATGAAGGGGTAGATCCCTAGGAGTATTCCTAGAGCTTCTCATACATACTGGAGAAAGCACAGTTGATGCACCCCAGGAAACCCAGGTGCTGAATTAATCTAATAAGCTGCTTAAAACTCTAAACAGATGTTTGTGTGTCTCTTCTGCTTCTCAAGCCATCTGTGTGGAAGCACCAGCAGATTTACAATAGCACAGATGCATGAGACATACATGCTTTCACATCAAGGGCCTCAGTCAATGCAAAATAGTTTATGACTATTGTATGTGTGCAACATTTGAGCAGAATGCCTTTAGTATGCAAAAAAACCCTTATCTGTAGTGAAAATGAAGGTTGACCTTGTAAGTTCTGTCCTGGAGAGAATGAAATACTTACTGGGTCTGAAAACTCTACCTGCTTTGGTATGCGCCCTAGCTATTGCAATGACTCATGAAAGTTTCGATTGAGTCTCATCTATTGCCCATAGAAGTGAACCGAATGACTCCTTGATATCAATGGACATTTTATCAGGCCCCTTAATTCAAAGATCAAGAAGGGATTATAGATAGACCAACAGACAGAAAGGTACTAGACAGACTGGAGGTGAAGAAGCTGATTCTTATTTACAGCAAGGACCCTTTACACAGCCAGAGTGGTATAAAAAGGTATTTGTGTAAATAAGAATCTGGCTCAGGATATCAAGAGGCTAAAACTGCAGTATTGCAAACCCCAAACATTCAAAAATCAAGAGTCAACAGCCCCTACCCCAATCGTAAAATTTTCTTTAAAACCATGAGATTTCAAAAAGAAATTGGAAATTTTTTAATTTGCTTTCTGGTTTCTGATCCTTCAGGGTTCACAATTTCAACCTTTTCTCCATAACCATGCGGACTAGTGATCTTTTTATGAAACGAAAGGTGAGATTCATGTATATTCACATGACTCCAGGAGGTGGGGCTTTAAGAAAAACACCAGATCTCATGAGAGTACAGGAGTTGGCAACATGACTAAGAATCAGCAGTCCTGGTTTTAATATCAGTTATTTCACTGGCTAGGTGTGTGACCTTGGAATAGCAGGTCATTTAACTTCTCTGCACCCCAGCATAGCCCTTTGTAACGTGAGCATGATATGATATTGTTAATACCATCCTCACAGGAATAGAGCCAGGCAAACAGAAAAATGCTGTTTTGGGTTGACTGAAACTTCAAAGTTGGATCCAATTTGGCAAATAGTTTCAATCAAAAGAAAAAAAATTGACTTTTTGTTTCAAAACACATCTCGATTTACTTTAGAAAAACAAAACCAAAAAAAGCTAAACACACCCAAAGCTGAAAAACAGACAGAGAAAAATCATTTGGGTCAAACAAAAAAAAGTTGTTTGATCCAAAATGACTCCTCCCCCCCATTTCCCCCTCATTTTGATGAGAAAAATGTCTATTTTGGGTCAGCCCAAAATGAATTTTTTTTAGTTCAACCACCAAAGCAAGAAAAAATCATCAATATTTTACTCAAGCTCTACATATAAATGTTAAGGCTGGTGAAGTCCCTGGGGACCGTGGGGTAGAGAGTGGTATGTAGGTATGCGTTGTAATGTACTTGAGGCAAGCTAGCGATTTACCATCCTAGGGTTGATCTGCTAAAGAGCATTCCTGAAATAAAATATAAAGGTAGAATATTCTTTTTAAAATGTGAAACATGCAGAAGGATATTTGCTTGTTTAAACTCTTGCCGTTAATCTTTGTTAATCCTTTCAACTAAGAATTGGAATGTCTAGGTACCTTAGGCATTGCTGCCAAGGAAGGGCTGGTCGTCTCCAGCACTAAAGAGATTGTGCGTGAAGTTTTCACTACTTTGAAGTTATTGAGAGTTTTGTTCTTGATTTCAGTGTGGACAGCACTTCACCCATTGACTTCAGTGGAGCGGTGTTGATTAATACCACTTGAGGGCTGGCCTGTAATCTTATTATTTCACATATAGTTCATGTGCTAAATATTCCAGAATGGTAAAAAGCTAGGAAAAGAGTGGAGGTAAGAACTGGAGACCTATGTGTTTCTGTTCAGTGCTTATTTTATTTATAGAACTACTGCATTTCAGGTCTTACATTCCATTATGAGAAATGTTCAATTATTGCTAAAATATTAAAATGAAAAAGGGAGCTATAAGACATGAATTATCCAGTACCACAAAAACTGTCTTTGTGTCCAGTTTCTTTTGGCGTTTCAATGTATAAATATTATTCCAAGGAGCTTTTATACTAATGGATAATTGCCTGCAGTGCATACTTAACCTTTGCTCACTTCAGTTTACTTGGTAGTTTATTTGGTTTACCTACATACATCAAATATCAGTTCATCCAAGTTGGCAACAGAAGAAAGTCACATGGCCAAATTCTCTCCTCACTACGGAGCTCAAATCAATAGACTTTGCATAAAGATGTGAATGAAAACCACCCCAGCCTCAGACCTCCATGGCCGATGCAAACTGAGGCCAATTGGTGTAGCTCTGTTGACATGAGTGAAGCTGTGCCGATTTACACCTGTTGAGGATCAGGCCCATTGTATAAGAGGAGGTTGGCTGGTTGACCCATGTAGATGCCAATCTACTGCTAATTTCTCCCTTAGTCTATTCTAAAATACTCCTTTGCACTGTCAAAGATGGGGTTCCATGGCCAAGATGAGTAAAATAGGTACCTTTTTAAAGACTCTGCTGTGTAGAAGAGCCACAAAGGCTGTCTTTGCCAAAGGATGGGAAGGATCCCTCCTTCAAACATGTGGGAAGAAGGAATACAGTGGTTAGCTCATCTGGTCGATATCGCCTTTTTATCATCTTAGTTTGGCTTTGTTGCAGATATGACACACTGCTATGTGAACAAGAATCACTACACCCTGACCACTACTATGGGTCCACCTGTGTGGTGAAATGCAAGAAGTCCATTCTCCATTTGCAATATTGAGCAACTGATTTTAGGAGAGGAAGTGAAATGACCATGAGCAGAAGACTGCATTTCAGGGAGAATGGGCCAAGGCTACCGAGCACTTTAAAGAGCAAAATATCGAGCTGGTTGGAATTTGAGGGTTTTTTGGTCAAAGGCTTTTTACAAAATGAAAATTCAGAACATTCGTTCCATTCGATTTTTTTCTGGCTTTTCAAAGAACAAAGCAGAAGAAATTTAAAAAACAACCAACCACCTTCCTCCAATTTTTAGTTTGTGAAAAACTGAAATGTACACAAACACATTTTTAAAATATTTTTTGATTCTTTCAAAATATTTTTGTGCAAAATATTTACGATTTTTGAGTTGCTCCAGTCAAAACCAAACACTTTCAACTGCAGCTGGAAGCCAGTGGGCAGTCAGCATAGATCCAATGATATGCTCATGGAGGCACATTCCTTCAATAGACTTTCTAAACTTGTTTCACTTTCCAACTGGATTTAAGATGAAGCCCATATAGAGGACATTGCAGAAGTTCAATCTAGAGGGGATAAAGGTCTGGATCACAGTAGTAATGTTCCATCTAAAAGTAATAGAAACTCTATAGTCAGATGCAGATGGGAAAAAAGCACTGGCTATATGACTCCCACCCAAGCTTTCAGCATTTTGAACCTGGATTACTGCAACGCCCTCTTCTTTGGCCTTGACAAATCCAATCTTGCCCCGCTCATTTCCATTTAGAATGCTGCCGCAAAGGTCACCTTCCTAACCTGTCGCTTTGACCACATCCCTCCTCGTTTTGCATCAGTCCACTGCCTCCCTCATTTTCGTTGCACCAAACAAAAGCTGCTTGTCTCAATTTTCAAGGCCCATAATGGCCTAATCCTGCCCTACCTTCACGTCGCATTTGCTATTGAGATGTTGACTCCTACCTGCGACTAGCCCACGGTGCCAGCCTCCATCGCCCAATTTTGTTAAATTTTAAAACAAGAACCTTTGTCCCTCATGTTTGGGAGGAGCTCCCTGTGAACATCCACAAAGCTGCCTCATTGTCTTCTTATAACTCTTCTTTTGTAAATACTTGCACTGTACGTTAATTCCCCTTCCATTCTTCACTGGCCTGTAGGGAGTCTGGGCCTTTTCATTTCAGCCTGGGTAAAGGAAGCAGAAAAATGAAGGATGAGCAGATGATCGTTACAGACTGAAGTGGAGAAACTTCCATTTAGAAACTGAGTTGCAGAGAGGAAGGATGGCCCAGCGGGTAAGATGTTAGCATGGGGCTTGGGAGACCTGGATCCAATTCCCTGCTTTGCCCCAGACTTGTGTGACTTTGCACAGGTCGATTAGTCTCTCAACCTTTAGATTAGATTCATCAGTTCCCTATCAGTAAAATGGGGATGATTGTTCGTGTCAGTGCTTGCAGCTCAAATCCCCATGTCAATACCTATTCACACTTCTATCCATGTGGACATAAAAAGTTGTGTGGGCATTCGTGACACTTCCCTTTGGTGTGAACAGTCTTCCAAATAAAAGTTGGTCCACATGACTTCTTGGGAAAAGGCAAAGGAGGTCACAAACACAGTCAGTGCTAAGCAGTAAGTAACCAATACCCACAAATACCCTTTTCAGTATTTATGTACTTTGAGTGTATATGTGTAGCAATACACTCTCACAGGGAGCGATCTGATCCCATGTACATTGGCGTGAATCCAGACCATCTCTTTTGAAGGCAATAGAGTAACCTCCACATGTACTTATTCCCGATTTTGCACCCTGACTGAGCTTAGCTCCATGCATCCCAGGAAGGGAGCAGTATTGCTTGTCTACATGTCTGCAGAATTCTAGCAGTGAAGGATTGGAACGGGAGGGCACTATCTTTCAATGGCTCTCTGACGGTATCCTGTGATATCCTGGACAACCCCCACTGAATAGCATTTAATACATTTCAAGTCCATTGTACTAAAATGCAATTGGCTATGTGTTATTGAGCGACTGAATGTATTTCCATGGGAAGGATAAACAGGAGAATAGCAGGAGTCATTAGGCAAATTCACTCAGGATGTAACATCTCCAGAGAAACACCACCTCCTGGAAATGCCCACATATTCTTGCTCAGACTGAATTCTCCAGGCATGAACAGACGAAGAAAGGATTTTTGGATAATTAGGCTGTTTTTAAACTGGCTCAGCGCCTCCTTCCTGATCCAGCAAAGTGACAGGACTTCTGGTCCAACGGAGGCCCCTATCCTTGAGAAGGGTTGGAAGGACTTTGGCCTCTTGGGGCCCTGCAAAACTAAGTGCTTGTTCTGAGCTGAAGCTGTGATGAAATGATGACCACTGAGAGCACCCCTGTGTGGGGCTGGAAGGACTAAACACCAACCCAAGTCCTTGCTGAAGGGAGGTGTGATCTCTGGTAAGCTTGGTGGCACGCATGTAGGGTCTTCTGTGATTTGTAATGTTTTGTCTATCGTGTTTTCTACCTTAATACATCTGCTTCCTTAGAAACAGGTATGTGGTAACTTATAACTGTGGCAATCACACTGTGTGCCATGGATGAGGACAGAAGCAAAGCAGGCCTGTTTAGGCTGATTGTCTTTTGTTGGAAAAAATCACAGCACCGTCAGGGAACTTGGCAGCCTGGAAATACCCTGGTCAGAAGGAAGAGAGACTTATGTCTGCACCCAAGAAAGGCCACAGCTGGGAGGCTGGAAGCCTGAAGAGTGGGTGGCCTTGTTGATACACGAAGGGGGAAATACAGTTGCAGTTGCCCTGAATTCTGGCACACCCTATGGAACTTTTTAGTTGTAGAGAACAGCTGGAGGATACTCCTTAAGCTGTGATGGAAGGTGGCATTGGGCTGGCAGAATGGCCCTATGACATGTAAAAATAGCCATATTGTGTTAGACTAATGGACCATCTAGCCCAGTATCCTGTTTTCCAACGGTGGCCAATGCCAGATGCTTCAGAGGGAATGAACAGGTAATCAAGTGACCCATCCTGTCAGCCATTCCCAGCCTCTGGCAAACAGCAATTCCTGCCAATTTTGGCTAATTGCCATTGATGGACTGTCCTCCATGAAGTTATCTAGTTCTTTTTTGAACCTCATTATAATCTTGGCCTTCATGGCATCTTTCTGGCAAGGAGTTCCACAGATCCATTGTGCGTTGTGTGAAGAAATATTTTCTTTTATTTGTTTTTAATCTGCTGCCTATTAATTTCATTTGGTGACCCCTAGTTTTTGTGTTATGAGAAGGAGTAAATAACACTTCCTTATTTACTTTTCCCACACCAGTCATGATTTTCCAGATCTCTATCATACCCCCCTTAGTCGTCTCTTTTCCAAGACGAAAAGTCTGTTTTATTAATCTCTCCTCATTGGAAGCTTTTCCATACCCCTACTCATTTCTGTTACCTTTTCCTATACCTTTTCCAATTCCTATTCCAATATATCTCTTTTGAGATGGGGTGACTAGATCTGCACACAGTATTCAAGAGGTGGGCTTATCATAGATTTGTAAAGAGGCAATATATTTTCTGTTTTATTATTATTTCTTAATGATTCCCAACAGTCTGTTAGATTTTTTGACTGCTGCTGCACATTGAGTGGATGTTTTCAGAGAACTACCTTTGACTCCAAGATCTCTTTCTTGATTGGTAACAGCTAATGGAAGCCCCAACATTCTATATGTATAGCTGGGAATATGTTTTCCAATGTGCCTTACTTTGCATTTATCAACATGGAATTTCGTCTGCCATTCTGTTGCCTAGTCACTCCATTTTATAAGACACCAAGGCAATCCTGCTTAAAACAGGAGGAGGAAGATATGCTGGGTTTGCAGCCCAGGTATTCCTGCAAATTCAGCATTCAGTAGCCCACATCAGAGGCCAGAATCCATCGCCTGGCACAGAATAAGTGAGATCTACATCTCAGGTTGTGTGTGTGTGTGTGTGTGTGTGTGTTTACGCAGATAGAGAATCACCTACCCTATGTATGGTTCACAGCAGCAGGGAGAGAAGTAGAAACCAGTAAGAGATGAACACTATTAACCACTAGCACTGCTTTTATTAGTTTGCAAAGTCAAATAATTGAATCCCAGCACACCTCTGTGTGCCGTAGCCATCTTCATCTTTCTCAAGGCATTCTTTCACCAAGTATACAAATATCTGCATTTTAGTCAATAAAATGTAGGCAGTAAAGTCATTTCCAGAGGTAGTTTGTTCTGCCTTTCTGCTCAGTAAGGTTGAAAAAGGTAAAAATTATCATATTATGGGCACTGTAGCCATGAAGAGAAAATGATGCCAGACATGAAAAGGGGGAAATTCCTCTTATCCATGGGAATATTTTAGTATTACATTAATTCCCCTATCTCTTGCCTTTTTAATGGGAAAGCTTTCAACTCTCTGTTAGGCAGAAAGTCCACATTTGCATTTAGATGGAGCTATTCTAAAGACTGCAGTGTTCATAGGGGCCCGGATCACTTTTTACAGTAGAATCCATAAGAGAAAATTAATCTCTAATAAGTGGTTGTTTTTCCAGTGTCTTAGAATCAGAACCAGTAACTCAAGTGTGCAGTCTGACATAATAAATACAAAAGTAATTCACATGAGGGATACTTTATCCCATAGTGAGAAAAGAGAGAGTCCTTAACCAAGGAAGTGGTTTATATTTTCTTTTCTGTCACAAGATAGCCAAGGAATATTGCCTGCTATGTCATTCAAACCAATGGGGCCCAGGAGACTTTTTATTCACATAAAACAACCTGCTGACTTCAGGGAGTTGCTTTTCCATAGCAACATGAAAATACTGCAGGGTGGTGTTACTTATATTAAAGCCCCTGCCCCGCAAAGGGATTCTTGCAAGTTAACCTTTATGCCTATGGGATGTCCAGCTGAAAACATTATTTGTCTGACAGTAGCATCTAGTGGTGCACTGGAATAAGGGTTCCATTGTGATATACAACACTGTACAAGTAAGAAGCCCCTTGCTGAAAAGCTGATATTCTAAATGGACAAGACAGACAAAGGAAAGATTATTATACCCATTTTACAGATGGGGAACTGAGACAGATTTAGGCAAACAAACTTTTAAGTCCATCACTGTTCAGGAACACACTTAAATGGGACCTAAGCATGAGCTTAAGAGCTTTCTTAAACTTAAGTGATTTGCCCAAGATGACATGGCAGAGGTCGATATTGGGCCCATAGCTTCAGTGTTCTCGTCTAGTACTATAACCAAAAGACCACTCTGCCTTGGTGGTGGTGGTGGGTTTTATTTTTCATGCTGATGAAAGATATGGTTCTTTATAGTTATGAGAAAGCATTTGATTTATAGGAGGAGGGGGGGATGCATAGATGACCCAGGCTTTAATCCCTCCTATTTCTGAGCTCATGTTCTAATGCACAGAGCGCTCCACTGAGACTCTCCATGGAAAAATCTAATAAACATTAGGAACTTGAGCCAACCTCCCTGACAGATCTTAACACCCACAAACATTGAGGATGTCTAAGATCCAAACCTGGATTTGAACCCTCATTTTGCAAATGGACACCTATCTAATAAAAATAGAATAAAAAGAATTAAGCATTAATCTGCTGGATTCTTCTGTGAAGGCTCAAGTACATACTTTATCAGCTTTACAGAGGAAAGGCTTGTTTTGGACCAGTTACCTTGACAGGAATGGTGGGAGCACTGAAAGATGTTAAGCTGACTCATGTTGATAAGGCTAATGCCAAAGACTTACTTATCTTTAGAGGTTTCTCAAGACCAGCAGGTTTTGTCATTGCCTAATGAATGCTGAGGGAGAAATGGAAGGTGGAGCATATACAGTGCAGAAGAGGGGGAGATGCAGATTAAAACAAATGAAAAGCCTCTTCCCTTCACATTTCAAGTGCCAAATTATGCTTGACATTTCAATTTCCCCAAGGTGCACTTCCATAAAATCATCTTGAACTCCCCTCAAAGTGCCAGAGCTTCCATGGCCTCTTCCACTGGTATTAAAAAAGTTTGATTCATTTTTATCTCGTGTGTGAAATATAATTATTATATCATAGCGCAACTGGAATTTAGAAAAGGGACAAAATGTCTTGAATGCTCTCATGGCCAGGGTTCACAGTCAGCTTTGCTCTAAGGCAGGAAATGTCATTCGAAACATATAATTGCAGTCAGTAAAGTTCCAACCACACAAAGTAGGTACCCACTAGAATAACATTATATTCTCGTAGCTCGTTTCAGCTGGGCAATATCAAAGCCCTCCAATTATCTCAACGTATCTGTAGCCACTCAGGAAGCTGCAGTTGTCATTATTAGAATTACTCTTTAAAAGATGAGAGAAATTTGCATATGTGCATACCCACGCCCACACCCTAGGTTTTTTTTTTCCAAAATTTCACAATGTTGAAGAAGCTTTGAAATCTGAAACATTTGCACTAACTCTCCAGTTGGTTAAAAAACTGGGGGAAGGGAATTTACAAAAAGTCTATTTTTCCTGATTTTGTAAAAATTTCTAAATGTGATCAGAATTGTGAAATTTGCAAACCTTTTGTCCAGGTCTCATCAGTGTAGCCAGAATTTTCAGACTACAGCTGGCTTTCCATAGGTGCTTAGCTCCCATTTAAGCACCATTATGAATGGCCTGACTTTCAAAAGAGCTCAACATGCTGGGTGCTGAGTTCTTCTGAAAGCCTGACTCCAGTTGTGGGTGAGCCAAACACATGAAAATCAGGCCCTGTGATTCATGATTTGCCCAATGAGGAAATTGCAGAACTCAGAAACCACTATTCCAGCAGTTGCCAAACTTTGGGCTGGAGACTAGCAGTGATCTATAGATGTCTCTGTATGGTCTGGGATTTACCAGCTGACCGCATGGTGCTGGCTGTCTCCTTTCGCTGCAGCTTTGAAAAGCTAAGAGTGCATTAAACACTCCTACAGCCCCAAAAGAGACTGAAGGCCAGAACCTCAGTTGTACTGCTGAGTTTACACCAGGTGCAGCTGAGGAAAGCAGAGGATTGGGCCGGGGGGAAGGAGGATGGAGGTGAGGCAGTATTGAGCTATCTGAAGATTCCCTTCCAGTTGGGACATTTTTCCATTCTTCAAAGAGAAAGCCTTTAGTACCACAACCACATCTTTCATCTCTCAACCACAGATTTGATGTTCATGCCAGGATATTCATAGCAATTGCCTTGATTTGATGGCAACACTTAAAGGAAATAAAAATGACACCTTTTGACCACTCTTGTAATGTAACATGATGAAAATAAGCAGCAGGAGACATAATCGCTCTCTGAAAGGCTGTTGATAAAGGACCCATTTGGATCAGGGACTGAATCCTTTATATTCCCACTGAAGATGGGAAACTGAGGCTGCTCAATACTTTGCAGGAAAGGCAAACACCAGCAGGAGGTGCTGTAAAAGAACAAGTCTAGAGTGCTGATTTCCCATTGATCTCAGGGCACACCAGCTGCAAATGAAGTGTCCCATGGCTGGCACATTTAAACAAGATACCTACAAAATACAGGAATTCCTGTACCTCTAGAACACCTTGCAAGGTTTCAAGGAGAGGGAATAGCAGATAGCCAAGAGGGATTCACTTCTTTATTTGCAGGGAAATCATGTGCATTTCTATTCCTTCTTCCTGGCCACCTAATCCCAATTACTGAACTGTCTGCATTCATATCCACTGGTCTCCAACCAGCACCACTGCAGCCAAAGGTTATTGGAGGCAGGTTGGCTTGGCACAAGGCAGCAAGCCCTGTCGCAACAAATCTTTAAAATAAAATGATACATTATGCTCTGTTGCCCACTGCTATTGGAAAGCGATTTTAATGTGGATTAAAATAAAAGAGGTTTGATAGATGCTGGAAATGTCTCCCTTTGGCTGTTAAAAATATCTATATCTGAATGCCTGTAATATTTCTGCAGAGAATTACAATAATTGATATTTAAATAGCATTCTGAGCAGAGCTGCAGGAGCCAGGGAAACCCAACCCTGGGAGCAAGATTGTCTTCTGTTTCTAAGTACCGAGCCAGGCTCAGGAGCGTAAAGAGAAACTTGAATTGTTGGGAATTTAAAACATGCCCTCGCTCTGGCCTCAGTGTAGCATCAAAGCGGGAGCAGGTTTGTTCCCGAAACAAGTATTTCTCTTCTCCCAGCAACAGAATCTCCCTGACTCCAAGGATTTTTCCATCCCCATCCCAACTCCATGATTTCCACTTATTTCAAACCAAAGACTGATTTGCTCTGAATCGCACCTGAACTCAAACCCTTGGCATTAGGAACTAACTGAGGTTGGTGATCCGATAGGGGGCACCCTTCTTTCTGATTGTGCTGGGTCACAGAGTCAGTTTAGCACTTTAATGCTTTCTGCTGCCAGAAGTGCCATTTTTTCAGAGGACGCATTAAAACCGCAGTCCAAACCATCTGTGATCCATGAAACATCCCATTGCCATGACCCTTATTTTTGTGGGGTTGGCCAAGTTCCAAATGCTCACCACAATCACCAGCAGTTTCAAATGGATCCAGTATTCATTTTAGTTACCACCCTAAACTGTTTGGCAGCATTGATGTGAGCTCTTGAACAGCTGCTATGTTCCACCCCAGAGATGGCTGCATTTCATTGCGTCATGTGACTGTGTGCTTTACATATATGGCAGAAGCTGGGATGATTCTTAAAGCAGATCCCTGAATGGGTCACTGTGAACCGAGTCCATAGGATGGACAGATGGCTGAATACCCAGGAAGGGGTGAGACCTAATCCTTGATGTTTGTTTGAATTGAGACTGTGGCCCTGAAAGGGGATTGAACTTTCGTAGTGATCAGTCTGGAGGGCTGAGCCACGTGGACCATCACAGCAGGTGTGGAATGGAGAAACGGAAGCAGGACGCCTACAGGATTGTGACCAGCTAGGAGAGGAGCACTGGTGGCAAAGCCGTGCTTGCAGATGGATCCTCTGTGATGACAGTCACTACCTCCTGACCACGCACAGCTTGAATTATTTAACATTCTTGTCATTATCGTTGCTTCCTTTGTCGCCTTCTACAGTCCCATGTCCAAAACCTCACTTCTGATCCCAGGCTGCACCTCTCCTCTCCCACTTCACAAGCAGATCTTGTGGCAGTATGAACTGTCAGGGCAGAGAGAAAAAAATGGAAGCAGCTGACTCTACTGAAGCATTCCTCTCAGAGACTGCTGGGAATAGGAGGGGTCTGGGCTCTCTATAAGGCAGAACCAGCCTATTCTAGGAGAGAGACAGACACAGACACTCCGAGCAAGCAAACAAACAAACTTCCCTCCATGAAAGAATGGTAAGAAGAAAGCCAGCTCCAGAAAAGGGCAGAAAGTGACATAATCAGCTTGCAGGAAGGTACTAAGTTTGGGAAGACTTCGCTGGGGCCTGCCTCCCTAGAAAACTATTGACTTGCCTGACAGGTAAGGGGACAAGGGGACATGGGACTAAAAACTCTGGGGGTAGATGATCATAAACAGAATACTGAGACTCTCTTTTTATAAATACTTCTCTCCTCTCTTCTCTCTTGTGTCCTTTCTCTCCACCCTTTCTGCAATGGTCAGGGCATCCTGCTCCCCTCGGTGATGTCTTTGTGACATGTGAAGCAGAGAGATTTGCTGGAATGGCAAATCATAGTGCTTGCAATCTAAATAGACAAGGGAGACAGAGGTTCTGAGGGGAAGCCAGCACTAAACTATGCGGTCTCTGGTAAAATCTATGGATTCCAAGCAAATTGGGTTGGCTTTTGTGAGGTACAACTTCACTGCAACTAGTGGAGTTCCACCCATTAAAGCCAGGGCTGAGTTCAGCCCTCAAACTCTTCCCCTCCAACTGGGGAAATAAAGAACGCATGGCCTAATTCTTCAGTCATTTCTGTTGCTTTTAGCCCAGTGGAATTCCATTGAGTTTAGTAAAGGTACTTCTGAAAAGAATCAGGTTCTTTGAAATTAAGATTGGAAACATAAATGCCCCATTCACACCAAAGTGGCTTACATAATCGTGCACTGAGGATAACTGAACACATATTATGAAGGGCTACAAAGAGTTTATTTATTTAAGATAAATAGTTTTGAACAGGAAATGTCAAGGAAGAGGTTCTCGCAACTGGGACCACAAAACGAGTGATCTGGTGAATGACTGCACGATTCATTGCAGGATATCTGTCAGTTTCCATCAAAACTCTAGCACTCAGAGCTGTCGATGGCAGAACTCATTTATCTTTTTTCCAGGTGATACAGCCATCCAGCTTTGCTGATGGTCCTGCAGGAAAAAATAAATCTAGTGCTGTTTAGAGCCTTCAGATGATACAGAATTCCCAGGAAAGGATGGCAGCATGTCTCTGTACCTAGCAGTACTCACAAACAGCCTTGTAGAAACTCTGAAGTAGAGCCCTGCTCAGGAGTAGTGTATAGCCTTGCAGCGGGACCAGGATCCTACGGGTACCAAAAGACCCACTGCCATAATAACGGGAACAGGTGCAATTAAAAAATAGTCCTTGCCGGGCTCCCCCTTAAGGGACTTCAGCTAGAGTTTCCTTGTGCTCAGTCAAGGAAGCTACTGATCTAGGACTAGATCCCTTCACTCACACTTGTGAGCAGTTACTCACACGAGACAATGGTATTTCACATTCTAGCCCATGCTTATTGATGGCACATTTATTTAGCCTATTTTTATCCATGGATCTCAAAGATCTTTACAGAGTTGGCTTTCATTAGCTCCATTTACAGACTTGGAAAGCAAGGCATAGAGCCTTAATTGACTTTCCCAGAGGCCCCAAGTGAGTCCGTGTCAGAGATGGAACCCTGCTAACCTGGCTCCAGCCTATGCCCTGTCTGATAGTGAATCACGGCAAGCCCAAATAACAGGGCTTAAAAGTGACTTAATTAGACCCTTTGCACGGGGGTGAAATTCACCTGGGGTGGGTGTTGGCTCTCATTTAGCATGAGCTTCCCCCATTGCCAGGGATCAGCCCATGCATAGGCCAGACTACCTATCGGCTAAGTAAATTGGCCAGCCTGGTAGCCAAGAACCAGGACCTTAAGTGACGTCCACATCCTGACTGAGAAGTAGGGATTGTTACAGATGAATAGAGCCATATACAAAGGAGGAAAGATCCTCTTAGCACTCATTAAATGGAATTGTCAGGATTAATGAAAAAGATTTGGCAGCTCGACAGAAGAAAGTTTTAGCACAGATAATTCACTTTAACTAGCTAGAGTTGGGGAAAGGGTCAGCTACTTTCCGAACGTACCACCGGGGAAGGAACGGGGTGTGTTTGACTGGGAATGTAAAACAGCACCATCTCTATTGAAAATGAACATGATGAGGCTCAAAATACATTTAACCAAACAAATGTCAATATCTATTTGACTTATTGGAATAGGAGGCTCTTCACTGACAACCTTTTTGAATCAGGGGTTTACATTCTATTACCCATCGAAAGCTACAGAGTTCAATATAAAAACTGGGAGCTGTGACTTGCAAAAGCGACAAAAGTTAAGTTGTATTTTGTAGGTTCTTAATTCTGCATGAAAATTGCCCCTTTGCAGAGGGCCAGAAAACAAGCTCCCTAAGTGTTTGAAATGAGTTCTCTGTGCTTGCTCTTAGCACAGGGGTGAATTTCGCTGTGTATTAGTGCAGAAGCAAGTAGTAACTCCCAAAGGGACCAAACCAAGCTGACCAGCGCATGCAATACTTTACATGCTCCTGATAGATCCTTGATCTCTAGCCCTAGTTCAGTTTTGCAGTTCAGTTAGTGCAAACAGGATGAAATTCATCTCCATGCAGAGAGCCAAGGACAAAACCTTTGCACCTGTTCTGAGGGATTAGCTGGTGCATAGGCCTTGATCTCTGCCTATGGTTAAAATCAGCTCAGTTCACATTAGTCCCAAGCAATCAGATTCTATGTGAGTGGAGAGCAGAGGGGTTGATGAGGTGAGATTCACCCTAACCTTTGACCAGCGTGCAGCTAGAGCACTGCCATGCTAGCTACGCAGTGTACTGGATCGCAAGCTCAGTGTAAATGAGGATCCCTTGACCATTCAGATTCTTATACACATCCTAATCTGGGCTGGCACAGAGACCCTCTCTGCATCATGTGGGGCAGTACACAAGCACCCCTGTTCATCTCTTGGTTCCCCCATAGCCCTTCAGTGAAGCTTGACTCGTCCTTCATCCCAAAGGCAAAACTCATCCTAAAGGATATGGATGTTATAAAAAGAGAAATGGGTAAAAAGTAAACTAGACAGTATATATCTATAACGTAATACTTCATACCACTGCAAAAGGAACTTGGTTGTGCTCATCTCTTGGTTATGCTGGTGAGAATCTGGAGAAATGCTAGTTCATTTTTAAATGGACTGTTTAGCTTCTACCACTATTTGGAAGTGAAGTGGCCACGGAGACAACTGAAATGTTTTGGGGGGTCGCTACAAGTCCAAATGTGCTCATTACCAAACTAATGACTGTCAGCCAAATCCCAGTTACCCTGCTTATCTATGAAGTTTGCATTTTCATCTGGACATGATTCTCTTCTGGGTTTTCTGCCCTAAATGGTTGTTGGTGGTGGTGCTGGTTGTGTGCTGCCATGTTTCACCCCAGAAGTGGCTGCACTCTAGTCACAGGTGAAGCAAAGGAAGAAAGACACTTCTGATTGTTAGAGTGAGAAACTTTTTAAAGCAGATTAACTCTGATATAAACAAGGCTACTTTGACATGGAATAGTTAGACACAAGAGTAATTCAACATTGTCTGTGCATTGGTTTTTATTCCTTTTCACTTTCTTTATTACAATTATTCCTTCAAAAGTAACTCAAATGTCCCTAATCTTTTTAGCATGGAATTTTAAATTCTAACAGGCTCCTTTTAATTTGCACACATTCTTGTTAATAATGAAATCTGTTTAACGTGAGTTAAAACTAAAAGCCTATAATGGTAATTCAAAACATAAAACTTGACTACATTTCTATAAGGATTCCCCATTAATATTCTTAAGGATTTAAACAGATACTTTAAGCAGGCATTGGGATTAGCAGAAACATTGCATAAATTGAAATTAGGCTCTTGGTAACTATTTAAAAATGAATATTCACAGACTTTTCAGCATGAAATTAAATCTAGTTACATTTTGATGCCTCTGGTACATTTTAAGGGAATATCTTTTGCTGAAAAAAAAGATAGTTGCCTATGAATTTGATAGTGACACACAATAACAATTTACCATAATCTTTTGGGGAATGCATCTTGGATATAATAAGCTTTATTTAGTGCTGCCCAGAAGCATGTTCCAAGGTTAAAACAAATCTGAGATGAATGGAACCAGGAATCAGCAGTGCAGGGTCCTAGCTGAGCTCTGCTAGTGACACATTGTGTGATCTTGGCTAAATCATAAGCTTGCTCTTGTTTTACCCAACATGGTGCATAGCAGCTACTAGAAAGTTTGAAAACTGGCTTTGAAGTTTTAGGATTGTCCTAATGTTCCTCCATTACTGCCTACAGGATCCCAGATTTTCAGTGTAAAACCAATATTTTGGATCTTTATAGTCTGTGTAGAGGGTTTACTTTCAGAAAACTCACTGGCTCTGGAGTTTCAAGTGACTTTAAGGAAAGCTATTTTATTTAGAAGTAGATGCTTTTCCAAAGAGTCACTCTTTGGGTTTGCACTGGTGTAAATCAGGGGTAACTCTACTGAAGCCAATGGAATGGAATCAGTACAAGTGTGAAGACAATCAGGATCTTTCTTCATAAAACAGTCCCTTCAGTCTAATCATTTTGTTGCTCTTGCCTGAATTAGTTCCTATTTTGCTTCCCTTTCTTCTGAGTGTGCAGGACTAAATACAGTACAATGAGGTCCTGATTACCATCCCTGCAGAGCATGTGATTAAATCAGGCACTGATTAGGGATGGACTTGCAAACATGCCTAAGTGCTTAGCTCAGTTGGGGCCTGGAGGGAGAGAGGTTATCACCTCTCTTGTCTGTGTGAAGATGCCTCTCTGAAATCTCACCTGTTATCATCCTCCAATATTCAAACAGAAAAGCGCAGGCAGATTTTATTTGCCATCACTTTGAAGACAGTCCGCCTGTCTGCCCGCAGGTGTCTGGAATGAGACAGCATTTTCTTCACTATATTATTGAGACTTTAAAATACCAAAGCAGAGTGTCCTCCCTCTGGTGATGTACATCATGCAGGGCTGTCACTCCCGTGATGTAGTGCAGTGTGGGAATGGCCTCACTTCAAAATGCATCACTAAAGTAATGGCACTTTGAGCTATAAGGTGCCTGGAGAGCAAGTATTTGAACCGCTCACAAGTACAGATAAGAAAGGATCAAAGAATGTTCTAGTCAGGCAGGCAAGCAGGTAAAACTTTGTTTAAATAAATATTCATTTCAAGTGCAGTAACAAAATGATCCTGGGTAAAGTTTTTCAAAGCATCTAAGGGCATGTCTACACAGTGTGTTAGTGCACGCCAACTGGGGTGTAAATTCCAGTGCACATCAACTTGGGATGTTGGCCATGTGGACCCTGCTGACATACACTAAAAGTTCCTGCGTGCACTTGGACTTGGTCCTGTTTGGAATAGACGACCCACACTGATACACACGAGGCAACTTTTAGTGTGCACCAGTTAGTGCACGGCATCTTGGTGCCCCAGCTGGTGCATGCTAATGAACAGTGTAGACAATTCCTAAGTCACTTAGGAGCCTAAATCCCATTTGCAAAAGTGACTTCAGGACACAGAATGCTAAATCTCATTGAAAGTAAGTGGATCTTCTAATAATCTATGACTGCATATATTCAGAAACCACGTCTGTCTGCTTAAATGGGGCATTGGCTATTAGAGTGGGGTGAGTAATTTTTTTCCCTCCATCCCATGAGTTTTACACACACACAAAAAAAATTCCGTTCCTGAATTGGGGCAAAAAGTCAAAATCTCAAACTGATGATGATAAAAAAAAAAAATTGGTTTGGGACATTTGAAACATTTTGCTTTGGTAATCTTGAAATATTTGGTTTTGACCTTGACCTCCTTTATTGTTTTACATATGAAGTGTAACAATCAAAATTTCAGAACAAAATGTTGTTTCAGACTAAACAATAACACTTTTCTGTTATAAACATTTTTCAAAATATTTTTAATCAGTCGATTCCTAGAAACCCGCCCTTTCTTGGGACTAGATTTGATTTTGACAAATCAATGTTTTTCCCATCAGAAAAGTGTTTTGTTGGAGAAGTCCCAATCAGCTATTGGTTCTACAGCTCCTGATCAGATTTGCAGTTCCCTAGAGGCACTTGGCTGGAGTTTCCCCAGAATTTCTGCTCCCAATGTCTTCAGATATCACAGGTTAAGAAACACTAGCAAAAGGAAAGCAAAGCACACAGACTGTTAAAAAACACAGCTGCCTTTTCCTCTGGAGTGAAGTCATACTCTGTGTGCTTAGACCGGTGTAACTGAGAGCACAATTTGGCCCATTAACTCTAATCCTCCCAGCTAGAAGTCCACTATAAATGGATGGACGTCACTTTTTTGATAGCTATCACTTTTGCCCACTTCTCATGTTAGAAATAGATATAAAATATTAAACCCAAACTCCTTATTGTCCAGCCTGTGAAAATCTGTGTGAAATAATATTAAGAAAACTTGAACTGTAGGTTAATTTCTAATTTACTTTAACAAGTAGGACTTTAAATTATTCATTAGCACTATAAAAAAAAATTACAGCTACAATGAAGAAAAATATCTAAAATCCTTCGTGAGGTCCTAGCACTCCCAGGAAGAGCTTCCAGCTTCTCTGTTTTGCTCTGGGGTAATTTATCGGCTTCTTGTAAATAGCTGCAAATTTTGAAGATGAAAGTACATTGTAAATTCTTATCTGCAGTTTAGCTGAGAGTTAATAAAAGATTAAGGTCCACTGAATGCCTCAGACAGCTTGTGGTAGCAAGTAACTTAAAGCATCCAAGGCGAGCCAGAGGCCCAGCACACGACAGATACCTGCCTTTAGTCCTCTTTGGTGGGATTTTGTCAGATGCTGAAGTGGTCTGGTCATGAACCGGGGCATAGGTGGTCAGGCCTAATGGTCAGAGCCATAGCAGTCGGAGACCTGGATTGAGAGCCGGGAAGCGAGCAGAGGAGCGGACAGAAGGAAGACAGGAACCAGTTAGGCCCAATGACAATCACAGCTGCAGGCACAAGCATTGAGCAGCTAGCCAGCTGCTGCTCATCTGAAACGCAGGCCTTGCAGCCCATCCATTGGTCTGGCCAATCAGTTGATTCTGCTATAGCCCACCTGGGCTCATTCAGCAGCCTGAGGGCTAGGCCAGGCTCAGCTGAGGGAACTCAGGTCCACAGTTCCTGACAGTGGAGTTGTGCTTCTACAGGGGTGGATTTCGCCACCAGCCGTTTTTTGTCATGTGTGAGAGTACAGATCCTATAAGAGCCTTCGTTTGCTGCCGGACAGCCATCCTCACCCCTTCATGAAATCCCAGCCATAGCCAAGAGATGGTGATGTGTCCCAGTACCTCATTTCATCCAACGCCTCCCAAAATGGGTCTCGAAATGTGCCAGGAAGGATTAGGGGGTTGGACAGAGCGAATGCCAAGGTGTTCGGCTCTTCACAGTGGAAGATTCTGCCAGGTTACTCTCTCTCTCTGCCAGGGTACTCTCAGATACACTGAGAGGGATGAGCTCATGCACCACTACTGACGAAGCTGTAGGGATAGGGCACAGGCAGAGAGGAGATTGTCCCCTGGACAGGAGGCAGGCCCCAAACCATTGTAATTCCGGCATTAATGTTAAATACTCGTACAGTGTAAGGGCCCATTCATGCAGAGGTTTAAGCTCATGAGTAGGCCTGGCCTGAGATGATGGATAAACACGTTTCATGATGTATTGGAAAAAACCAAGGCCTTTTAAAAAAAAAAATTGCAAAAATTGAGGGAAAACAGAGCCCAGTCAATAACCTGGTGGTTAGCAAAGTCAGCCAGGATGTGGAAACTTCACTCTCCATATCCTAGGTGAATGCCTTAACTGCTGGACTATCAGATATTCTGGGTGGGTTTCTCCCTCTCTCTGATCAGAGATTCCATGCTGGACCTGAAACTTCCCCCCAAAAGTTTCACTGAAACCAATATGTTTCCACAAAATGCTTCTGTTCTGGCGAACCAGCAATGAAACCACATTTCACTGAAAAATTCCTGCCCAGTTCTTCCCATAAGTAACTTCATTGCTGTCTCGTGATGCCAACAGCATTGCCCACGTCAGTGAAGTTACTCATGTGCTGGAATATTTGCAGGATCAGGGCAGCCTATTGACATCATTCTTTGCCACAAGTATACTGAGTCCTGGAGCAGTTCACGATAAACAGAATTACTTGGGGCTAGACCCTCCGCTAATGTAAATAAGAGAGGTTCTGTTGAAGTCAGTGGAACTACGTCTTCACCAGTCTCTGCCTGTTAGATCTGCCAGGAAAGTGCACGTCGTCAGCAAACGTACATATGTTAGTGATGAGTGGGTGCATCTTTCAGTGTATTGTTTTAATTTTGCTGCTTTCTACTGCTGGGAAATTATGCATAATCTTGTTGAACAAGAAAAGAATACTGGTAATTAAGAAATATGCAGCTTGGCTTCAAAATAATTTCACAAATCCATGTCACTGTTCTTCCCGGCAGTGTGGGAATTGCTGCTATCTGACAACAAGCACTAAACTCTCATCCCCATGAAAGGTCACTTTGTGCAGCTTTAACACGGGTTGCATGCTGGTGTAGAAAAATGTGTTCCTATTGATAGCCTTGAGGGCCAGGGCTTCAAAGGGTGGCAGTGGGGAACTGAGATTCCCTAACAGGTTGTGTGAGAAAAAACTTGCCTGGTGACTACCTGGTACCATGCTGACTCAGACAGAGGGATTAGTGTCCCATCTTTGTAAAGGCTAGCATTCACCACAAATCTGAAAAACATAAACATGAGGTTGTTTGCAGTGTTGGTGTAGCCATGTTGATCCCAAGACTCATGAGGTAGATGAGTAATCTCTTTTATTGGACCAATTTCTCTTAGTAGAAGAGCTTTGAGCTCCACAGAGCTCTTTCTCAGCTCTGGAGAAGGTAACCTGAGTGTCACAGAGGACAGCGTGGTGTGATCATCCACGACACCATCTTGTCCATCTCCTTTCCTTTTTCTTTTTTTTTCCTGTCTCTCCTAGGACTTGAGAAGTGTCAATGGGCCAGTTCACCATGAATGGTCCCTTGAAATATGCATTACCTACTTATGCTAAACAATCTGTTCCACCTTGATTTAGCTGTGGCACTCTTAGTACATTTCCCAGACCCGAAGAAGAGCTCTGTGTGAGCATGAAAGCTTGTCTTTCTCACCAACAGAAGTTGGTCCAATAAAAGATATTACCTCACCCACCTTGCCTTTCTACAGCAGAACAAAATCACACACACACAGACGAGAAAGAATTAGCACTCTATGGACAATTGCACTGTGAAGAATTTAAATGGAGTTTTCCCTCATTCCACAATCAAATCCAAAAGTGCATAATTCTATGCTTTATAGTGGGCCATCTAATAACATTCCCTACCTCTTGTATTGCATTTCTCATCCATAGATCTGAGAGCTTTACAAAGGAGGCCAGTGTAGTTAACCCCCCTTTACAGGTCAATATAATTCAAGCTATTTAAGATAGGAATTTGTTCTTTCCAGTACAGGGTAGATGGTGGCATTCAGCACTGTGGAGAGGCATGGCATGGAAACCCAATGCCCCAGGAGGAAGCTCAAGGAGGGTGTGAAAGAATACAGATGCTGCACCATCCATCCAGAACATGCTCCCTTTAGCATCCAGCATACCAGCTTGGTGTAGAAGAGGGTGGAGTCATGATAGGGGAAGGGAAGAGTCTGTACAGAACGGGATGGAACTGATTCGTAGCCTGACAGGAGCAGATCCCCAGGTGTCCCTCGTGCAGGGATTGTGACTGTCCTTGGCCCGTGCAGTTCCTGTACCTATTATGTCAGGGCTGAAGACAATCTGGCCACAGTGCCCCTAGCCATCACCACTGACAACCAAAGGACTGGCAATGTTGTGTACCACTGCCAGGCAAGTTCCAACTGTGACATACAATGGTACAATCTAGACTAATGAGTAGATGTTCGCCTTTGCCTTCCAGCCTGGCGTGTCCTTTACAATGCTTTGCTGCCGTAGCCTCCAGCCTGGACTGCTCACAAACAGTTTCCTGCATACAAGTTACTCCCAGCTATGTCTGTGTGCGCTGCAGCCCACCCACCACCCCTTGGCTCTGACCAGCCTTGATTAGAGTGCGAGGAGACCCCAACATATTCAGTCTCAGAATTAGCCTTTTAATAACGATAGCTAGTAAATTACACCCTGTTTCACAGTTCAGACGGAGATTTTGAAAGGTGCCTAGGGGAGATAGATGCCCAGTGCAAGGAGATTTGGGCGCTGGACTCCTTTAGGCCCTTTTGACACCCACATCCTAATTGACTTCAGAAAAGTTTGAATTGAACCCTGTAGGCGAATATGCCCCAGTGCAGAAGGCCAGCACAAGAAATTCAGTCCCATATAAAATCCCGTGTTACATGATGTATAAATCTTGCTGCTAATTTCACCCTAGATGAACATTATTCTAGAAAAGACATTCTTCTCCACCTTTAAGTTGTTTTGGGCTAGGAATAAGCATCAAAGATTGTAAGGAAATGTTAACTGGAAGCTACTTTCATAACCACGAACCGTTTTTGCACTTGTTCCTTAATCTGCTTATCTTTAATTTCACCATTAGAATAGTTTAAGCATAGAGATCTCTGCAGGACATACAAGGGAATTTAGGAAAAAATCCTGGAAGTGGATGCGTAAGGGAAGGCATTAACAAAGCCATTGGGAAACTTCACTCACTGAGTCAATGGATGTCACTGAGGCAAATTCAGCCCTTCAGGGCAGACAGGGGACTAATTCAGCCACAGAAGCAGGGTAAGGGAAGCCCGATGGCTTACTAGAATTGGCCTCATATTGCAGCAGCAGTGGAGCTGGGATGCAGAACCACTATCACTGTCATGCCTTCTCCAACCTGCCCTTGCCCCCGCTAACCTATCCATGCTCTGCCCTTTATATAGGGGCCCCTTGTATGGGGATATTCCACAGAGGGGCTAAGGTAATAGTGGGGGAGATTTAAGGCTGGTCTTTATGGCTCTCTGGCCCTTCGTATCTAGAGGCAGCTGCTCTGGTTTATTCTGTTGCCAAATAGGCAGATTCAGCCCCATATGCAACCTGAGAACTGTGAGCAAAGCTTATGACAATTGGCCAGATCAGGTGTCTGCATTTCCAAGGTGGAGGAGCAGTGTTCTGTCAGCGTATAGCTCCAGATTTTCCAAGAAGCTCATCAGTCATTTAGGAAATTAAATAATGATGTGTAATTTTTTTGTGAAACACTTGGGACTCCTTCAGAACACAAGGCGCCATGCGAATGTGAAGGCAAAGTTTCATAGGGGAGAGTGGGTTGGTCGAGGAGCACCAAAAACCGACAGGCTTTCATTGGCGGGGGTTCAGCCCTGGATCTCCCAGGGCTCCGCATCTACAGTCAGGGCAGATTTTTAGTAGAGTTATTTTGGTGCCTAGCCCAGGGCTAAAGTGACCAAGCTTTCAAAAGCGCTCGGCAAGTCTGAAAATCTGGCCACCATGGGAGCTGCTGGGGCCTGGCAACTTTGAAAATCTCCCTAGTTGTGGACTTGAATCAATGGAAAGTCTAGATTCGAGTGCTTTTGAAAGCTGGCCACAGCACGTGTCCTTGGCACAGATAAGAGGAGAGGTTATTGTAAGATCCAGCATAAGGTTTTGTCCACACTTTTTCCAGTACTATGTAGTGAATGAATGAGATGATCACCCCAATAGAGTCATGATGTCAAGTAGAATATCCTACTAGGGAAACTTTACAAAGAACATTTCCTTAACTCTCTGTTTTTTGTTTTTCACTTGACATCACACCCTTGCAGAGCAACTTCATTCTCCTCTGGCTAGAGTTGTCAATTCCTGCCTCGAGAAGGGATGCATGCTCTGGGATTTCTCTTATTCCATCTAGGTAACCTATTACCAGTTTTTATAAATTGTGCAGTTGAAATTATTCACTCCCTCCGGCAGTCTGACAGATGAGATCAAAAGTCCAATGACTGCACGTCCTAGCTTAGCTTTTCAGTTCGATTATGCATATCTATGTGCAAATGGCAATGCTACTATCAGTTCAAATGGTCTCCTTCCCAAACGTGAAAGGCTGCAAATTAAAGCCATTTCAGGCTGATGGCCACATGCCTTTGAGGTGGGCGAGGAAGCTGTGGGCAAGAAAAATATGTGATGCTTTTCAGGAAGCAACGTGAAGGAACTAAACATATGAGAATCATATTAAAACCACAGGGCTAGATCGACTGGTTAAATCAACATAGTTTCCCTGAAGCCAATGGAATTAAGCTGGTAGACAACAGCTGAGGAGCTGGCCCACATACTCTGCATTATTAAATATTTCCGCAACTATCGTGTGTTCAATCATTGTGCACGTCAAGATGTGTAGAAATGAAAAGGAGGCTACGAATAGTGCAATTTATTCCTTGTACCAGAGCAAGGGCAGGTGCAGGGAAAACACTTCAGGGTGTTTTTTGTTTTGTTGGATTTTTTAAAAAAATGTGCAGCCTTATAAATCACAATGGAGTCCAATTTCCCAAAATTCTAGATGAGATAAGTTAAATGTTAACACAGTGAGAGTTTGGGTTTTTTTACATCGTTTCTCTTCATGGTTTGCTGCTGATGTACATTCAACCATATGCAAAAAGGATCTATCTCTCAGCATCAACAGATGAAGGGGAGAGAAATATTAGACACACGGAGAAAGAACACTTTACAAACCTTAAAGGATTTGAAAATCCCTCTCCTGCTATTTCTAGAACACCGTCAATGACAGGCCAGGATTATCTTCATTCATAGCATAAGAATTGTTGGCCTCCAGTTCTGTTGCAAGTATAGAGCAGCATTCAGTGGTTGGGTTTCCACATCTGATATAATATCCTGAGAGAATAAAAAACCCTTGTGCCATTCATAAAATCATTCTCTGGTTGTGTGTAATGTAGCTTGGAAATACAATATACAGTAAAAGAGAGTAATCTTTTAGCTTCACCACAACCTCTGCAAAAACAGGCATATTTCTCATTAACAAAATGACTGATATCTGTGCAGATCTTTAGTTAAGGCTTAGAATGTATTGATGAAGTCACCAATTTTATTGGAGGATTGGCAGACACATATTTTCTGATTTCTTCTGTCCCAGTTTATCACACATGTTGTGGTTCCATCCTCTTTTTAAATAAAGGGAAGTTACCCTTTGTTAGCTGGTTGCTTCATATACAAATCAGTGGGAGTTCGGTACCTAAATACCACTGAGGATCTGGGCCATAGAACTGCCTTACAGAATCAGCCTAGTGGTCTATTTTTGTCTAGTATCCTGTCACTGAAAGTGGCCAACACCAGAGGTAGGTACAAGAATCCTACAGAAGGCAAATGTGGGGTAACATGTCCCCCAAGGAAGGTCTCCTCCTCAGCGCCAATAGTTAGAGGTTGGCTTAATCCTTCAAGCTTGAAGGTTTAGATCCTCCGGAGTTCACATTTATTTATTTTTTCGTATTTGAGTATTGTAACTGGATATTCTTCTTGTTCCTATAAAAATCTCTCGATTACTGCTAAATTCTTCACTTCGGTGGCATCTTGTAACAATCAGTCCCACAGGCCGATTTAGTATAATGTGAACAAGTATTTCCTGCTATCAGTTTTGAATGTGATAGCTTTCACTTTTATCAGCAATAGAGCTGGGTAAATATGGTAAAACAAAAAATCCCAAAATATTTATTTGAATTTTCACTAATTTTGGGGTTTGTAAAATGTCCCTTTTTGGTGTACTGGGCCCAGTGCCCAGTTCTTCACAGTAGTTAAACCCTTTACAGGGACTGTGGTGAGGCATAGCAGGGGCAGAGCCTTTCAACTAAGGATCTCAAAGCACCTACCATTTGAGGTAGAAGATCAATGTTATTAATTTAAATCCGTATTGCAGGTGTGGTTACTGAGGCACAGGCCTTCTCTTCACTACCAAAAAAAATGTGTATTTAATTCAACTCAGCTAATTTAGTGAAGACAAGGCAGTTGTCATTTTCACAGGAGTTATCAAGTCTAGTTAAAGCCAATGTCCAAACATAGCCTTTAACTCGACCTTTTAACTCCAGGTTAACCATAAACTAGAATTCTCTTGCCTTCCCTAGAATTTAACCTCAAGTTAAGAACACAACTGCTTTTTGTAGTGAAGACCTGGCCATGAATAGGTTAAGTAAGTAGTGCGAGGTCACGTGAATCAGTGGCCAAGTCAGGAATGAAACATGGGTTGTGCAGAGTCCCCAGCCCTAACCACTCATTGATTAAAAAATCCTCTTTAAGGGTTCATCCAAAATCCACTGATGTCAATGGGAGTATTTCCTTTCACTATAGTGGGCTTTAGATCAGGCACCAGCTGTCCTTGGTTCAGAATTTCCATTTTCTGTGTGACAACCTGCAGAATGACTTCTAATCTGTTCCCTGTACGAAAACATCCAACACTTCGCTGATCACTACATAGCTCAGCCATGGGAATTATGGAAAGCTTAGATTGTGTGCACGAAGAGGGTCTAATTAACAAACACTACACTCCAAGAATTCGCTATTTTCAAGGCATTTCTTATCAACCTGCCAAGCTGTGTTAATGTTAGCTATATACATCAAGCGGAGATTCAAAATGGGAGTGTTTTTTAAAAAAGCAAACAAAAAAGCCTGTCCTTGAACAAAGTGCAGACAGTTCCCTGAAGACTTGTGTGAAAGGCTTTACAGCCCTGTAGCTGTCAATTCTTCACAGCCTTTTGGCGTTTGCTTATTATTATTTTTAAATACTTGTATTTTCATCAGTTTGTCTGTCAAACTCTCTTTAGCACAAAGCAGGAGTCTTACTTTTTAATAGTCTATAATCCTTGATAGGAATGGAAACCATGCTCTCTTTTTTTATTATTTCAGATTTGTCTCCTGTTCGTGACATGTATTTCATCTGAAGTACTTCTCAGAACTTCTTTACTATTGTACCTACCAGGAAAGTTCCTACCCTTCCCCTGAGAGCAAAGTGACTGTCACGTGTGCCCTCTTTTGCCATCAGGAAATTAGCAGCTTGGACTGGATAATGTCATCAAAATCTTCCTGGGGTCACCACAGCACCGAGGCAATGTATACACTGCATACTTAACATAGATGATTGGCACCCAAGTGTCAGCATTCCCACTGCAAAACGCTACGTGAGTCCTGTGTCTGCATTGTTTCTGCACTCACCCACGGGTGTCTGGGCGCATAGCCCGTGGTTCTGTATGCTGAGATGCTCTAGGATTCTTTCTCAGTCAGTTGCGGGTGAATTTCTCTGAGTGTCAAGGAAAAATGTGGGAAGGGCATTGAAGGACTATCAACGCATGTGTGATTTTTAGCCTGCATCCTGATTGCAAAGTGAGTGGGTTAAAGTAGAGCCTGGGTTCTAATCTTAACCCACTCGAGCTGTGTAAACTAGACTGGTCTTCAAGCACTTCCAAACCCAGTTCAGAGATTTTTCTGTGTGGACAGTAGGAAGCTTAAGGGTGGAGCCCAAATTAATTGTGCAGTGTAGATGTACTTGAATGATACTGTTGATTAAGACATCCCCCTGATTTAACTTGTTTCTTGAAATAGAAACCAAACATGTGGCCCTAGACAATAAAATTAAGGAACTATAGGGATATTTTACTTTAAGGAAAAGGTCAGCTTTCTATTGGCTTCTGCTGATAGAAACCAGGGAGAGAGGACCTTTAAGGTGCAAAATGCTCTGAAGGCAGGAGTTTGTAGCAGCAAATTATTGTGGGAGAAAGAATGGAGGCCTAGTGCGTCTACAAAAAATCAGGGTTGTTGGGTGGGGAGAAGAAACAGCCCCTTAGGCTATGTCTATACTGCAAGAAGAACGTGACTCGCTGATACGGTTTCTGAACGCAGGTCTACAGACTCAGACTTGTCCTTTGGTGCTAAAAATAGCCCATGTAGACATTCAGGCTTGGGCTGGAGCTGACGGTAAATTCAGGATGGGCCTGGGTGTCACTGAACCAATTGCTTCTGCTCCTTCCTAGGGAGAGTGCCTAATCCAAGCGAATAAAACCCAAAGAGGAAAAAAGATGGAAGAACTCAGATCGCTCTTCTTATCTAGAAAATAAGCAATACAGTTAGCAAGAGGAATATAGCATTTGAGAAAACTATTTGGTACAGAAATGCTGCAAACTGCTTCAAGCAACTACACAGCCCCACATAACCCAAACTGCAGACCCAATGAGGTCAGTGGCGCATGCTTCCGTTGATCATGATCACTGTCAGAGAACTTAGGCAGCACTGTTCATCTTCAAAGCCCTTTGCAAACATTAACTAACCCTAACCCTAACCCTAACTCTGTGGTCTGGTACAAATATTTTCTGTGGTTTTTTCTTTTCTTTTTTTTAACCAAAATAGTTACATCAGTAAAGACCTTGGCGGGGAGGCATTTATACTAATTGTCGTCATCTTTCCTCCCTCCTTTCATATGGCTTGAATACAGCAATATTCAATGTCCCGGTTGGTGATCCAGTTGACTGCTTGAGGTAATGCAGAGCAGATGGCAGAAATACTGGTAGTATACTAGTATACTGACTTTGGCTGGATCTGCGCTACAGTTTTATGCCAGTATAAGTAGGTCAATCCGGGGTGTGAAAAGATGTGATCCCTGACCAACATAACTATTGGCAAAAGCCCTTCGTGTAGACACGCTTACTGGCAAAGTGCTTTTAGTGTGGATATGGCCTTATTACAAATATAGTCATTCACCTCCCCCCTTTATGTATGGGAACAGCTATATTGCTATATAAAGCACCTTTATAAGTACTGCTTTATCGCGGCTGGTATAATTAAAGCAGCGTAACTTTCTAGAGCAGAAAAGCTACATGAGGCATTTAAGTATCATTATTCCCATGTGAGATCTGGCACAACTGAGGCATGGAGTGGTTAAGTGTCTTATCTGAGGCCACCCAGCAAGTCCATGGCAGAGCGAAGATTGGAACTCAGCCATTCCCACCCTTCCCTTCCCACCTTCGGTAACTAATACTAGAATCAGTGACATTTCACGTATGAAGGGCAAATAAATAAATGAGAATTACATGGAGATGAAAGTTCAGAGCGGTGTGGAGGGGAAAGGATTTGATAGGAGAAGGTCTGTGAAAAGAATCACTGGGTGTGATTGCTTGACAGAATTATACTTCATTACTGACGCTTCACAGCCTTGATTTTCATATTTATTTGTGACTTTTTTTTATTTTTTTAAACCATAGACTCTTTTGACATGAGAGTCATGCTTTGTGAAGCGCTATTGATTAGAGTTTGTAATTTCATGCCATTACAGCATGGCCACTGGGGAATGAAATGTATTTTTTTTTCCCCATCACAACTATGCCAGCAATGCTTGCTACAGAGCCATGGTACACTCTTTCATCAGCCTGAGTTTTCCAAAGGAACATCTCTGCAGCATCAGCCAATGGGCAGATGCTCTCAAGCTCACGGTGTGCTGTTACTGGAATTAGAACATAGCAACAGCCACGTATAATTTAAAGCTGAGATTTGCCAAAGTGACAAGTGATTTTTTTTTGAGTGCTGCCGGTTTTGATTGGGACACCTTAAATGAGCCTGATGTCCAAAGGGCGAGGTGCTCAGCACTTTCCAAAAGACAGGCCCCCTTTAAGGTGTCTTAGGTCAGGCACTCGAAAAGGCAGGCATTCAAAACCACTAGTCATTTAAGAATATTGCGGCCGATTCCCGATGAGATAAGATATATAATAGCCATGCCACTTGATGGCCAGGAAAGGTTTAATGTAATCCTGGATCGTACTAACCGGCAACAAAGATAGGAGGGCAAACAGTTGTTATAGCATCACACAAATATACTCCAAAGCCTTCATAGCTAATCCCCAAAGTAACACCCGTCACTGCATGAGGGATGCAGCCCAGGTTCTGATTTTAGTTACACTGGGTATAAATCAGGAGTAACTCCACTGAAGCTAATTAAGTCACACATTGTGTGCCATTGCCACAGCCCCAGGGACGGAGCAGCTGTTAGCTCATCTCGCAACCCCAGGGCTGGAGGAGCTCTGTGCTCCCCACCAATTATTGGAGGGAGCCATGCTCCTGCTTGCCCCACCATATGCATGCCCCTGCTCAGACGATCTTGTTAGTCTGCCCTGACATAGTGGTAGGATTTCTTGTCACAACTTCTAGAATTTCAGCAGATTGCAATGCCACCCAGAGGAGCTTGAAGCATGGGTAGCTGTGAATGGATCAGCTAATCAGGGTCCTGCATGCCAGGAGCCACTTCCAAAGCTCAAAGAGAAGCAGAGAGCTTTGATGCTTCTCCATGAAGCCATCCACTTCCTGCCAACTGTGCTGTGTGAATCCCCATGTGGTGATGTTACAGCCTCAGTGTCATCACGTAGTGATATACTGCATGGTTCAGTTGAGATTAGGGTCTTAGCTTTGTCTTTTATTAGAACCAGATTTCTTCAGTGTCACTTACGCCTACAATCATGATTGCCCAGCAACCCTACACGTCAAAACCACAAGACTGCAAATGAATCAAAGACAGATAACTAGGCAGACAAACAGCCACATAGATCGATGAATAGGAAGGAAAATCAAAGCTTGGAGCTCACAACCGTGCCAACTCACTGCCTAGTGATTCTGAAAGAAATGGCACATCAGCTACTGTATTTTAAAGTTTGCCAATCTGAGAAAATGTGTCTGAAGGGGGAAAACATTTTCTGGCCTGTTCATATTCACACTGGAGTTTGACGTGTCTGTGACATCTCAAAATCTTAAGGTTAAAGGGATACTGTCAAGGTATGCCATCATTTTTCAGATGTGTTTCCCTTACCACCTTCATTGTTGTCTGGAAGCTTAAAACTAAAGGCTGTCTCAGACAGATGGGGCTCCCTGTATCTTGCATGAACAATAGATCGTTGTTGGAGATTGGCTCATAAAAGTTAAAGATGGGAAAGAGTCCTATTCCTTCCCTGCTAATATAGGATGGCCATGGTTCCTTAAACACTTTTGGCAGTCCTGTGGGCTTGGAAGGACTTGCTGAAATGTATTTGTATTTCTAAAGAATAGTGACACATTTATTGGGTGGTGGAAATATATGTAAACCTAGACTTTCCACACAGTGAGGGAAAAAGGTAGTTCAAATTTTCAGTCTAGTAACTTTGACCCTCACCCCCTGTCAGGAGGAACTAAGCTTTCTTGTCTGACTCCTACTGAGAGGCACTGTGCCTTATTCAAGGTCTGAAATGAACTTCTTTAGGTTTACCCCTCAGTAAACAATAGGCCAGCTCATAAAACAACTTGAAGTGCAGCACTGTTTACAGACTGTTTGTCTGGAGCCTTGAACTCAGAGATTGGCAGCTGACTTTATTAGCTGGCTAAAAGCGATTTTGGTGCAATGTCACCCTAGAAACTGGATCACGAACGTCATGTCAATGTTCATTGTAGTAAGGAAGCACGTTACAGGCAGAATGAAGTGGGGTGCTTTGTAACTATTTAATAGAAATAGATCCTTAAAACAGCTGAGGGCCAATTCTGAAGTATCCACCTCCTTTTTTTTTATTTTTTAATTTCCCTTTACTGTGGCTTTCTCCTCTCTCAGATTAAAACTAATTGATGGCACAAATTCAGACCTGTACCTTGTCCCCTTTGCACTCTCCAGTGTAATAAAAACCATCTAAAGCAGCCTAACACAGGCAGATGGGAATTCTCCATTGTAGGATACATGGTTGGAATTCACTGAGCTCCAGTGATCCCTAGCTGGTGGCATGGACTCCAGGAGGGGCAGTTACTAGGTAGCATCAATTAGAGCAGTTTTGAGGCTGTTCTAACTTACAGTGGGGATCAGGAGAGTGCAAAGATGATGTACATCCACCTTTCCCATGGGCTTGAGTATTGAACAGAGTCTAGACTCTAGTTTCTAGTTTTATTTTCCACATGAGATAAAGGGAGTTTTTTCTAAGACTTTATAAAGTGTACCCAACCTCCTTCACGTGATAACCCCTGTACTTGGCTAACACTTCAGAACAACATATTCAGGACCTGAGTGCCTGCATCATCAAATGAAGAGAGACTCCCTTGGAAGATGCTGTTTTATGCAAACAGCATTCAGTTCTAAACACCTTGAAATGGTACATGCTTCTTTACTCCAGCTGACAATACAAATAATTGCTGAGCCCAGGATAAAACAGGTTGTCTGACATGTTCCAACATTATTTTCTTGTTCCACTCTTTTTTTTCACAATTGAAAAAGACTGAGCCATTCTTAGACTATGACCAAACAAAAAAAAAATCTTTGCTTTCCTGATGACAATAAACAAGAAACCGTGTCTCTACAAAGAGCTAAAAGACCTAACATTCTACGTTTGAAAATGTTTCACTTATTTTTACCCCAGTTATTCTGTGTCCCTGTTGACTTTGTACAACTAGTGTAAAACAACTAAAAACAAATAAGCCCTGTTTCTATAACCAGTGAGTTTTGGATGTAGTGGCTTACTAGGCCAATTCACCTTGTCCAGATCAGCAGAATGCCACGTCCTAGTGTGCTGGCCAGCTAGGAACAGTTATCAGGGGTTCTATTTGCCTTCCAGTGCTAACGGGCTTGGATGGCTCTGATTGAAATCAGAGTTTTCCTTCTCCTAGACAGACTTGCTACCAATATTAATCAGATCCAGATATTCCTGGACATGGTATGGCAGCCAGCAAATTCCTTCATCAAATAGTCAAAGAACCAACAAGAGGTGATGCCATTTTAGATTTGGTGTTGGTAAGTAGCAAGGCCCGCATAGAAGAACTGGTTGCAGAAGACAATTTTGCTTGAAGTGATCATGAGTTAATTCCATTTAATTTAAATGGAAGGCTAAACAAAAATAGGCCTGCAACAAGGGTCTTTGATTTAAAAGGTCAATCTTAAAAAAGGAAATTAGGGAAGGGGACCGGACTGAAGAATTCAGGGATCTGAATGTGGAGGAGGCTTGGAATTATTTTAAGTCAAAGTTTCAGAAACAATCTGAAACAAAGGGAAGAAAATCAGAGGGAAGGGTTGCAGATGGAACTGGATGAGCAAGCATCTCAGACATGTTATTAAGAGAAAACAGAAAGCCTACCAGGAATGGAAGATGGGAGGGAACTTCAAGGAAAGCTCCCTCTCGGAGGTCAGAAAGTAATTAATAATAATTAATCAGAGGCCTATGATAATTGATTTGGGAGGAAAAAGTTCTGAAGTGCACCAACTGAGTCTAATTGGGCCAAATTCAGACCTCGTTTAAGCAGACGATTATTATTAATTTGTATTGCAGTAGTGTCTAGGGCAGATTCTGGGATCAAAACATCATTGTGCTAGGCTCTATACAAAGACAGAACAAAAAAAGTCCCTGCCCCACAGAGTTTATAATCTAAGTAGATCCCACTCCATTGACTTCAAACAACCTGCACCCACACACAACTGGTCTCATTTTGCACCATCACCTTTAATACTTTATATGACAATTCAGGGAATCCTTCTATGTATAACTTATGAATTCTGGTTCATGTTATTAAACTGACATATTTCTGAATGGCATTATGTATAGAAACCACGATTTACTTATCAGAGCTGTAACATATACCCACTAGACTAGTTACATCAGTCAGTTGTTAGACCTTTACTGGTTTCCTGGTCAGGTGGAGACACTTTGGTACAAGGGGTTGGCTCAGAGAAGCTAGTTCCTCTTACTTCTCAGCAGGGAGTGGAAAGTGGAAAATCCCCAGCAGCAGAACAAAGGAAGTAGCTGTTGACTGGAGGACATGGGAACTCACAGGAAGCTTGGGCAGGAGAGAGAGGCATGGTTTTATAGCAGGGGTCTGTCTAATTGTGGTACCCACTAAGGTGAAAGAAGGAAAGCTGACCTAGAGCAGAGATAGAGAGTGAGAGAGACAACAATTCAGAAGAGAAGCCATGTGCAGCAGGAGCAACCAGGAGTGCTGAGAGGACTTTAACCTGTGCCAAAGGAACTCTCAACAGCGGTGAGGAAACTGAGGCAGGGAGATGCATACAGGCGTGTTTATTACTTTGTTTAGAGCTGTGTATCTGTCCTGTTACCAGAGTGAAGCATAATGGTGTTTAGAATCTTGTGCAAAGTGTATCTGCGTGTCTGTTGGCTTTCACTACCCAGTGCCTCTGAAGAGTTAACATGTAAATGCAGAGAGAACACAAGGCTGGTGTTCTGGGAGAAGGGGTGAGCTTAAGCAATGAGGGACTCTGAGGGGGTCAGTAACAGTCACAGATGCTAGGCACTGGGAGTGCAGGATTTCAGCTCTCTAAAAACGGCGCTAGACAGGATCTCCACCCCAAGGGTGTGCCAAGCAACCCCAGCTAAAGATCCCTGCCTGGGATCTCTTTATATTCAGGAATCTTAAAGGAGGCCCAGGGAAGTAGACTCTAAACACAACCACCTGGTGAGTGTCCAGCCAAGCAGTGCTTGATCAGGGCTGTGAATGAGAGAGACACTTTACATTAAAAAATCCTTAGTGTGATTTGCTTTGTGCCTGGCGGGTTGGGTAAATTCTTTTCCACATAAACTGCCACTTTAAATGTTAAATCCTACAAGTGCCAGAAACCAGTTACATGCCACAAGCAAGAGACAGCATTTGATATTTTATCATTGGGATTTTTGGCCGTGACTTTTGTACCCAGCTGGAATGAACAAACTATTACAAGTTTCATCCAATTATGTTAAGCGTAGTTGACCATGCTGTACATTCCATGATCTCTTTTCAGTAGGAGAGAGGAGCAGTAGGCTATATCATTCGTTAAGACAGCGTTTGCCTCTCACCAGCTGAGCAGAAGCAGCAAATCTGTAGGACGTCTTAATAAGGTGTGATCCTGGACGATGGACAGAGAAAAATTAACGAAGGGGTTATCTCCAATTATACCTTCCTCTAGCTACTCCTCTCAATCCCTGCAATTTAAAGAGGTACATGGAAGTTAGGGACACAGAGCTCCATCCTTGCTAACCTGGTTAGCTAACCTAGAATTGCCATACGCCACTTTGGAAAAAATATGTTCCTATGAGTTCATTAGACAATAGCAAAAGAAAATCTTAGGGATATGATGCTGTAAATAGCAGCATGCATACCTGCATTCCCTTCTTGGCCAGGTCTAGAAAAGTCTCTGATGAACTAGTTAACAATGTACTAACAGACAGTGCCTTCTTGGTCCAGTTAATTATTAGGGGCTCATTTCTGCCACCCTTACTTCCCTGATATCCCATTGGATGAGATGATTATTTGGTTTATGCACGAGGATCCTTGCATCCCTACCTGGTCCTTGAGTGCAGGTCTGCAGAAGTAATCAGTTCCATACCCACTTACTCATTTGCTCGAGGGATGAGTGGGGAGTGGGTGGAGCCGTGGTTGCTCCCCTCCCTTCTTGCTGGCCGGTGCCATGGAAATTGTAATTTGCTGCTGGTATTGGCTTGGGCAAGAAGAAAGGAAGGGAGGGATTGTGTCTCTGAGTTATGATGCCTCCTGGCACTATGCCTGCGGTGGTATATCTTATACTTCACCTTGCCCAGAGCTGTGACTTCAGTTTCCATCTAGGCCATGAAATCAGTGAGGTTAACCATGAGGAAAGGTATTGTTTAAATGTGAGTAAAGATGACAGGCCTGGTCTGCTCACTGTCTTTGTACCTGTGTAACTATTTCAGTGAGGGGGATATCGGTGTGTTGGTTTGTTTTGTTATACTGCATAGTTATACAGATACAACCCGTAGTGTGGATGCGGTTATACAGGATGCCTTACAGTGGCATAACTTATTCCCCTTCCTGCATTGGAATAGCTATGCAGGCCTGAGCACTGTTATACTGCTTTGACTGCATCTACGTGAGAGTGTTGTACAGGTTTCATTTATGCCAGTGCAGTTAAAGCAATACAACTTTCGGATGTAGACAAGCCCTTATATGGAACTCATCCAAAGCCCACTGAAGTCAATGAAAAGGCCTTATCAGGTGGATGAAGCAGCTAGATACCAGTAAACTCTCCTAGAGCAGACACAACTTATATTGGCAAAAGAGGGCTTTTACTGTTCTAGCATATGCCAATTCCCTGAACAAACTAAACTATCCCAAACTAAACTATAACTGTACACTAGAGATTTTTCCAATCTAGAAATGCTATAGAAAACCCACACCCCTAAGCAACAATACTATATCAGCAAATCTTTCTAGTGCAGAGCTGGCAAAAGACTTCCAATTGCATTAGTGGATTTTGGATAAGGTCTATGGTACTAAAGGAGTCCTATATGCATGGTTAGAGAAGGGTTGAACCAACCACCTCCCTTGGCTTTGAAATCCAGGACCAAATCTGACAGCATGAGAACTGTAGTCACAAAGACTTTTCTTTGCCATTCTACATTACTGTCAATTTGTGCATGACTAAGCCATACAGACGAGAACAAAGTAGGGTAGGCAGGTTGGCCTCTTTGACTGACTGGAATCTTGCCAGTTTGCCAGGAGCATACACTACTGTGAAGCATTGCACATTTTGTGTGCAAATCGGCACAAAGCATGTATGGTAATTGGTTTGAACATATGCAGTAATAACATTAATTTGTCTTTTGCAGATTATTACTAATGCAGATTTTCCCCTTCCTATGTGTATCTAGTTCATAAATATGTACATAAAGTTGACTGCATTGCTTGCACTGCACTCACTCATCCTGCCTGCTTTCTTATTGATTTGCTCATAGGGCAGCCCGTACCCATGGCACTGGGGACTGCTGCATTCAGTTCAAAGTGAACTAGTCCAATACAATTATGAGTTATGCCATGAAATCATACATAATCCACACCTTGCTATCCTGAATGAGAAGGCTAAATGAATGGGTCCGCCTTATGATTAGCTAAGGTACTCCTATTGGCCCCGCTGCAGTATCTGAGCCCTTCATAATCTTTACCATATTTATTCTCACAATACCCCTGGGAGGTAGGGAAGTACCGTGATCCCCATTCACAGATGGGGAACTAAAGCACGGAGAGACTAAGTAACTTACCCAAGGTGATACAGGAAGTCTGTGGCGGAGCAGGGAACTGAACTTGGGTTTTCCAAGTCCCTGCTAGCGCCCTAACCATGAAAGCAGCATTCTCTGTCCATCAAGGGTTAGCGGACTATCAAAGGAATAGCATTTGACAGGTAAAAGTGGCCAACTTCAAATGCTCCACTATTGTCAAATTTCAGTAGACAATAGCCAAAAGTGACCCAGGAGATCTTAGCTGCTTCACCCGAAGTGGAGCCATTTTTGATACAGTCTTTTTGCCCAGTGCTTCTTCCCAGTGTATGCCGGAAGGTAATATGACACAGGGACAAAGGGCAGTAGTATCTCTGCAACTCCAGGTGTAATTCCAGTGCCACTCCAATGAAGCACCATCCATGACCAATGTTGCTTATTCCCATTGTCCAGAGCACTGTCGTATTCAAACAATATACCTCGTTCCTTGCCTGGGGCAGGACAAGTCTGTGTTCAGTAGTGCTGTGGGGCTCTGTACTGCGGTGCCTCTTCTCTGTGAACAGTCAATGCAGAGAAATAGTAGGAGTATAGGTGTCAGATGCTGAGCAGGTATAAATTGGCATAGCTCCACTGAAATTAATGGAGCGACACCCACTTAGGCTCCATCTGAGGATCTGGCCCTGAAATTTAAAGTCACCAATTTAAGAACGCACCTAAGCACGTGCTTAAATTACATTGACTTCAATGGGACTTAAGTGTATGCATAAATGTAACCACCTGCATATGTGGTATCCTGCCTAGGGATGCTTTCTAGAATCAGGGCCTAAACTAGGTACATTTGTAAATACATTATCTTCCAAAAAAAATTTTAACGGAAAGCACAAGAAATAACTTTGCTTGAAACCCTGTCCGAAGAGCATGTCCTTGGCCAAAATTTCTTTCTCTTACTCTCCAGTGTTGTATAGCAGGCTGCTGGCCTCCAGCCCAGAGGCGGCTACATTTTACTAGTTAAAGAGTAGGTAACAAGGACCTGACTCTCCACTACCTTCATATTGATCATTGCAGTGGAAATATAATATCATACAGTGCACTGGAGACACTTGCATGATTATATTTAAGGTTTTAATCTTTCACTGCAGCATAATCTAAGTGCTGGGGGCATTCTGTACTAGTTACACACGCCGTGTGAGGCAGTCATGTTTCCCTTATAGGATGCACATGGAGGAAGGGAGCTCGCATTCAGGGCACATAGTGCACGATTAACACAGGCTCTGTGGCCAATCTACTAAGGCCTTCTTGTGCTACATAAGCCTAAGCAGTGCAAAGAAGCTTTAAAATGGCCGGAGCTGGCCTGATGACAACTTTGCAGTTGTAAAGCTGAGGGAGAAGCCTCTTCTGTGCTCCTTCCCCAGAGTCAGTCAGATCAGGGACATTCAGGAGGAGGGCAGGGAATGTGAGAAGGGGGCAAAGTAGAGGGGAATGTCACAGCACCCAGTCCTTTCCTGATGTCAAGTCAGGGACCTTATGCCACTGGTATAAGTTAGACCAGCTTCTTTGCACTGGCACCACGTGGCTGAGGATAATGGCTCCCTGCAGGTGTCCCGTCTCATTGTATCCAAGCAGAGCTTGAGTGGGGTGGAAAATCTGCCCCAGCAAGTATATTAGAGGCCTTGATCGTTATATAGGGAGAATACGCAGGCTGGAAGGAAAGTGCATGCGTATGGAAGGAATGAGTCAGCTAATTGGTACTGACAAAATTCCATATCTGAATCTTTCATTAGACTTGCAAGTTCGTCTGCGACTTGTATCTTACAGCACAAAAGAATATCAGAAGTCATTATTATTACAGAGAATTGCTAATTCAATCAGACTTCTATCTTACATGAATAACATCCACACAATATTAATGCATTCCCCTCTGCCCCACCATCATATTCATTACATAACACAAAAGCTGTTAATAAAATGCAAAAAAAGTCTTAAGGCAAGAATGCCGTTAATGTGACAGTCGCTATTGCCCATGCATTGCTAAAGCTGGATTGAAGTTCTGGAAATTATGATTGCAAAGCACATTTTTTGGATGCCATTCATAAGAAAAAAAAAAACCAAGTTAAAACTTCAAATAGAACTAGGAAAGCTGCCTGGCATTACCCGATAACATAGCACTTTATTGTCCCTCCTCAATAGTTTGATGTGTGTTTAGCAGTTCTGGTTTTTATCATTCTCCAATTAACAGAGACATTTTTTTCAGATTATTTTTTAGGAAATTCTCATTTAATTAACAGTTCAGTGGAATCTCAAATGGCACTTTTAAAAATATCCTCACACCATCCAAACTGTCAAATGGTATGTGTGAGATATTTGCAGAACTCCAGACCTTAGCTCATCTGCTAGTTATCCTGCTGCTTAGATGACGAGGGTGTGTACACCTGACAATCAGCGCTCATTCACGCAAAACCGTCATTACGCCTGATGTGGAAAAATACAAATTTTACTTATTAAACCCTTCTCATGGGTTTGTCTCTGAATAAAAGATGTGATTTAACAAGCATTTTCCAGACCCTACACAATAGATGGGCAATTAAAATAATGGATGATCACTAATAGAAAACAGGTGTGACTTGGAGACATAAACCAAGCATTGAACAGGCACTGAACAATAGCAGGAGAAATATGTTTATAATACAATAATGAAAGCTAAAAAAATTAAATAAAATAAACAGTAAAATTTCATTGAATGGGCCCTCCTGTTACCCAGCTGGAGACGATTATGGCATTTAGCAACACAATGAAGAACTAATGCACAAATAAGCTTAAAATGAATTTCTTTGTAGATTGAGGGGATGTATGGAGTGCATATAACAATCACTTAATCAGCCACTGAACTGCAGCCACATCTGGGATACAGAGGGTTCCCATCATTCAAATATCACTCTATAGTGATATACTAAACTCCATAGCATAGCTTCTTCTCTTAAATTAGCCTGTGGAATTCACTGCCACAAGATATCGCTCAAGTCAAAGGCTTAGTACTATTAAACAAAGGATTTGACATTTATATGGACAATGAGAATATCCACATTTACATAACATAAGACTATAGGACAAAATAAAATCCCCCAAATTTGGAAGGGAAAGAAACCCTTATACCTTGGCAGTGGTCTAAGCATTCCTAACCCTATCTCATCATGTGGGGCATGGAGTAGATGACTCTTGAAATACCTTCCAGCCCTACATTTCTTTGATTCTATCCTTCAGGGCATAAGTCGACCTCTAACTGAGGGGCTAAGAAGAAACTTTCCCATGGATGGGTTATGCCATAACTGTCTGTTTCCCAGTTCTTGCACCTTCTTCAGAAGCACGTGGTATTGATCACCGAGAGACACAGGTCTAGATGTATCACTGGGCTGGTGCAGTACGGCAGTTCCTGCCCCCCGTTACACTTATGCCTTGCCACAAAGACCATGGGGACTGGGAGATGTGAGGTCAGAATTTGGCCCTTTCTAGTTACTAAAATGCATGTTAAATTTGCAAGTGTCTCCTAATAGTCTTCATTAATTGCAACAGGATCCCAACCCTTATCCCATTTATGTGTGCTGCGGGCAGGGGACTTATTAGTTGCCTCTACCCGGATATTAAAGAATAAAAAAAAATACAGTTGCTACTAGATAAATACAGAGTGCACCTCAGAGAGTCACTTCGGATCTCCAGCTACAGTAATATATTGTTACGAATCTCTATCAAGGCACCTGTAGTGCAGCTAGAGATTATGTCTGACATTGCCTTCAGTGACCTTTTCAATATTGTCCAACTACTGGGGAGCTGCTGTTCCAAGAGGAATTCAAATCGAATTTATTCAGGCAGAAAGATTTTGGTGGTGAAGTCCTACCACTCTCTCCACATTCTGCCTTTCCATTCTCAGGGAAATTGCAGTTCTTTATTAGCGTGAGTATTCCTCCTGCGCAGCAAACGATGGGTCCATGGCTCCGTTTCAACAACAAGAGCAGTCCCCCAGACTTTCCAAAGAGGCCAACAGCCCCTGTAAATTATCCAGTGAAAAGCAGCTTCTACAGGTGATGGTATGCCATAGCTGCCATGCAACAGCCTGACGCTGCAGAGCAGGGAAGCATCTACAGGAGCTGTAGAAATCTGAAGAAAGGGGCGTTATGTCTGAGTGTGGAAAAATGTTTCCATGGTCCGTGATCTGTTCGCACGCTAATGTCATCCTAAAACCTCTGCCATACCTCCCCAATGGTGCTTGAAAGGAGAGTTAGGGCTGCACTGCAATGGAAGTCAGAAGGCTAAGTACTTGTGAGGATATGGGCCTACCCACCTTCCCGACAACACCGGGGGGGCAGGGGGGAGAGAGGCTAGCCTTGTCATTCAGGTGCAGGAGTCAGGAGACAGAGCCACAGATTCACCCAAGTTTAAATTACATCCACCTACTGGTCCCAGCTTGGCCCCCTTGTTACCCACGCATGCCCCCACTCTGGTGTTTCCCTAAGGGAATAGCAACGTTAATTGCCACCAGAGGATCTATAGGTGGATTTTGTTGAAGGATTGTGGTGAGCCAATACCTTGCCTGATGATCCCATCCTCAGCCAATCCCACTGCTAAACCCTCCCTCCCAGTAGATGTTCTACCAGCAGTGTGTCTTTGCCAGGGTGTACACCTCGCGTTGAAGTTAGCCAAGCTAAAATCTTTTGGTTTTTTCTCCCCAACTCTCACTCTCCTTGTGTGATCTTGGGAAAACCACCTCTATGTGGTTTATGATCTCTATGTGCCTCAGTCTGTTCACCCATAAAACATGGATAATAAGCTTTCCTCACAGCCATGTTACAAGGTGTAACTCAGTATTAGTTGCAAAGGGCTTTGGAAATTACTTTTAGGCATATTCCTCTTACTCAGGGTGGAATCCCCTCCTGTCCAGAGGGCTGAAAGGTAGAGCAAAGGCCCTGTGCTGCGTTCCCTCCTCGTTGAGCAAGGCACAGGCCACTGCCCCTCTGTGACAGCATACAGACGAGGAACGCAGGAAAGCATCAGTGCTTGACACTAATTGTACCTGTTTGAATTCTCTGCACTTTATAGTGTGTGAGAGAGACAGAATGGGTAAACGGTATTTTTTTCATGCGATTTGCCTGGCACATTATGATTATTTCGTGCATGTTTACATGAAGGGTACTTTAGAAATGTAATTTATTTGATTAATTTGATGTCTCTATTTTCACTGTTTGGCTCGCTCCAATTTATGACAAAATTGAACCAAGTGGGTAACAAAATATAGCCCTGTCAGGCTCCTGTCTCCACAGATATAAAGAAAAATGTGAAACTGTCAGAGGCACAAATGTGTCAACCCCCATGGAAAATTATTACATAGTGCTTGGCATTTACTTTAATTTTATAAAATTTGATAATACCCGTACAAATAATCATAATAAAAAGTCGCATGGAGATATTGTTAACTGTATTTATTTTCATTTGCCTGTTTTATGAGTTATGGGTTTGTGTTATTTCCCCCCTCTCCCTGCCATAAGAGAGATGTCACACCTTGCAGCACAGATGCACCTGCTGGATAGAAATTTGTATAATAGGGAATAAGAAACTTGAGTTGCATCATGCAGGGAGAAATGCCTTGTTGTTAATAATGAGGAGAAAATCATGGTAATTTTTGCTTCTGTAAACTCTGTAGGTCTGATTTCCCTTTTTGAATCTCTATCTAAATCAGGACTTTCTCCATAGGAATGGATTGGGAGGCCACATCCTCAACTGCTGTAAATCGGGGGGTCTCTCCAATCAAGTTGATTTACAACAACTGAGGATCTGCCCCTAGTGTGTTTATTTTAAGGGGCAGCATGTAGGTGTGAGGAGCCCGGAGAGTAACTACAACACAGGTGCGATACCTTCTCTGTTCCCCACATATGGCAGTCTGGGAGAGAATGCCCCTTATGTCTTGGTCCATCCCAGCCCATCTCTGCTTAATGGTGAAGGAGGCAAGTAGCCTAGGCTCTGCCCTGTTGATCATATGCAGGAGTATCTAGACAGCAGGGCTATGCTCTGCACCAAATCCAGTAGGTCTGTTTTAGCCAGGCAGGGGTATGTGGACCTTAATCTCTCTCAGTCCCCTGTGGGGCTGAGTAAGATAAGGGCATACAGTTTACCAGTGTGAAATCTGGGGGAGGGGCTTGATCAAGTCCTGTGTTGGTTTTTTGGGGTAGGGTGTCTTGTTTTGCTTGTAAATCTCCTGTATTAGGCATGCATAACCAAAAGCAATGAGCCTCATTCTCCATTGTATTGACAGCTTGGGCAGTCACTTCACCCCAGAGCAAAAAGTGGGTGTAACACACTATTGAAATGGAACGGTCTGTATGACTGCACAAGATGTAGGACAGCAGAGAATCAGGCTCATTTCCCTTTAACTGTAAGCACGAAAAGAAGCAGAGAGAATGTAAAGCCCGTCTCCATGAAGGGAAAGGGACAAAAAAAAGGAATAGGACCAGCCCAACAGCCAGTGGTGTATAAATGAGGAGGGAGGGGAAATGCTGGCCAAAAGTAAATCTCTGCTCTTATGAAAATAGTCATGTGATCTTGAGGATCTGCTCCTGCTTGCCTTTGACCCATTGAGCTATGTAAGGGGAACTGGGTTTATCCCCAATGACCAAACTCCTTTGGACCTTGAGGTATCTATTTAGAAATCCTAGCACAATTGCTTTTGAATATTCAGGTCGGTTGGTTGCAAGAATGACATTTAGCCTCTTGGTGGAATTTTCAAAAGCCAATGGATTTGTTCTCCCAAGTCATGGCGGTGCTGTTGAAAATCCCACTGTTCTTCCCTTTTCCCCACTACACTTTAAGTAAAACCAGCCAGCTCAGGCAATGGAGGAAGAAAACCACTCCCACGTCAAGGTGACTTTTCCTCCGACAGATGAAGACAAAGAAAAGTGTGTGGAAATGATTGATGAGATATTGCAAGCAGAGCTGACATCATTTACATACGGTACTGACACCGCGTGCCATTCACAAGCCCTTTCCACTATAAATAATGCTTTATAGTGACACCAAAAAGCCCAATTCATCTTGCAAGTTAAAAAGGCACAATCCAAGAGGACAGCTTGCTTCTGGACTCCCCAAGAAAATGTTTATACAAGATAGGTTACTGTGCTTTAGAGGAAGATCTATAATCCTGGCTAAACTGGCAAAGGCTGTAGCTGAAATTTAATAACAGCACTGAGAACCAACTCACACCCACTCCGATGTAGCCTGGACGTGAATAATTTGGGGTCTGACCCAACGCCCACTGAAATCATGAAAGATTTCTCCTGAATGTCAAGGGGCTTTGGATCAGATCGATGGGGGTGGGTGTTTTCTATCTACAGAATGCCTCTCTCCCCAGCAGCCATATGTCTCTTCTCACTCAGGTGCTTCTAAGGCTCCCATTACCATAGTAACTGATATGGACCAGAGGGTTAAAGTGACTCACTCATGGTCACACAGGAAGTTTGTAGCAGGGCAGAGAATTTGAGCCCACATCTCCTAATCTAACACTGGACCAACCTCCCTCTGCACACAGAGTTGGGGATCTGGAGCTTGTTGAGGGCAGAAGCCTCTTTGGGGGAAAGGGATTCGCCTTTTGAAAGTTAGATTTCATTTACCTTGAATCTTCCTTTGAACCTGTGAGGACTGGCTCACTTCCAGCCATGAAGACTGAATCCCCTCCGGAATCTCAGGAGATCCCTTCTCATGTACGAGTGGTCCATCCGTCCAGGTGTGTTGAACACCATCTTCCAGAGGTGGGGAATTCCCCGGTAGACCTGTTTGCCATAAGATCCAACAGGAAATGCTTGTAGTTTTGTTCTTTTCAGAAACACAGCCTGGAGTCGATAGCGGGTGCCTTCCTCATCCAGTGGGCTGGTGAGTTATTCTTGCCTTCTTGCCTTCTTGCCTTCTCGCCGACCCTGCTTATCCTCAGGGTCCTACTCAAGATCAAACAGTACAGGGCATCGGTGATCCTCATAGCCCTGGCCTGGCTTCGGCAGTCTTGGTACACCTTGCTGCTCAGCCTGTCAGTGGAGAAACCAGTCACCCTTCCACTGCTTCCGGACCTCATCTCTCAGGATCATGGGTCACTGCTGCACCCCAACCTCAGATCCCTTCATCTCATGGTCTGGAAGCTCCATGGCTAAATCCCATAGAGCTTTCATGCTTGGAACCAATAAGGGAGACGCGCCTAGGGAGCAGAAAGCCAATCACAAGGGCAGCTTACTTATCCAAGTGGAAAAGGTTCTCTGCATGGGCTACCCAAAGGGGCATCCACACTCAGTCAGCTACAATCCCTGTTATCCTGGACTACTTGTTGTACCTAAAGCAACTAGACCTTGCGCAGTCTTCCATCAGGGTGTACCTTGCGGCGATCTCAGCCTTCCACCCAGGAGTGAACAGGCACTCAGTTTTCGCTAATGTGATGGTTTCAAGGTTTTTAAAAGGTCTAGATAGGTTGTACCCTCCCTCTCACCAACCTGTCCCACCATGGGATCTCAATCTTATTCTTGCGAAGCTGACAGGACTCCATTCAATCCTTTCGCATTGTGCTCCCTGTTGTATTTGTGATGGAAAGTGTCATTCCTAATAGCTATCTCTTTGGCCAGAAGAGTCTCCAAGCTCCAGGCGCTTACATCAAAGCTGCCATACACAGTATTTTTCAAAGACAAAGTCCAACTCTGTCCCCACCCAGCTTTCTTGCCGAAGATGGCGTCCCATTTCCACGTAGGTCAAGACATCTTCCTTCCGGTCTTCCATCCTAAACCACATGCCAATGACCACAAGTGTAGACTCCACTCGCTCAACACCAGGAGGGTGTTGGTGTTCTATTTAGAGAGGACCAAACCATTCAGGGAGTCCACCCAGCTCTTCATGGCACTGGCAGAAAGGACGAAGGGTCTTCCGGTTTCTTCCCAGATAATTTCCTCATGGATTACTTTGTGCATCAGAGCTTCTTATGACCTAGCAAAGGTGCTGGCCCTGAAACTCATGGCCCATTCCACCAGGGCCCAAGCTTTGTCAACAGCCTATTTGGCTCAGGTCCCAATTCAGGACATCTGCAAAGCAGCTACATGGTCCACTTTCCATACTTTCACATTGCATTATGTGATCACCTGACATGCCAGAGACCAAGCTGCATTTGGTAGGGCAATCCTCCAATCTGCAACTCTCCGAGCTCTGACCCCACTGCCCTGGTCTGACTGGGGAATCACCTACTTGGAATTGACATGAGCAAGCATTCGAAGAAGAAGATGGTTACTTGCCTGTAACTGGTGTTCTGTGAGATGTGTTGCTCATGTCCATTCCAAGACCCGCCCACCTACCTCTCTGTCGGAGCCAACCGACAAGAAGGAACTGAGGGGACTGAAAGATGTCAAGTCCCTAAATAGAGCACCATAGCGGCGTGACTCCAGCGGGGACTAGAACCGACTCTACGGTTCTACGGTTTCTGAGGGAAAACTTTCCAGTGAACTGTGCACATGGTACGCCCACACCTGCGTGGAATGGACACATTTCGAAGAACACCAGTTACAGGTAAGTAACTGTCTTTTTCTCTTTTACTGTTTTCATATGTATTTAGCGCTAACAAGAGATGGTAGAGGTTGCTCTGGAGAATAAATACTTCTGTAGGATCTGAATAACAACAATAATAATTAATACCTAGCTCTTATATAGTGCTATTCATCTGCAGATCTCAAGGTCCTTTACTAAGGAGACCAGTATCATTATCTCCATCTTACAGATGGCAAAACTGAGGCACAGACCGGGGCAGTGATTTTCCCAAGGTGGCCCAGAATCTGTGACACTCCATGGGAGGCACAGCCCAAGGAGACCCGGGTTAGAGAGGGCTTTAAGCTACTTTTGCCCCTAGTGGACTGTGAGCTTCTGAAAGCTAGTCTTGAGGGTTGTTCTAATTGATCTCAGCCACTGGGGTGGTCTATGGATTGTATCATGGCCCAGAATCTCCTGCCAAATCCTTGTGCCTTGTGCTGGGGATGCAGGGTTGGGTGGGAGCAGGGCATGCTGATCACAGCACCGCTACGTTGCTCCTTTACCAGGGGAATTCAGCCTCGGTCACTTAGGACATCTTCCCATCCACTTTATGTCACCGGAGCTGTGAATAGTGCCTAGAGCTGGGGAGAGATTTCCTCCCTTACTGCATGAAACCCTTGATGAAGCTTATACAATAATAGCAAGTCTGAATTACCAAAGGTCATTGTAGGTTTATGTCAGGCAAGTATTAACTATCGGCCCACTCCTGCATCCCTCAAACGAGCTGGCCCTTATTTTCACTTAGCTCCTTTTTGTTAAACTCTGTCTCCCATTAAGATCTTCTGCCTTTTTGAGTTATTTTCTGTTAGCAAATGGATTTTCTCTCACTACCTTCCTCCTTATAAGACCCTTCTGTTAGGTGAAACATGCTGACCAATCAGAAAAAGGCGTTATAATGGGCAACTACCTATAAGGGAAGATGGATTACCGAGTTGTGAATCAATCGAGAGGTAGTGATGGCATCATAAATCATGAGAGCTGAGCATTAAAAGAAACCTTACGATTGATTTATAACTTAGCACAATCCATTTATCCCCAGCCAAGATTTTTAGAATAAGAAACATTTTGGTAAAGTTTAATTTACCTTCCCCCCCCATCATAGTACAGTTCTACAGAGTTACGTGGTTTTTATTTTATTCCCGCCCATCCACCCACACTGAATTCACAGAGAAAAGCAACCAAATGACATGCAAAAGTTTTGTTCCACTTAGAAATGCTTGACAGGTTTTCAAATTTTTTTCAATCCAGTGTCCTATTTTCAGAAGTTTGACTTCTTCCTGGTGTGTTTTAATAGCATTGGGATTCTGAGTCTTTCACCTCTAGGTCACCAGTCCAAATCCCAACCACACTAGCAGCAGCTGAAAAGCATTATCATTCAATGGCTGCTCAGTAGTCTATGTGAACTTAATTATGGTTTCAGCCCTGGGCGGAAAAGGGGGGGGGGGAGTGACTTACATCCCCAGAAGCTGCCATTGCAGTTAGCACCAAAGCGCCTGTTTCATTGGCCACATCAGCAGAGGCCAAGGATGTAAATGATGCAAAGATTGAACCACCATCTCAACCCATCTCAACTGAGCTGGGGTGGTTTAGCTTGCCCGACTGCTGGCCAGTATTGTAACCGTTCTGTAACTTCAGTCGTTCAAGTTATCAAGCCACCCCGGCCCCACCCTGTAGATCTGGATTCAGGATAGCATCCGCATTCAGGACAGTCCTTATGCACGTTCTTAAAGTTAAGCACATCAGAAAATCCAGTAAGGGATTTGCCCAGTTGCAGGTTGCCTTTAAAACAAAAAAAATGTTCTGCACAGCCCCTCTTTCGGCTGCTTTAAAATAATGGCAAATTCGTACGTGCAGGAATCGGAGAGGCATTCAGACACAGCCCTGCTAGCACCATTTCAGCCCTTTGACATACCCTCTTAGATGGGTGCGTGGGTGCGTTTCAATGAGAAGAATTGGTTTGTTAAAAGGCTGTGCCTTTCACAGCCTCCAATAGGCCATTCTAGGTATGGCTGCACAGCTGCTGGGTCCACGGTGTGTGCATGGGGAGGGACTGGTCAGGGATAGATGCACATCAGATCCCCTGCTGGTCCTTTAGAGGCCCCTTTAAAAAAGACAATGCCGTCCAGAGCTGTACGTTTTCAGCAGAACCCCAGGGAGCACTAGATGCAACTGAGGCCAGGAGAGTCTTGGTAGCATGGCTCCAGTGGAGCAGCAAAGACAAAAAGTGAATGTACAAGGACTTCACGCAACTCCCTAGGAATCCACCAGGTTACGGTGCAGGCCCTACAGGTTTTCTGTGGGGGACAAACTCAGCTTTCCAGTGGGATTGATAGATTCAAAAGCCAGAAGGGTTCATTGTGATAATCTAGTCTGACCTGTGTAACACAGGCCAGAGAACATCTCCAGAATTATTCCCAGAGCAGATCTCCTAGAAAAATAGCCCATCTTTATTTGAAAACTGTCCGTGATGGCGAATTCACCATGATCCCTTAGTAAATTGTTCCACTGGTTAATTGCTCTCACTGTCAAAAACGTATGCCTTGTTATTTCCTACCTGAATTTGTCTGGCTGCAGTTTCCATACATTGGATCAGGTGAGCCCTTTCTCTGCTAGGCTGAAGAACCCATTAGTAAATATTTGTTCCCCACCCACATGCAAAGGGGGAGCTCTTCACAAGAGGATTTCCAACAGAGATTTCTTCCCCCTGAGATCATTGCTGTGGATTTACAAGGACATGAGATGAGCCAGATCCCAAAATTGGGTCTTCTGGGGGCACAGCTGGATGCAGGGGATGTTTGTAACAAAAAGACTCGTCCTGCCCTGGCTTAGGCACTTCAGCATTCTGCCCAGCTGGTATCACAGTGTGGCTAAAGACCAGAATCAGTCTGGGTTCCTGACGACATAGCCTGAAAGAGAGCTGCTGAGGCAAAAAATGGTGGCAACTTCTTTCCACCAGGGATGACAATAAGGGGTCAGTAGAACCCAGCAAAGAGGCCGCACTGGTTTGGAAACACGCCATGGCCAGATTGAAGGGAAATATCTTGCTTTAATATATGCCATTAGCAATCACCTCGACGAGGTCGTGGCTATAAACTCCCCAGCAAAAACCCAATGGAAGCCTGGCAGTAGGAGCACTCTCTGCCTGCTCTTTGGAGCAAATGCAAGTCCCTCCCCCAAAACCAGTCAGGGCAAGGGACCTCGCTGGCTCTGGCAGCTGCAAATTACTCTTTCCCATGCCCGCATCAGCACAGCTGACGCAGAGCACAGAGGAAGGGAGACGGCAAGAGCCATTAGTCACAACTCGCTCGGCTTTTTGCGTGCCTATCAATCCTCCACTTCCTTCTTTCGCTCGGCTTGAGAATACCCATTCTCCAAAGCAGGACCAAGCTCTCCCCAGGTAACAGTTCACACTTCTGTACAGCATATGTTTTCTATTTCCACCTACAGCCAATGTAGACTGTTGGGCAATGTGCCTCCACATGGTTTCCCACCCTTCTCCCCAAAAAATATTTCTTTCCTTCTTTTTGAGCAAAGATAATTTCCCTCTTGATCCTGGCTTTTGCTCATGCTGGAGTATAATTCCGGGCCGTAGCAGATGTGGCCTGCATTTGATAACCTCTATCAAGCAGCTTTCTGGGGCTGAATAGGCCCTCACCCAGTTTTCTGTCTCTTCCTTCCTGCTTTGCTGAGGCTGTGTGAAATTATTGATGCCTCCTACCTTGCACGGCAGTAAAGATGCATTTGCAATGGCACTGAACGTATTATGATCAAGTCTGGCAGCTGCAGAGCTGGGGCACTCAGATTTCATTTTAAAGAACTCCTCTGCCTCCCCCTCTAATTGGAAGGGGAGCTCATGGTACAGCAACGATCCTAAATGGGTCAGACCAGCAGGCGGGCTCCAAAACAAACATAATTAACGCCAAACCACTGAACCAGAGAGCGTGAGCTGACAGTGCTTTTCTGGCCTGCTGACGTTGACCACACAGACTCGATCTTCTTAAAGAAACACCGCGCGTTGACTAGTTCAGCAACTGCTGGCAGGTTACTGTAGCAGAGAGCAAAGAATGCCAACACAAAGGATCAAATCCGGTGGGCTTTACTCCCACTGAGAGTTCTGCATGAGGAAGGACTAAGTAAAAACTCAACAAGGCCGGTAAGATTTGGTCCAGAGTACAAAGCATGAATCCATCTCTTTCCCTCTGCACCACTTGCTTCCTTCCCACTTTGAATGTTAGGGCAAATGGTTCAAGAATCCTGACCGCAAGCTTCAGGCCTATGCAATGGGGGACTAACAGGACTCACACCAGTGCTATGCTTTATGCATCTGCACAACTTTATGGTAAATTGTTCTCTGTTGACACCTCCTGGAGGAATGTGCATATGAATCGTTCCATTGTTCTGCAGCCTGAGCTGCAATTACAGTGATGTGATAGAAAGCACGGTCCTACAGCTACCCAGCCAAAAAAAAAAATTCTTCCACTTACAAATGGTGCCTATGGTCCATTTCGTTTCATATACACAAAGTAATATCATTCATAGCCAAACTCCCAGGAGCCACCAGAATACAGAGAGGAATTGTGTTGCCTAGTTACCACTGGTATACTGGAACGCTAAGATAAATCAAATCAATACAGCTCCAAATATTAAAGTAATCAAAAATAAAATCAAAGCCATGTCCATAATCCCCAAGCTTCCCCTTTCTCTTTACCTTCTAACAACCACAGCCTCGTGTTTATTACTAGTTTATGACTCTTGCATATGCGGCAAACAAGGGATATGTTCATTTATTTGTTATCCTTTTACAGGGAACTGGAACCAGTTGTCATGGTGCAACTTACCATTAGAATGCTCTGCATGTGCATGCTAGCCCACTGCATGTTAGCAGCCAAGCTCCATCGTCACTTTCTTTTTAATTTTTTGAAAAAGAGTTATTAAGATGTGTTCTCCCATCAGAAGAAGTGAGTCAGAGCGAGGCTCTGTTTCTTAATGTGTGCTGTTTCTTAGTGTGTGAGCAAATCTTCAGTCTTAGGAAGACATATTGTGTCGTATATTTGTGACTTAGGACAGAATATGAACCCTGGCACGTAATATAATACCACAACTATTTAACTCTCAAGAAACCTTAGTGACCCTGTCACACATGTAAGCTTTCTCTCTCTCTCCTCCTTTGGCTAACTTCAGAAACCCAGGAAGGACATGTTTATGTTTTCAGTCAACCTAGGGGATTTTCTTGTTCTTGTTTTTAATAAGATCACTGAGAAGAAGGATGGGATTTGGGAGACCTGGTTTCTTGTCCCTGCTCTGCCACCGACTTCCTCTGTGATCTTGTGCAAGTCACTTAGTTTACGTATGAGGCACAGAGAAAGTAGGAGTAATAGCATTGCCCTGCCTCACAGGGGTGCTGTGAGGATAAATACTTAGAAATTTGTGCTGAGCTGCGACATTAATCAAGGTAGATGAGACCCTGAGAGAGTGGAAAATCGATATTTGTTTTTTAAAATAAGGTATTTGAGTAGACTAGGTGGAGAAACAAATAAGTAAGGTTAAAAAATGTCTATTGACTCATGTCAGTTCTGTGGAGAATAGCTGGAACACTATCTGTGAACTGTAGTGATAACATGCCTGTAAAATGAGATGGTCTCAATCTAATGTCCAGGGAGCAAGAGTTCATATCACAAAAGCCCCTGCCTCTGTGAGCACTAGCTGGCAACCTTGTTGACTGTCCTGGAGGTGAGGTCAACAGTTGATGGCTTGGGACTCAATCCAGAGCCTGTTGATATCACCGAAGAGGTTCTCATTGACTTCAGTGGGCTTCAGAGCTTTCTTCTATACCTTGAAAAGCTCCCATTGACCCTACAGGATCAAATCTTGTCTGGGCATGGAAACTAGTATATCTTCTCATCTATAAGGTGGTGTCTCTGGGACAGGGTAGACCCACATCCATAGGGAAATGGGGTCTGGAGTGAGAGCTGTAATGATGCTATCAGGGCTGGTTTAAAAATGGGAAAATTGTTGGTGACAATTTTCACAAATAATTTGTTCCTTTTTAGTTTGTTTTGGGGATTATTCTTGGTCCAAATTCAGATCTTTCTAATCATCTCTGCAACTGCTTGAAAAATGTTAACAAAAATGTTTGCAAAAATCCTCATCCAATTTTTTTCATGGAAATTAAAAAAGGTCATCAACAAATCAAAATATGGAGAATTTTGGTCAGCTCTGGTTGTTGGCCTGTTCTGTGTATGAACTGAGACTTGTGCCTTCAAGTGCGTCATGTACATAGCTTTCATCAGCACTAAGAATTCACAGAAAAAATTGAGGAAAAATAAATTAGATGTAAATTGAAATATTTAATTTCTATTAAACTAACAGGATGGGAAAAGCATTAAAAAAAAACAGGCACACAGAGACATGTTATAATCCATGTTATTGCAGATAGGTATAATATTCATTTTAATGAACGTGGTTGAGCTATCTTGAAATCTTAAAACAGACCCAGCTACTTTTCCTCTATGTGTTAAGTCACTCTGTTGAAGCTGAGAATTGCCAGTCTGAAAAATTCAAATTATTGCTGTCCAAGATGAGGTGAGAAAACACATTTGCACCAAAAGCAGCCAGCTGAAATTAGCAGGAGCCAGTGTGGGATGCAAACAGCTAAATGATTACAGACTGATAAAGACAGATGTAAGACATAAACAGCTGAAATGTGACTTAAATATTTATACGAACCTAGAGCTCGTCTACAAATATGATGTTTGTGAAAGAGAGAGGCCGATTTAGAAGCATTATTGGTTCTTCTCCCTCTCCTTTCATTGATTGTGCTAACCTGGCAGCCACATGAGTTACACCAGAGTTTAAGGTCACATTAATAGTATGAAACTGTTTTGTGCACTCTTGCCGTTCAGTTAATTATGATACAACATGTGCTGTATGGGGTGGGAAGAGCCGTGATACATCTCAGAGCCGTCAGGTGAAAGAATGTCTCTTCACTTGAGCAACCAGTTCAATAGAGCCATCATATCTGGGGCCTTCAGATGCTTCTATGGGGCCAGATTAGAATCCTAACTATATTTAAGTATTATTATTGTTATTGTATTGCTTTAGGGTACAAAACGTGTAGGAATGACAGAGTAGGTCATACTGATGGGGAAGTAGCACGCTGTGAAAGAAAAGCGTATAGTCGAATATTGTAAAAATCTTAAACGAATCAAACTGTATCATAGAATCTCTATAGATAGAAATTCCATGTTTGATTAATAAGATAGGAATATACGGCCGAGCACCTGGCCAGAATGGTGATAGTGATTGTGAAGTATTCAGGGAGATTAGAGAGACTACAAAGGCAGAAATCACATTAATAAGGAGGGATTTCAACTATCCCCATGTTGAGTGGGAACATGTCACCTCAGCATGGGATGCAGAAATAGATTTTCTAGACACCATAAATATCTGCTTTCTGAAGCTGGAATCCATCAAGGGAAAGGGTATTTTTTATTTAGTCGTACATGGCACACAGGATCTGGTCCCGGAGGTGACTATAACTGAGCCACTTGCTAACAGCGATCATAATGTAATAATATTTAACTTCCTTGTAGGGGAAGAAATAGCAAAGGAACTCACCACAGTAGCATTTAACGTCAAAAAGGGGAGCTACACAACAGTGAGGAAGCTAGTTAAACAAAAATTAAAAGGACACTGAGAAAGGACAAGGAACAGAGCCAGTGAGAATTGGAAAGATGTGTGAGGGGGCAACTAGAAGCCAGGGTGAGAGACACCGAGGATGAGGAGCCAAGAGTGAGGGAGATGGGAGTGGCTGGGCAAAAAGACTGGGACTGTGAACAGAATGGGATGGAGAGCGGCAAGGAGTGAGACCGAGGACTTGGGGGGTAAGGAGGCTGCGATGAGAAGCCTGAGAAGGGGAGACTGGGGTGAGGAGCCACGGCTGAGGAAGAGACAGGATGGGGACAGGTAGGAGGGGAAGGGGCAAATGGGGTTGGGCTTGAATGAAATGGCCAGAAGATTCTGTGCGTGCTATAACTCAGAGCCTGGACTGGAACCGAAGATTCCTGGATCTCACTAGTACTCTGCTATCAACAAATATCTGTGAAACCCACGGGCAAGTAACCCAGCCACCTCTACTGCTGGAGTGACGTAGATCTGCGTGTGAGAGCCCGTCCACCATCGGCATTTGCCAACTCTAATTGTTTTGGGTCGGAAGGGGTCTGGTGAGTGTGATTCTTTTCCTGGTGAAGGGTTCCTGCTTTTCCTGGTGAATAGACATCCACCATTTACTGCAGTACAGAAAAAGAAATACTGTATACTGTACTGGTACATTTTGACCCCCATACAACATGAGTTCAAAAAGAAAGAGCTATTCCATTGAGTACAAGAAAGGGATTGTGGAGGACTCCCAGGGCAAAAATCTTACTGCTTTCTGCAAAGAGAAGATGTTGGATATCCGAATGGTCCGAAAATGGCGAGCAGAGTATGATAACCTCAGTCAACAGGTGTGCAAGGGAAATGCTAAGAAGTGCAATTGTGGAACAGGTCGGCATCCATTATTTCCTGAGCTGGAAGACATGATCTGTGAATGGGTTGCTGACAGGAGAGCAAAGGCTTTGGTTGTGCGCAGGGCTGATATTCAAGAATTTGCCCTTGCAATGGCACCACAATTAGAAATACCCCCAGAAGATTTCAAAGCATCACATCACTGGCTGGATGGCTTCCTTCAGCGATGTGAACTGTCTCTAAGAAGATCCACAACACTGTTTAAGTTGGAAGATGCTGAAGTTATTAAACGTTCACTTGCATTCAAGTCCTTTGTTGATGGCATCGACTTTTCTAAATACCAACTTTCCAACATGATTGCTATGGATGAAACTGCAGTGTTTATGGGCCAAGGATTACAAACAACAACTGATCAGCGGGGTGCCTCCTCAGTCTACGTTCCCTCCACTGGTTATGAAAGTGCACGTATTACCTGTATTTTGGCAATTCGTCTGGATGGAACTAAAGCCCCACCTCTAATCATTGCTAAGGGCAAGAAGGATAAAATTGAACGTGTTGCAGGCATTTATATTCTTGAAACCGAAAAAGCCTGGTGCACACAAGCAGTTATAAGGAAGTGGGTCAATTTAATGCTGCCGCTTGCTTTGCGAGGTGGCCAAAGAGGCCTGCTAGTCTGGGATTCAGCTAGTACACACCGTGCTAAAGACATGAAGAACTTCCTTCATGAAAGAAAAATAGATCAAATAATGATTCCCGCAGGAATGACTGCCTATCTCCAGACCCTTGATATTGCAATAAACAAGCCATTCAAAGACCATTTGCGTATGGAAATTAATGACTACATTGAAAATAGAACGGAGAGAAATCAGCGTGGCAACTTTGTGAAGCCTAGACTGCAAGAGGTTGTGACTTGGGTGAAGAATTCATGGGAGAAAATCACTGACAGTTGCGTTGCCAATGCGCTACGGGCAGGCTACATGGACAAGAGGTGCTCATTTAAGGAAAGCGCTGTTGCTAGACATGAGAAATTGGGGCCAATGATTCTAAAGGCAATAGAGTCACAAGAAATTGACGATGGAACTCAGGGTTTGGAGAGTTATGATGATGTTCCAGAAGATGATGACATGACTGTGTTTGAATAAATGTTGGTTTTTGTTCATGAATACCAGTTAATGCAGATTGTTGTACGGTACATGGAAAAAGGAAATAGGATCTATTTGAATAAATGTTGATTTTTTGTTCAAGAATAAATGTGGATTGTTGTTCATGGAAAAAAATAAGACATCCCTGAAAATAATCCCTAACCCATCTTTCAGAGCAAAAAATAATATAAGACCCTGTCTTATTTTCGGAGAAACATGGTAGCTCTAATTGCTGAGATTTGTGCAAAGGTTCCAACCCCACTAATGATCCAGGTGGGTGTAATAGGATGCCACACGATGGAATTTCTCTTTGCTTCTTTAAAAACCTTGGAAATTACATACATAAATCTGTGTTTAAAGAACACGATTAAAGTTGCAAGTCAAGCATTCGAAAGTCAGGAAATGCCAGAATGTTGCCTGAGCAACCTTACTTCTTTCCCCACGTGCATATGTATGATGAGATGGTCTTTAGTTACAGGATTACATACGATTTTTTCCACAGGACTCTGCACTCCCCTGCCTGACTCCGTGCACAGGATGGATAGTGCTCTCGGGCTGGATCGGGGTTGCATGGTGAGGGAACTGTTGCCTCTCACTCACTGAAGAAACTGGAAAGTGTGTCCTGTCTGAGGCAGGAAAAGAAGCATTGATCAAGGCAGGGAATGAGGTTCTATCCCTTCCATTGCTATGTAATGCTGAGCAAGTCACCACGTGAACCAAACTCTTCAAAGGTATCCACCGGTTGCATGTTCCTCATTTTATGGGTGTCTAAATGGAGACACTGGGGTCTTATTTGTAGAAGTGCTAAGCATCCACAACTGCAACTGAAGTCAGTGTGAACTGTGCTTGAATGTATATGTGCTTGAATATAAAGTGCTAAATAATGAAAAGTATTCTGAAAAGCAAGTCCTAGATGTCTCAAATTAGGTACCCAAAATCAGTGGATATTTTTGCTCTGTGCCTGTCAAAAGCACAGATACTTTTAATCTGTGCCTCAGTTCCCCATCTGTAAAATGGGAATAATAATATGCTTTCATCTCACAAGGGTGTTGTGAAGATATATTCATTAATGCTCATGAAGCACTCAAATATTATAGTGATAAAAGCCATAAAAAAGCCCATGGGAAAATTCATCATTCTGTCTTCAAAGCAGAGTTTGAATAGTGTGCAGTAATAAAGGCATGAGGTCATACATTGAACAACAAGGACAAAACAAAATATTGACTTTTATTAAGTGAGCACTATCCATTCTGTGCACTGAATGAAGCAGGGGTCCTGTTGGAAAAATAGCGTGTGGTCATATAATTAAAGACTGTAAGATAATGCATATGCACGAGGGGACCAAATTAAAGTTGCACAGGCATCTTTAATTCTGGCATTTCCTAACTTTTGGGGGCTTGACTTTGTAACTTTAACCATGTTCTTTCAAAGTGTTGTGTGTATATGAGAGGACATGCATTTACGCAAAATATCAACTCCCTTAATAAGTTCGTAATAGCCACAGATATGCGGGGGGAGTTTCGCTTCTCCAGTCATAGCCAGCTAGAGCCAACATTGACATCAGTTTAGCTTCTGAGGGGTGGTCTACACCAGAAACATATATCGACATAAAATCCACACTTCTGAGAAAAGTAGTTAAGCTAGCCTACCCCCCAGTGTAGACAGTGTGAGGCCAACAGAAGAATTTCCGGCTACCACCTATTAACTACGGCGATGGGAGAACTGCCAGTGTCCACGCTGAAGCACTGCAGTGGTGCCAATGTAGCATTTTAAGTGTGGACATAACCTTAGGTCCTTTAGCCAATCTGTGAAAAACTGGGCATGATCTCCAAAGCCAAAGGCCCAGGCTTGCTAACTAGAAGAGCATAAAAAAAAACATCATTAATTATTAAAGAAATCACACAGAGCAGCCTTAAAGATGCGGGCAACTCTTTTTGGCAAGTGTAATGAAAAATTTAATTAAATAATCATTCTGTGTAAATAGATTTAGATAAGGGGTGTGTGTGTGTGCGCGCGCGCGCGTGTGTGTGGAGCCAACACTGTGATTTATTGCTTTGAAGATTGTTATAAATTAGAGCTTCTGGCATGGAATCTGCTTGTGCGCCAGCCAGGATTGTGAACTGCCTCGTTTTTCGAGGGAGCATTACTCGGGTGACACAAAACAGCATGAGAGAAAGCGCATTAGACAGTACTGCTGTTGGAAACACTTGAAACAAGACTTGCAAACTTGATTTAGAGGGATTGGTTTGTTCATGGGATATGGCTGTGTTTTCCCAACGCTGGGTCCCCACCCGCCAGCGAGACGTGGAAAAGTTCTAGATGTGGGTCAGCACATCCAGGGCTGGTTTAATCCATCCCTGGGCCTTGTCCTAGTCCAGTGGGCTCCAGATGTTGCAACCTGGCATGCAAGGTCACAGTGCCACTCAGGTTTGGCCCAGCCGAGCTTCCGTCGTGATGAAAACCTGAGGTAAAGCTGAGGAGCGCTGTAACCCTGTGCACCAGATCACAGCGTCTGAAGTGAGGAGTTGTGTCCACCCCCACCCGGAAGACAGGAGCTGTGGCTGCGGGGCAAATGCAGGGCAGATTCACCTTCCACCCACACCTCGCCAGGGCCTCTCCTCCGCACTGGACTGAGACAAGGGTTGCAGTGCCAGGCAGAGGGTGTGTATCTGTAATGGTGGGTCACAACAGCAACAAAAAAATGCAGATGGTGGGTCTCCTTAGTAAATCACTGGGATATAGGGCCTGAGTCAAAGCTCATTAAAGTCAAAGACCCTTTCCAATACCTTCAGTGGGCTTTGAGTATTATTAATTTGGACTAGCTAGCTCTGGGAGCTGCAGTCATGGACCAGGATCTCAACGTGCCAGGTGCTGTACAAGCAGAAAACTAGAAGATGGTCCCTAGCCCAAAAACTTTGCAATCTAATGTTGATACAGTGTTTCACTATTAGATAGTGCTTATGAATCCTGCCCATATCAGTTGTAATAAAAATAACGTCTAGCTCTCATAGAGAGCTTCTCATCTTTAACCCTCAAAGAACATTACTAAAGAGATCAGTACCCAATCCCCACTTTAAATATGGAGAAACTGAGGCACAAGGGGGATGAAGAGATTTGCCCAAGGTCACCCAGAAGGCCAGGTGATTTTCCCCAAACCTGATAGAACCAGGAATCGAATCCAGGGCTCCTCAGTCCCAGTTTAGTGCCCTAGCCACTGGGCTACGCTCCCTCCTATTCAGTCAACTTCCTGTCCTTCTGTCTTCAGTATTTCCCAGGCTCCCATCACCTTTGTACAGAGGTTGGGGAGAGGGGAGGAAAAAACTAGCAAGTCCCCAAAATAGTGCTATCCTCTCCGTCTCTCTATGCCTTCCTTACTACACTGAGTGTAAGAGAAAGGTTCCATCCCTACCCTTTTCTGCATTTAGGCTGTAGTTTCCATGTGGTAAAAAGCAGTCCTGATGTCTCCCATCAACTCTTTCCTTCTATACTACATTACCCTTTACAGGTTTAACATTTCTTCTACTGATTTCCCTGTAACCGCAGCAAGTACATCACATAATATTGCTGCTACTTCGGCATGACGCTCATCATTTTCCCTCTGTTCCTTTGATTTTTTTTTTCTTTTCTCGTGGGCTTGGAGCTAGTACTCTTGTCTCTCTCACACTCTTTTTTTCATCGTGACTAATGGGACACTGTGCAGCACCACTGCCGGGAAGAAGTGGATTTATATATTTCAGTCTATACGTGAAGCCAGCTTTTCGCAGCTCTCGTAAAATCTTCACTCAGAAACATACACCGGGCTTGCTTCTTCCAGTGCCCTGCACCTTGTGCTCCAGTTGTTTCCCCCAGTGTAAAATACTGCCAAAGCAGATTGGTAGCATTTTACACCCACTTCGCACTGGTGTAAATGACAATATGAGGTTCAGAAGCAGAATCAGGGCCTTGGAGCTTTTTATCTTTTCCTGGCTGCCTAAGTGTTGTATATACAAAGAAACACCATTTCCAAGTTGAAAAATTAAAGCACTTTCTGTAAGAAAAGTGACCCAGCAAAAATGCCACCATGGGCAGGTTACTTAGACCCAGATCCTCCAATTTATTTAGGTGCCTAACTCCCATTTACTTCAAAGGGAGTTAGGCATCTAAATACCCTGGAGAATCTGGACCTTAGCCTCTCTCTGTGCCTCAGTTCCCCATCTGTGACAGGGATGTTGTGAGGATAAATGCATTAGAGATTGTGGGGCACTCATAAACTATGGTAATGGGGTCCATAGAAGTACCCTGGGCTCCAGCTATCCATCCACATCCAATTTTGCTCCATTTGCCAGGCAGGATTGGCTGTTGCTAAGAGCCAGGCCACCAGCTCAAGCTGGGATCTGAAATTCAAGCTGAAAACTAATCAAGATTCTGCAATTTTGTCTGTGCTGAAAAAACGAGGCCAGTCTGAACCCAGCTTGCTCTTCCATAATGGTACTGGCTCTGAAATGCAGACATCAATTAAAAAAAAAAAAAACAACCAGCTGGATTGTGTTAGTAAAGTGAAATGACGTGGCTTGAATCCACATACGGGCCAGCTCTTGGAATGGGGGGTTTGGCTGGAGGAGATGCCCTATCTCCTGGGTAGTAGCAAATAACATTATGGCTGCATAGGTCTATGATGGTCATCATGCTCCAAGGCATGTTGGAGGAGTCCTTGCTGCTTCTGTTTGCTCCTCAGCTTTTCTCTATGCTTCCACCTCCTTCCCCACTTACCTGGGCAACTGGCTGGTCTGCAGCTTTAAGAGCGAGGGACCTGGAGGCCAGCCAGCAGGGCTCTGCTGCACAGTTCTATTGAGAACAGGTGTTTGGACCTGGTAAAGGGAATGATCAGAGCCAACTGGGAAGGGGTCAGGTGACGATCTGATTCCTATAAAGGCTGAATGAGCTCACAGGGGAGTTTTAGAGTGGTTCTTAAGGTAGAAAAACATCTAGTCTAGGTGTGCTGAGGAATTACTGCAGGGAGGCTCTGGTAAGAAAGCCTGTGAATTAGAGGAAATTTAGTTGTTGGAGTTAGTCAACTGTTCTATGCTGAGGTTTGCTAATGGGTGTTGGGGCTGCTAATAAGTGATGTGTGAAGAAAGAATCTGGGTAGATGCTGGATGTGACATTAATTTTCTTTGAGTGGGAGAAAGACAGGACAACAGCCTACATTCTCTATTCCCTCCCCTTTGCTTTTTAGTCCTGTGTTTGCCAGTGCAAATTTGCTAGTGCCTTTTAGTGCTTGCTTTGTGTTAGCTAACATTAGGTAAAATCCTAGTGAGGAGGGGAACAACTGTAGTATTATCACATTAGCTAACAGGAGCGAAGAACTATGTGAGTACTATAAAGAGCCTTGTCTTATCCTTAGGAGTCTACCTTCTGAGCTAACCAGGCAAGAACACACTTCTTCTCCTAAGCAAGAGAGACCCTTCCTGTGCAATCTTTTGTCTCATCTTTCTATCTCTGGCTTCCCCCCCCCCCCCAGCTCATATCAGTGGTCCTCCTCTCCCTCCCCTGACCATTTCCTCTTAATTTGACTTTAACACTTTCTCTCCTCTAAACAGTGTTCTTCTTGCTCTGGGATTCATCACATTATCCCCCTTTCCCTCCCCAAGCTTGCTGATTTAGAAAGCAAAAAAAGCTTCCTATGTAGAAAAGGAAATGACAAGAACTAGGGTAAAATAGTTTAAAGAAAGATCCGTAGGACATTAAGGCTGAATGTGGGATGTAGTTAAAATAAACAAACCTGTCACTTCCAGAGGTCTTCCCCCTAGCCCACCCTTGCACAGGGCTCCTGCGCACCACCCTGACACACACGCAGCAGGGGCGTGGGGGAGAAACACATGCAGAATGAGATTGCGAGGCAGGCTGCTCAGTGTTTTCATGGGTTTAGCAGCATGGCAATTGCTCTCTAAGCTTCTGTGCTTAAACAGGGCTGAACTCTGCAGGCACGGCAGGGCCCATAGTTTGAGGACATGGGCTAATGTCAGCCCTGGGTGTGACTCTGACTTCCCTAGAGTTGTAGCGGGAGTGAAGGGGCCCTGTACCATTTTAGCTGAGCTGGAAAGTGCATGTGCTCTGTGACAGACTATTGCACGCTTCCTCCCGTTACCATTAGCTTCAGACAATGTCTTGCATGGTGCCATGTAGGTTGCTTTAATAAGTGTCTTAACAGAGACAGTTTGCTGCTTTGATCCCCCAAAATCTCAGCACTAGCCCTCCCCCCACACTATTTTCATCTGTATCTGTTGAAATGAAGACGGTTCCCCGTTGTTGCCTGCCACACCTCTGCCACAGCACTAGGATTTTCTAACAAGGTTTCTTTGGCTTTAAATGACATGTCAAATATAATTTGTGCTGGTAATCTGACCCGTGACAGTCCTCTGAAATGATATAACAGCTCAGGTAGGTGTTACCTTTGGATCTGTCTAGCAGAGAAGCACGGAGCGGACTACAATTCTCACACAGCTCATTTGGGTGTTTCCAGTCAGAAAAGAGAGCTAGTTATTTCATTGGCTTGGTTTCCAGGTCTCATGCAAACCCCTATAATTACTCTACAGGACGTGTATTTCAACAGCTGGTGCAGATGTAATCATAACATTAATAATGTTAAGTCTTGCCAAAATAAATAATATTGTATCTTTTATGTTGCTTGAAAAAAATCCCTCGGCCTACAGCAATCTCTTGAATTACATAGCAATTGCTTTGAGAATGATAGCAACACCCGATAGCACCATAGAGTTAATGATCAGTTGCCATTTTCATCATAAACTCCATTTTTCAGAGGTTTATAACTCAGGTGTTTTAATTTGTGTTGAGTTTCTGCTCCACAGATGATTTTTCATTCTGGTGTGAACTTGTTTCTAAAACGAGGGGGGGGATTCAACCTAAAACCATCTACGTTTTGTTTTTTTAAGTTAAATGCTGAATTCCCTGCTTTACTCCTTGAATTCCTGGCTTGCTCAGGCATTTATTTCCCTGCCTAACTACAGATAGAACTCTATGGCTTCCTGCTCCAAATCCACGGTAAAACCAGAAATCCCTGGCTCACAACGGAGAAAGTCTTGCCTTGCTATGGGAATTTCACATTTAGAATAGAATTCCCTCCTTAGCTGCTGGAATTTTACCTAACTAGTGATGCTGAACACTTACCTAACTCAGAGTCACCAGGGAATGGTGGGGATTAATGAATGTCTGTAAAGTACTTTGGAGGGAAAAGCTGTTACTTAGCTAAGTAAGTGCCAAATATTGTCTTGTATTTATTATTTCAATAGATTCCACTCGACTGAGGCAAGGGATTCAGTTTCAGGGTAAAGAAACAAAAGGTACTTCTTAAAGATAAATGATTCCAGTCCTATCTGACAAGCATGCATAACTCAGTTGTTTTCTCTTGCTCTTCATAGTCAAACACCAACTTTTTCTGGTGTCATTTCTACTCTACATGTCACTTTCATCACAGTCATATCTAAGCGCCTTCTAGTAGTGTATTAAGTGACCTGACTAACGTCTATCACATAGAATTCATTCTTACTCGTGTGTTGTGCAATAGTTCGTTTTGCTGGGCTGTAGGTAGGGTTTTCCTAGGGGTAGTGGTTTAACTCTGGATCACCCAGATATAGTTACACCAGCTAAGAAGGGAAGACTTCATTACGCAGTTCAGATCCTATGAAGTGAGCATGGCAAGTACTGCGGCAAAACCCTTCTAATTTAAGGAGCTAAACCTATAACTAAGTCCTATTGTGACACACATGGCCAGATTTTTCAAAAGAGCTGGTCCAAATTTGCCAAATTTTCAGTTGTTGACACTTGAAATTTTGAGGTCTTTTTGATAAGCTAGAGCCAGTCAAAATGGCTTGATCAAATGTGCTGACGTTTTTGTGTGCTTTATTTAACTATCACAATTTTGAAAATCAGTTAAATTGTGAAATGCTCCTGAAATAGTTTATGGATTCTCTTTTTTTTCCAACCCTCTCTACCCAGTGTACAACCCACTGGGCTCTTTTGAAAATTGGACCCAATTTGGGGGTGCTGTGCCCTTCTGAACATTCTGACTGACTTGTATTTTCATGTGTCACATCATTCCCAGCTGGAACGGCTGAAGTACTATCCAGTGAGGACATGGGCTCCCCAAGAGACATGAAAATCATCCTGCCCCTTTGTTTAAACTTGGTGGCAGAATTTTAAGAAGGAGCCTCCCCTTCTCCTGCCCAAAAGTACTAGTCATTAAAATTAGCAGGGGAAAGAAGCCCTAAAATAGCTCTTTGTAATACTGCTCCTCTATAGCTTTTGTCTTCCTTTGTGCTTCGACCTTTTCTCCCATGTCTCCTCTCTTCCTGTGCGAGGCGAATCACCCTACTAGTTAAAACTGTGCTGCAGCAAACAAATTTGTCACTGAAGAGAAGTCCCCAGCGATTTATCAAGGAAATACAAATGAATACTAATGTGGTGAAAGCCAGCAGTGGCCATTTCCACCAAAGGTGCCTGCCAAAAGTCTAATGGGAGAGGGGGCTTTTTCTCTTAATGCTATATCATATTTCTGTGCTGGTTGCAAAGGAGATGGACAGCTCAGAGACTAGATCTGCTCTGCATTGTGCAAGTGGGCTCTTTAGTGTGACACAGGATTGGGGAAGGCAGGATTTGACAACTCAGTGTGGTATTGAGCATGGGGCTTTCGTTTAAGGGCGGAGCTTCCTCCACAGATCCTGGGTGGGGTGCACGGGAGCTCTTGTTAAAGCACAGCTGGTTGGATCCCAACACACAATGCAGCAGAGCTCTTGCAAGCAGGTTAGCACGGAGGGTTTGTTCATATTCTCAAAGCTGTAGCGCTTAGCGACAACACTCCCTACACTAACGGGAGAGCTTCTCTGGTCAGCCCAGGAGCTCCACCTCATTGAGAGGGAGAAGCTATGTGAATCAGAGAAGCCCTTTGGTCAACATAGCTCTAGCTTCATCAGGATTTTCCACACCCCTGAGCAACAGTTATATTGACATAAGTTTATAGTGTAGACCAGGGCTTGAGTAGTAACTAACAACAGTACACTCAGGATACTTAGCCTAGGCTGAGCTGTGGCCCACAACATACATTTGTCTGGCATAAATGTTTGTGCAGTGTGGGCATTCACTACTTGTCTTAATTACCACCTGTTCATTGGCAATCAATTAACACCTGTTCCAACCAGACCAAAAACAATGTCTCTGTGACCTTGGACATGTCAATTTACTAGAGCTGGACCTTGAACCAAAACTGGGGCTCTGGATACTTAACGCTAGATGTGTAGGAACTTTGAACTAAGATTCAGATTTTGCCAGCAGCACTTAACTGTATGAATAAGCATGGTAAAAACCTGGCTTCTGAACAACTACAAATTTGGGGTATGCAAAATAACGATTGGCTCTGAAATGTCTCTCTTGTGGTCATCTCTAGTCTACTGCAGTTTTTCCATTGTCCCCATCTGTAATATGGGTTTCATAGTGACGCATTTCACAGGCGTGGTGTGAAGCTTAACTAGTTGAATAAGATCCGCAGACTAGAAGTGCAGTGCATGTGCGAAGTTCTCTTAGCAAAGCCCAATAGCATGGGCCAGATCCTCAGCTAGTCTAAATCAGTGTGGTTCCACTGAAGTCAGTGGGTTTGGTGCTTTTCAAGGGCAAACACTGAGCAGGAGTTTCAGTTCGGCATCAGATACGTCTCAACAGAAGATTAAGAAAGATGAGGCAGCTAACTGAAATGCCCAATTCCCCTCCTTACTACACTTCTCTCATTAAATCCCATCATCTCAAACCCTTAAGAAAGTTGCCATGAGAGGAACAGCATTGTCAATTTCTCCTTAAGAACTATCCATAGCAATGATTCTCTGGGGGTTGTTAGTCACACGGGGCAGCAGCTGCTGAACCCAAGGGATAACACAAACACCATTTGGAAACTCTCCGCAATTATCGTTTAAGGAAATCAATGTCCCACCAATTCTGGTTGGTGCTACTAAACAAGCAGTGCCCAAGCAGACAGTAGGTGGTGGTTCTAGTGTGCAAAAGCTTTATGAAAATAAGCCTGTCACCAGATGGATAAAAATTCCCTACCACCTGACATGAGGAACAGTGGTTCCTGAACCTGATATTGCTTGAAGTTGAAAAAGAGGATGCTGAACTGAGTGATGCATTGGATTTTTTGGTGCTATTTATTTATTATACATCTCCTCTAGGGATATAATTAATGGCTTCTCCTTTGTAAAAGTTTCAGCAAGGAACATTGTTTATTCAGTGACATAGCCCTCAGGTTTCCTCCTTATTGCTTCCTGAGTTAATTTCACTGACATGCCACAAAACTAAGTGGGTCGGCTTTCCTTCCACAGTAAAATGGCGATGCTTAGTGAGGGTGTTCGGCTATGCAATGCTGTGTTCCCTGCACACATTGCTGTCTTTTGTTTTCCCGCCGGGGTCTCTCCCAAAGGTGAATGAAACTGCAAGACAGGAAATTAAGCTGGCACTGCTCCAAGCAAAGAGGTGAAATGGTACATTTCAACATAGGTGAAAAGGGCTTGATTCTCCATTCTATTTCCCCAGCCTTACGCTGGTGTAACTCCATTGGTTTCAGTTTTACCCCTGGCTCTCAAACCTCCCACATCTTGATATTAAAAGTAATACCTTAACATAAAAGGAACTAGAATAGAATCAACTGCACATATGAAATTTAGGTGTCAGCCACATCTCAGATCTTGTACAGCTATTGCTGAACAGTTCCCTGCTAAAAATATTTCTCTAGGTTGACTTTGGACAAATGATACTCTTATGTACTGGTGACCCAACAGCAGGTGCTGTAATGTGAACGTCCTTGATTGACTGTTTTTAGATTCTTTACTCATTGAAAAAAAGATCTGGGGGAAAATTAGGTGTGTTTGTTCAATGGAATGGGGCTGTCTTGCTTGACAGCTTATTTAGATCCACAGATGCTTGCAAAAATCCCGTGAGTCCCATTTGTGTCTTATGGATAGTTTTTGTCCTACAGAGCGTAGTCTCGATTTTGTTCTGTTTGTACACTGCCTAATGCAATGGGTCCATGATCGGCTCTCATAGGTGCTACCCTAATGTAAATAAATAACCTTTCTTGGAGGGAAAGGGAGATGTGACCTGAACACGGGGAAGTATTGGAGTTGAGTTAATGTGACACAGTGACTGGCCCATATACATGTCTCCAGCATTACAGGAGCCCTGTAGCAGATCTTTTATGCATTGCAGTAACGTTGATTGGGCCGTTCCCATATAATGGTCAGTGATTTAAAATGCTCCACGACAGCTGAAATAACAGTGGCCCTGCTGACTTGAAATGCACAGGGGACTCTAAAAGCATTTGTTGTCTTAGGGAATGTTACATTTTGTTCATAGACGTTGTGAAATGCGCCTTATGCAGAACGCTAAAGGGAAAGACCCGAGAGAGCAAGAGACACGGTGCATGTCTCTTGTGTGGTGTCAAGCAGCTGACCGTGAGGCAGGTACAACTGCAATCGCTTCCATGAAGGATATTATTTAAAAACGAGAATGCCCAATTCCCCTTGTCTTTGACTCTCAGCACCAAATGTTTTGGGGTTTTGTATCCAATGGTGGGGCACCAATACTACTAAGTGTTAGTCTTTCCTCTCCCTCTGTGTGCCTCTCTGGGATACAATATGGTCCGCGGAGCTGAAATGAAAGCTGAGAGCCTCGAGTTCCACTCCGCTGTTGGGTGCTGATGTAAAGCCAAAAAACTAAATAATGGAGGCTCTGACCCTAGCTTGCTGTGTGATTTTATTTTCCTCAAGTCGCAATCTCTTCAAGCCTTTATTCCCCACCTCTGAGTAGAAGATCATAGTACTTACCTAGTCCTACCGTTGTGGTGAAGATGAAGTAGGACCAGCTTCCCCTAACTAATTCTCGCTGCGGGGAACTGAAAGACAATATTAAAAAAAAAAAGTGGTGTTGTGGTGTATAATAGTACTTTCTAGAGATCTCCAACTAAGATATGGACCCCATTGTGCCAGGCCCTTAATAGCTTCCCAACTAATTAGAAAGGTCACTGGGTGCAAAGGGAACACAGGAGCAAAGTATCTTGTCCAAGATCAGATAGGTTAATTGCACAGCTGCCCTAGAACACAGGTAGTCTGAATAGAACTGATTGGGGAATTTTTTGACAAGACTTTTCTTGACAAAAAATGCCAGTTGGTCAAAACTGAAACCGTTCATGGGGCATGGGCAGTTTTTGATGAATGTCCTGACCTGGGAAAAGTTGGGTTTTTACCAAAATTGTAGCAATACCCCATTGTGACACTTATGAAACAAAGGTTTTTGTTTAGGAACAAATTTACATATAGAAATTGGACTTAATTGATCCTAAAAACAGATTTAAAAGGAAAAAAGGTCAAGGCAGGAATGAAATGTTTCAAAATTAATCAAAACGTTTCACTGCAGTGACCCAAACCAAGCTTGGTTGGTTGGGTTTTTAATTTGTCAGTTTGCAAAAATTGTCAAGACTTAGAAAATACTTTCCTGAATTGGGAGAAGAAATCAGTCTCAAATCTTCACGGCCTGGAAAACCATTTTCCACCAAGCCCTACTCCTAAGTCACTGGCCAATACCCTATTTGCTAGATCACACTGCCTCATCAGACAGGGATGTTCTCGTATGGAGAGTCAAACCCTGCTTAGGGTTAAGTCCGACTCCTGCACAATGTGGTCTGTGCAGAGGTGACCAGTAAATGGAATTAACACAATTTCATCACCTGCAGTAATATGTGCTAACGAACCAGGCTCTGAGAGACATCCTCAATCCACAGCTAAACCGAAAGCACAACTTTTGTCTGCCAAGACAAATGGCCCCCACCAGCTCCTGCTCTGATGTGACACCCAGCATGCTTCAAGCTGGGGTTGCCATCGCAATCAGGAAAGTCCAGCGGTGCTTCATGGAGTTGGTCTAGAAGGCGATCAGGGAAGAGTGGTTGGTTTTTAATGGTTCTGCAGAGCTTTCCAACACTTCTACTTTATTTTATAATAAAAAAGGTGCGCAATGCCATCAAGTATTTCTACAGGGGATCTTACTCAGTTCTCACCCCGCTCAGCTGGCTCCTCGGTTCATCTGATGGGGCAGCTACTCATAGCAGAAGTGAGCTGTCCATTTTTGTGGAATCAAAAAGATACAGGCCGTGTCTACACTAGGGTGCTGCAGCTTTGCTGCTGGAGTAGCGTAGTGTACAGGCTTATGATGCTGACAGGAGAGGTTTTTCCATCAATGTAATTAATCGGCTCTCCAAGTGAGTAGCTAGGTTGACAGAAGAAATTGAGCTGCATCTACACCAGTGGTTGTCGTCCTATACCCAATACATGGCATAATTTTTCACAGCCTTAAGCGACATTAGCTAGGCTGCTGTAAATGTAGAACAGACCATTGCGAGGGCAGCTGTTAACTTATTGAAAGTTTTCCCCTGGGCGGGGTTAGTAGAAAGACAGCACATGGGGCATGATCCTGCTCGGGACAGAGCTTTGGGGAGACATAGCAGCATCTTGTGGACTCTGCGGATGCTGACTGGAGACGCAGGAGGGACAAGGAGACCCCCTATGGGGTTGTCCAAGTAAGACGCTAAATCCGCTTTCTCCTATCATATTTATGTAGGCTGAGATTTTCAAAGGAGCCTAAAGGAACAACGTGTCTGACTCACATTGAATTTACATGCCTCATTTTTTTAGGGTTCTTTGAAAATCCCAGCCATAATTGTTAAATAAAAAAAAAAACCTTCACAGAAGCCGGAGCATCCTTCAGAGTGCAAAGGACCCGAGAAAGTCACCCCCAGCTGATTTGTAGCTCCCTGATCAGCGAAGAACAGGGGCTGTGATTCACAACTGAAAGGGCTATCCAGCTGTCTCCTCCTTATGCAACACATGCTAAAACTAATTCCATAGATAATAGCTGGATTTTTCAGTGTTTTAAAACACAGAAGACGCTGGAAAGATGAATTAGCCGTGAACTGGTTGACAAATCGCTACTTGTCCCCATTATTCCCAGTATATCTCTTACACTGGTCTTGGATCAGGCAAGTCATTGATTGTAAAAGGAGCAGAGGCAAAGCACAAGTAAAGCGCAATAATGATGCGAGCAGGGAGACTACAGGAGTACGCCACAGGTTCACTTAACTCCTACTTGGTCGATAAGTTGTTTATTGAAACACATTATTCTTCTGTGCCTGATTCCCAGAAGTGTCGGAGCTGCCTGGAAGACTGTAACAAAACAGGGTGCCGACTCAGTCTGCCATTGATTTTAATAGAAAAGACAGAGCCCTGTGTAATGATGTGTAAAATGATGATTCCCCCAAAATGAATAGCACAGTAGTATAATAAAGATACTCGTTGTCATGGAGTTTTCATACTTCTCACCTTTGCACAAGGCGCCACTGTTGGCTTTTTTACATCATCAACTCCACCATCAGACACAAAAGGGATTATTTAAGGTAATTCATTTAGGGCCGTGGCTGAAGATGGTTCCGATCAAGGCATAGAAAGTAAAAATAAGACAGTTTGATGTGCCTTTTGCTGCTGTGAAATTCTAGCCTCTTGCACGATAGCCATGTTTTATGCTTAAGAATACAGGGTTCCCTATTACTTATATCTGGAATCACAGCTGTATTTATCTAGGCAGGAGTCTCCTAGAAGTGGCTGTTGCCAAGTGCAGAAGGTCAAGCAGACCCCAGAGAGAGAAAATTGAGTAACAACGCTGCACTTATCTCTGTAAAAAACGAGGAGATGCATGCCGAAGGAATTTTCACTGTTTGTGCAAAAACCATGGTCGGCAAAGGTTAAACTGGCAAACTGTAGCTCTTGATGGAAGTCCCCAAAGGTCAGTTTAGCGACAAGTCTACCACTGGGTATCAGACTGAGGAAGACTAGAGCAATGATGAGAATAACACCCAAGAAGGTCACATCAGTGTAAAAACCATTTCTAAACAGCATATCCTCCAGAAAGGAGTGCAATGGACTCACTTAATACAACCCAGCCATGGGCTTGTTGTCAAATGTTTTCCCAACAATGCCGCAACCTCGGTATTTCATTGTGCTGGAACAGGGAGAAACATTGAATCTTTCTTCCCTCCTGCCCTTTCCCAAAGAAACAAAATATATATAGGACAGAAAAAGTTACAATGGTTTTTCAAATGGCATCTGTGGCAAATTGTTATAGGCAAAAGATTTGAGTGCATAGTAGATTAGGAAACTATGGTCAACATGTTGAGTGAAATCCTCAGCTGAGGATTTGACCCCATGCATTAACTGCTAGCTTGTGCGCCCTGCTTGCAAGCTACAGTGATATATGGAGACAAACTCTCACCATTTAGGCCCTGCTGTGACAGTGTTGGCCAATGGCACTTGATGTAAATGACGTTGAAATCCATTCTGAAAACTAGGTAATTGATGGCAGGGAACCCCATTTAAAGCCCATTGAGGTCAAGAAAAAGATGCTCATTGGCTCAATCACTTTACTCTCCACTGGGTGTCCTAAATGAGTTGCCTTCGTGAAATGCAGCCACCTTGCACCTGCAACTCTACGTTACATGATAGCGCTTAGTCTCTTAAAGAGCAGTGAAAAACAATGTCTCCAACCGAAACTGCAGGGTGAATTTAATCAGGTAGAATGTAAACCAAGTTAGAAATTAACTAAGCCCTTCCTATTGCAGATAATAGTGATACACTTACCTAGTGCTTTTCAAGGGAGATCAGTACCATCTCGACTGCACAGAAGGTAAAACTCAAGCACATAGGAGGAAGTGGCTTCCCCAGTATCACCCCGCAGGTTAGTGGCAGAGGTGGGAATTCAGTCTTCTAAGATCCCGTCTACTGTTTTAGCCACTAGACTGCAAATCATCCCACACAGGACAATGCCATCGTTCATGGACACAAGTGGACATGACCTCACTGTTAAATCTCATCCCAGATAGAGAGTTCCCTGCTAGAAGTATTGATGTTTGCAGAATCTGATCATGCTGCAGTATTTATTCATCACTGGCGTCTAATCTTCTGCAATCGTTTGTATTTTATTTACAGGTCCCTCGACTAATGACTGAGCAGGTCTCTTGTCTCGTTGTCTAAGATCTTACCCGATCCCAACCTCACAGCAGCAAAAAAAGAAAGTGAACCGTCAAAATGCAGACACTGCTTCTTTCGATAAGACTCAAAGTGAGTATTGATACAAAAAAGGACATGGAAGAAATCCAATTTCTTGCCTTGTGAATTTAATATTTTTCTCTTTAAGGCGTTTACCTCCCACCTTCGCCACTTAACAAGAAGCTGGTGTCACCCCACAATAGCTTAATTTTGAAAAGAAGGTGGATAGGTATGGGGGAAAAGGTATAATTATGGGTGGAATCTGGGATTTTTATCAGATTGGGACACCGTAGAAGGCTTTCTTCGCAAAGCGTACTGTTGAAAAAGGCAACGATTGTGTCTTTCCCACCACCATTGTCAAAGCTACAGTCAGTCAAATCTTCCCTGTTATTAAATGGTGCTCTGCAAGTCTGCATTGTGAAACAGAAAGATATAATCACAGGTGCCAGACATGGGGAGAAAGCTGATCCAGAGGTGTGGGGCGGGGGGGAAAAGAAAACACAAAGATGAGCTGAATAAAAACACAAAGATGATGTGTAAAAATCAGATTACAGGGGCAGGGAAGGTGGGAGTAAAATGAAGCAGAAAAAAACATCCATTTCTTGTTGGTGGTTTTTTGTTGTGCGGGGAGGTGCTAATGTAGAAGCAACTGAAGAAACTTTGTTGTTTGCCAGCATTTGATTGCAGCACTTACTATATGCAGCCGCGTAGTCAATTCATAGCTTATGCACTTGTTGCCTTGTCATTGGTGGAGTAAATTGCAACCAGCATTAATGCACAATAGACCTCATCCTGCCAAGTCTGGAATGCTTTTGAGAAGGGCGTGATGCTCTCAACTCCCATCAGACTTGAGTGTTCAGCCCTTCTCAGGAGGTACCCAGTACCTGACAGGATCAGGCCCACAAGTCCAAGCTTCATTGCAGTGAGGCTAGCCCTGGAGCAGATCCCACAAGCTCTTCAGGAGCTTGTGTTTTATTACCCACACTAGTGGATGTGACAGACAATAGATGCCACCAGTACAGGCTTCTGCCTACGTGACAGATGGTTTGGAGAACTCCAGGGGGGTCAGCCATTCTGCCTGCCTGGAACTCATTGCACTGGCACTGCTTTAGACAGATTACGCCTTTTGAAGAGCGTTGCTCCACAGAAGCTCGGCTTCACTTCCTGTGATATTTAGCTAGTAACAGTTCCCTTTCTGACCTTCCGCACTAGCGTTGTGTATTTCACACAAGCCTATCCTTTCTTTGAGCTAAGGGGCTTTCCACATGCAAATTTGCCCTGATTTGTTAAACCGGTGCAGAGCCCCATGCCAGCCCTTGTTTCAGTCTGTTTGGCTTGTTTAACTTTAGCCTGTTCTGAATGGATTTAAGTGAAATCAGAACTTCCATATTGCCTCTTTTCATCAGTTTAAAAGTATGCCTTTAGGTAAACTTAGTGTAACTTGGCTGGTAGAAAAACCCGAACTCTCTGGCTGGTTTATTACAACTTCCTGAGTGGAAGATCTCGATCTAATCATGTGCAGAGGAACATTTTTCTCCAAACAAAGCTGCTTAAGCATGTTAATTGTGGGGTACGGTTCTTGGCTACAAAATAAAAATCACACCTTGAGATCAAAAGAGAGGCCAAAAGACAATGAATGAAATCTTGGCCGCACTGAAGTCAATGGGAACTTTGCCATTGACTTCAGTGGAACCAGGGTTTCACCCTGCCTATCTTTTTAAAAGATATTCTATTATTCAAACAGCCATAGTGTCAATGCAGGAATTACTGGGTGATGTTCTTTGGCCTGTGTCATGTGGGAGGACAGACTAGAAGATCATAGCCGTCCCTCTTAATTAAAAGCCAAATCCATTAGCTGATGCTAATCTTCCATCACACTTTGCATCTGTTACAACACACCAGGTTTGTATTTTTTAGAATCCAGATCTAGCTCATCCCATTTTGCCCATTAAGTGAGAGAAAACTGAAAACTTTTACGTGACGTCCTCTAAATGTAGGTGGTTCGGATCTATAATCTTGTAACACTCTCCTCCAAGACAGGTAAGGTTAATACTGAACAATCCTGCCACATCAGGATCATTTTGTTTCAAAATCTACTATATTTCAATTGCTATAGATTGTTAGTGACGCTTCTGTAAACAGATGCTTCTGAAAAGAGATGATATAAGATGCTATAGATCTGTTTGCTGGCAAGATTATCACAAAGGCAAAAGGCCCAGGCTGCCACTGAAAGACAATCTAGTTGACAGCTTCAGCAGTCATCCTTATGCAGTCTGTAAAATGCTAGTGTTACTATGTGCCAATAATGGCCTTGGACCCTTAGGGTTAAACTTTCAACCTGGCCGTTAGGTATAGAATGTACGCAATGTGAAATGGTTTGTTAAATGATTATAAAATGGCACTCTTGGCAATGCCGGTTTCTCATCTTAAACCCATTTACCGTACTTAGGAAATTATGTCTGGGCTTGGAACGCAACAGGATCACAGACTCACCTCTTACTCATTGAAAGAATTTTATCTTTGCTCAGCACTGAAATAATAATACCTAGCTCTTATCTAGTGTGTTTCATCCACAGACCTTGGACTACTTTACAAGAGGCCAGTGTCATTATCCCCATTTTACAGATGGGGACACTGAGGCACAGAGAGGGGACGTGAGTTGCCCAACATCCTCCAATGTGTTATTTTGGAAGTGGGGCACTTTGTCAATGACCTTTTCAGGCCTAGGGGCTTGATTGCTGCATTCAGAGAAATTATTCCACCAGTGTTGGCTTGATAGCATTTAATTTGTGTTTCTGCTAGGGAATAACACAAAATAATTAAAATTAATCTATTGCCTAAGACTCTCTGGTAGCCATTATAACGTATCCTGCAGCCTTTGAGATCTTCATGGCAGTAACAGGGATAAAATTAGACCCTCCTGCTGCAAATGCGCAGGACTCTGCCACTTAAACTAAATTAATAACTTCTTTAGCTTTCAGCAGCAGAGAGCCTATGACGCACCGCTCTCATTGCACCCGGTGGAGGATAGGAGTGCCCCCTGCAAGGCTGTTTATACCATATGTTTCTCTTCACGTAAAGGAGAGCACGCAATAGAAGTAGCTGTGGGTATGTCTACACTGCAGCCAGGTGGACAGACTTGTGCCGGCTTGCTAACAACAGGAGTGTTGACATTGGGGCAAGGTGGCAGTTGAGCCTGCGCGACCCTTCGCGCCCAGGTTCTGAGTTCAAGCAGCTAGCCGGAGCCACCACATCCACACTGCTATTTTTAATGCTCTAGCTTGAGCAAAACAAATAAGCCTGTCTACTTGGCCTGGGAGGCACGCTCCCCAATGCAGTGTAGACATACCTGGAGATCTACTTGCTTATGTTTTGGTGGCACCTACGTTTGCAGACCCTACCAATACTTGTTTTGGACCGTTCACCAGAGGAAAAACACAGCTGTAAGAGACCCTGTTCTGTGGAGAACTCATGACTACGTTAGAGACTATCTGTGCTACACTATCATGACAGACGATTGGGGACCTTTCTATGCTAGTGATTTGATTCCTATATAAATCCATCCTATGTGATGCAGCCCCACTGCTCTTTACTTCGTGATGGATCATGCCATGGGATCCAGAAGCTTTCACGTGTTGGTTAATGCTCTGTCCATGAATCCCAGAGTCCAATGTGCCTCCTGCCACACAACAGGTCATATCTCGGGAGGGGTTGTTTCTGTATCCTCTCGCTTTGACTTTATCCATGGCATCTATCAGAAGTGTGACAGTGAAGTTAGAAATGCACAATAAGATAAACTGGAACATATTGATCCAATTTACAATAGCATTACAAATCTCCAAATCATTACATCCTAGTAATAACTAATTTTTATGTAACTAAATGGTTTTATCTGCTCCACAGCACTTCATAAGAACAAGGAAATATGCTAGTTCATATAGCTACTTCTTCCCAGTCTTTGGTAGAAGAAATTTCATTTCCTCTATAACAGGTCTGTGCCATACGTCTGTTTTCTCTCTCTGTCTCACCCATAGCATTTGCAAAATATCACCTTCTTTGAAGTTTTTATTTAAATAAATAGTGCCCTGCTTTTCTTCCAAAAGCAGATTTTAGGAAAATAAACCAAAAAGTGCTGTTTTATATTATCTATTTTACAGGCAAAACACTGACAAGTGTGTGTAATGACAGATGCAGTCTCTGCACCTGAAACCAGCTCCACTAACATGTTGTTAATGTGGTGAATGAATGTGGGGCTTTATCAATCCTGCCTGATGTTAGACATAAGGCAAAGATTTCCTTTCCAAACAGGGAGAGGAATAGACTTGTCATGGAGGCACTGAAAAGGAATTCAAGAGATCAGGATTCAATTTTTTGGTCTGCCACAGACTGCTCTATGTAATCTTGGGCAAGTCATTTAGGGCATGTGTCCAATGCAGAGAGAGGAGTAATTTACAGCTTGGGCAGACATACCCAAGCTAACTAAGCGGCTAACTAAAAATAGCACGGAGGACATGGCAGCCCACACTTCAACCTAGAAGGCAGACGGGTTTGTGCAGCCCCCAGCTGAACGCCACCCTGCCATGTCCCCACAGCTATTTTTAGTGTGCTGTCCAGACCAAAGCTAGTGCAGGTACATTGACATGATCTGTAAATCACCACTGTGGCCAGGTGCAATGCACAGCTACCCTTAAGATCTCCATGCTTTGGTTTTCCATTTGCAAAATAAGGGTAACACCAGTTACTGCTTTTGTAACGTGCTTTATCTATGTAAGAGGCAGGTTCATGGTTATTATCTGCAAAGTGTAGCTATTACTTACTTTTCTCCCTTATCTCTCACCTTTTTGGCCTGTGAGTTCTTCAGTACCAGGGCTGTCTTTTACTCTGTTCATTTGCAGTGCCAAGATGGGACCCCGATCTTAGTTGGGGTCTCTCATGGCTACCGTACCACAAACTAATAACAATGAATAACCACACCTCCCTCTTCCAACCTGTCTTTTGCACTTTACAAAACAAAGGCAATATGAAGAAATCACACAGGCACAAGGAGGTCCCAAATAACTGGTTACTAAACATACATAAACCTGCCAGGCTTACTGATGGACACTTTGCTGCTCTGACTGAATTCTGGTGGCTTCTAAAAGACAGAACACAATGAGAATCAGTAGAGAGCTCTCAAGTAGTTAAAAGGATACCGTCTTATTTCTATACACTACAGCATCCGCAGCCTGCAGTAGGCCTGATAGTTGAGTCTTCAGATGTACTCACTTGAACAGTTGAACTGATCAGTAGTTTTGGGAGGTAGAGGGAAGTGAAATGCTGTAGTTAGGCCACCATGCGTCTTCAGGGATAATTTATTGGTTCTTTAAGAAAAATTGTCTCCTTTTTTGAGGGGAGGGTGTTTCTGTTTTTTTGTTTTAAGGAAAAAGAGTCGAAGAGACAAAGGGCAGTTAGCTTTCCAACTTCCATTCATTTGCAATTGGAATTGTACACATAACTGCCCTTTTGTTCTTTTGAAAATCTCCCCTTTCATTTATAGTGATGCTGTTTAGTTCTTGATTGAACGGGCTCACTAAAGTCCTTCCCTTATTCACCAAGAAGAGAAAGCAGCACAGCCAATATCCTTGCACCACCTTTCCAATTTGCTCCAAATTGGCCCTGAAGGTGTAGGGGTTAGAAGGAAATTCAGTCTCCATGGCTCATTCATTTACCTCTCAACTGAGTCTGCCAACAAGGGATCTAAGTCGTTCTGTTTATAGGGGTGGTTTTGTGATAAGAGTACTTGTTCACTAGGAACTGGATGGAAACCACCAACTTATTTCACATGTGTCCTCAAATGGTAATCTGATGGCAAGTGTTTGCCATTTATGTAGTGATGGACAGTATGAATTAAATCTTTTTTGTACATATTGGGCCAGACTCATAGCTGGTGAAGATCAGCATTGCTCTATGAATTTCAGTTCATCTAGGCTGAATGAGGCCCTGGCCCAAACTTTCAGCTAAAGTTATGTATTAGTTATAATAAAGAGACCTGGGCAGGTGGCAAAAGGGATAACCTTGCACAAAGACGTGGTCAGAAGTCAGCTGCAAAGGCTGAGAAAAAATCTTGTGATGACCAACAGGCAAGGTGTGCTTTCTGCTGTTACCATCTTGCTCAGACCCTAAAACAGTGTTGCTTCCTTTCAGCAAGATCCATATTAATACAAACTCAGCAATATTAAGTAGATTGTGAAACTACTTGTACATCACAGTGCTGCTGTTCTGTTTTTTTTATTATGATTATTAAAGCAATGCTACAAACTGTGTTCTCTCAGCCCAGTCGTGCACTTGTCTTCTGCCCAGTGTGGATAATTTGCCATGGAGAGGTAGCTAATAGCTAGTGATCAGCTGCCTTTACGGAGTCGCTGGTGATTGCTAACAAGCCTGTTTTGTTGCTCGAGTGCTGTCAGTTTTCCCTGTAAGAACCTGAAATCTACATGGGATTTCTAAATGAACTGCTGCAGCTGCGGGATCTTTTAGCAACATTTAGCATCAAACCACATCATGAATTCTTAAAGAATCAGAGACACTCCAGCAGTAAAAGGCCTTAATTTAGTGGTCTCCCACTAACTGCTGTTACCAGTTTTCACAGTGGCTTCAGTGGATTGTCTTTATGGAAAATGAAAGCATAGTCATGTAAAGGTGGATAGAATATTAATCCGTACAGCATCTGTGATGATCCAGCTGAACAGCTGCCTGACAGACATTTGGATCCTGAATGTTCTCCATCATCGCTGACAAGGGACCTGGTCCGCACGCATCTTTATCTCTTAGCTCATCTGCTTCGCTTCCTCCACTCTGGCTTCTTTGCATCTGACCTTGCCCTGTTTTGGTCTATCCAAAATTGTGCCTTCACAGTCTCTCTCTCTCTCTCTCTCTCTCTCTCCTGCTGGCCTGACTGTCACTCCCCTATTTCAATTCCCTTCCATATTGGATTCTCGCCTCTTGTCCTCTCCTAAGGGCCCACCACAATGACACTTCTACATTCACTCCACCTCCCATGTATGCTGAATCCAAGCGATTCTCCTAAATGGCCCTTTGGGATCCTTTACCCTTCTTCTGTGTGGCCTAAATAAACATGTAGCTTCATCCCTACTTCCTTCACTTAAGTACTTCAAAACAGACCTCTCAGTACAGAGGAGCTTCCTCAGATGTGGTTCTAGATCCTTTCTTTTCCACCTTGACTTAGGCCTCTCATTTTTCTCTACTGGGCAACATTCTGTTCTCTTTCTCCAGTGTAAAAGCCATAGTGACTCTTGGACATCCTGACGTTGGGGCCTTTCTTGACTCTAAGTTCTCCTCCTCACATGTATCCTGGGCCTCATTCCCCACCACCTGGTACCTCGTGGTGTTTACCTCTCTGCACAGTGAGTGCAAGAAGGCATCAAGTGCCCCCACTCAACACAGATGTTCATGACACACAGTGTGAGGCTATGGAGATTGAGGTCCCCTTGTGTCTACAAATCTGCCTAACGCCATTTGTGCAATATTGTCCATGGGTGCCTTGGCTCCATCTCTATTGGGCACCTCTTGGCTTTACTACTGCAACTCCAGTCTCTGTGGCATCACCAATTGTCTACTCTCAGGACTTCAGCAAGGACAGAACACTGCTCCTGGCTTTCCTACAAGAAACAAGACCACATCAAAGCCCGCTTCAAACAAAGGTTTCCCATTCATTTCAGGAGGACACAGTAAAAAAAATGATCTTTGTGGACCAGCTGCCCTTCATTAGACCTACATGACTTGTACCAGCTGAGGATCTGATCCCAAGCTTGTCTACGTACTGCCCTACCTCCCTTCACGATCTACCCCTGCCTTCTTTCTGTCACTTAACACAGTTTTGCTACTGGTGGTGCAAGAGATTTGTCAGCAGCTCCTTCCACCCAGAAAAGCTGACCTGAATCTTTTTGCCTTATCATCGAAATGTAGTTTCAAATATGGTGTAATAACAACTCTTTTCCCTGTTGCCTAGTCTGCTTCACTTCTTTCACCCGCTATTTATTTTAGGTTTGTAACGGCATCATTTTATTTTGCAAAGCACAGTTGGCATGCCAGACTCTGGGCAAAAAAGAGTTGTATTGTGTGGCTAAACTGAGAGGATTTCAGAGAAATTCTACTGGTGTCATTCTTTTCAGCTTGCTAAGTGCTTTTTTGGTATTATTCTTTCATTTCATAGAAATCAGTATCCGTGGAATTATTGTCCTTTGTTTTATAGCCTGCATATTGCGTTTTGAAAAGGTTGTGAGACGCTCTCTCATAATGGGGAGGATTTCCTAAACCTTTTTTCATTGCCTTACAATTTATTTTATCTGAGTCTATAAAACAGGATTTTCAACTGTATAATGGTGCCACAATAGGGTTCAGAACCCTAATGTAAGAGACTATCTTCTCTAGTGACTGCAGCCAGTATCGGTACAGGTGTAGGTGATAGTTGTTTGTGGCAGGCAACAGCTAATGTATGTATGTTAATATGTATACACTAAGACGTAGCTCAACTGGTGGCAACCCTAGTATAGACAAGGCTGCAGCTACATCCAGTGTTGTTACCACCACTAAGCAGGTTTAAATGACGCACTGATAAAAAGGCTGGGAGCTTCTGGAGACTTACGTAAGCCATGGCTTCCAGCAAAGCTGCCACTTCTATCAGGGCTCCCAGCAGCAGGAACCTTCTTCCTAAAAGTCTTAAGTGTAGACAGGGCGCACGGGCCCAATCCTGCTCCTACACACTGCTCTTTGTAAGAGGATTCCTGGGCCCACATGAAGACGTTGCCTTTCGAACTGATCCTGCAGGGTGCTAAACACCCACAGTCCAAGGGGGGGCCCCAGGCAGGCCCAGAGTTCCCCTTATGTGGAGTACCTTGCAGGACCAGGGCCACCATCGGTAGGATTTTTAAAAGCTCTCTGCACCTCATTAACGCAAATGGCAAAACTCCCATTGACTTCAGTGGGGGCAGCAGCTGGGTCCTAACTGTTTGCTGTCAGGAGCTGAGTGTTTATTCTCAGTGGGAAGCTGGCTGCCCTTGGTTCCCATTGACTTCAGCAGGCACCGTCTGTGCTCCGCATTTCCTACTACCAGACCTTGAGTGCCCACAATATTCCGTTCTCCAGACAGTGAGACTGACTATTCTAGTGCAGTTTTAAAACCCCCCAAAAGCCTTGCTTAGCCTGATTAATGTCACTTATTTAGAAAAGAAAGCAAAAACAAACCCCAAGCAGTTGCTTGTCTGCTGACAAATTATTCAGTGCAAGTTTCAGGCTGAGGTGAATTAATCTGGGATTTATATAATGGAAACGTCAAGAGACTCTTAAGTATAGCCAATTGCCAGGCACCATTCTAATACATACATAGAAGGGGGGGCGGGGAGAAACTAGCTAGCCTTCAGTGCTGAAAATTGCCATAGGAAATCTCACTGAGGCCATCAGAAAGCTCTTTTATGATTTAATGTTTGAGGTCCTGCCATGCCATCTCCAAAGCAATCAGTCTTTGTTCTTTCATTAATAAAATGGCATAACGATGAGTGAGGGTAAATCCACACAAAGGGCTTGATTCATGCACTACCTCTACAAGCCAATTACACAGAGTTCTGATGGACTTAGACTTTTTCCTTCCTTCCCACCCTATATAAAGTAAGAGTTTTAAGATCTATGAAACCTCAATTTCCCCCTGCAAACAAATAATGATGCTTTGCTCAACTCCTGAGCACTGTACAAAGCTTAGGAAAGGGGAAATGTTACGCAGGGAAAAAGAAACACTTCAAAGAGCTCGATGGCACTAGATGAGTGGGGGGCAAAAGAAATACATGTGAAATAAAGAAGCAGGCTCCTACCTGGTTTTAGTCATTCCAGCTATTTCAGAGTGACATACAATAACTAATGTAATCTGAGCTTCATCTAACAAGGCCACATATTCCCACTTGATATGAATTAAAAACAAAATACCACTAAGTACAGATAAATAAAGGGATTGAATGCTTATTTTGATCAAAATTGGAGGGTTTTTTATTATTTTTTAAACAGTCCTGGTCAAAAAGCTGGGGGAGGAGGTGGTAATTAAGGGAAAACTTTTTTAATTAAAAATTGCTGGAAAATTTTATTCCCAAATTGAAATTTTTCAAAAGATTTTCTTTTTTTAAAAAAAAAGCATGTAAGATTTTGATGAAATGTAGAAAATAGAGCCGATCAGAAAACATTTTCTTTTTACCACAGAACACAAGTTTTCAAAAAATCTTCAGCCAAAAATAAAAAAAAAATTAGGTTTTGCCCCAAAGTGTTTGGTTTTTCAGTTTTCCTGTAAAAATGGACTTTTTTTTTTTTTTAAAGGAAATGAGATGCTTTCTGTGGGAAATCTTTGTTTAGTCAAAAACTCAATTTCCCATCTAAAAAAAAAATTGCATTAAACAGAAGCTGTTATAATGCAACAGTGGTTCCTGGTGTGTCAAATGAGTTTGTGTCCTTAATCCTGTTTCTATTGAAAAGGGGTGTGTGTAGCAATTAGCCTCTTTGGTGGTACTCTCTGCAGAGAGGCCAAGAATCAATTGGTCATGGAAACTGAGGCATTGTTAATGGGAGAAAGTTGCACCAGTTTAACTGAAAGTGTGATTTTTAAAAGGATTTTGTTTAACCCATGCAAAAGACCACGTGTGTCCTTTTGATTGTTTAAGAGTGATTTAGGTTTGGTTTATTTTAAACGTGTTCCCAAATCATAGGTTTTATTGTATTTTTTTTCTTTGAAGGCCAGAAGAGCCCATTTGATCATTTAGTCTGATGTCCTGTATAACACAGGCCAGACAGTTTCACCCAGTTTCCCCTATACTGAGCCCAATAACGTACATCTGGCCAAAGAGTATCTTAAAGAGAGGCATCCAGGCTTGAATTAAGGACTTCAAAGGATGGAGAAACTACCATTTCCCATGGTAGTTTAGGCCAGTGGTTAATCACCTTCATCGTTAAAGATTTGTGCCTTATGTCTAACGTGTATTTGTCTGGCTTTAACTTCCTGCTATTGGTTCTGGTCTTTCTCTGCTTACTTGATTGAAGCCAGTCCAAAATAAGCCTCCTGTGAAGAGACCCTGACTCTGGTATGAAGGAAGTTGCTCCTCAGGCCTGGCTCCAGGCTAATGAGATACACCTGTAAGGCTTCCTCAGCGTGGAGGAAGAGGAGCTTAAAAGGGGGGAACCGTGGCCCAGAAAGGAGGTTGCTCTGTCCAAAGACTGCTGGCAACTGGGTGAGCTATGACACTGCTCGGCTTGATGGTAAGCCACCATGCCCCAAAGAGGGGTTGAAGATAAACCCAGAAAAGGGGCTATAGACTCTTAGACCGAGCCCTGAGAGCTGAGTCTAGGTGCTGCCTGAGAGATTGGGCTTGTTCCAGTGAGATCTTTCTTCTCTTGCCAAGGGGAAGGTGGAGTAAGCCAAACCCTGGCCTGTGAGCAATACATTTCCCATCCCTCCCCGGCGAGGCTGCTAACGGGGGGAGAAATAAGAGGAAGGCTATTGTGCCCCCCCACACCCCTGGTTAAACTGAACTAATAGTATGCACCCAGCCTTTATATGGGTTTGTGTGCACATAGGCCTCAGATGGCCCTCTTGCCTCTACAAGGGGAGGTAAGCCAGTCAGGATTTGGAGGTGCAATGGCCTGTGCTACACCTGTTCTGGGGTACCTCACATAAGTTTTACCTTTGCTCCTAAAACAAAACAAGCAAGCAAAACGAATGCATGAGAGTGTGGGCATGTTATGTTTGTGCTGGCTTGCCAAAACTCGCATCCCCTTGGCATGCAACACTGGGGAAGTCATGCTTCTCTCTTAATTTGCACTTCTACAGTGCTTGCTGTTTGTGGATTTCAAAGTATTTTATGAGCATTCATTAATTGAACAATCCTCCCAACAATCCCAGGATGTAATATCCTTTCTGGGAAGTAGTGTTTTCTCCAATGAATGTAACACAGAAGGATCTGTTAGAATATCTCTGCCACTAAGTGGCTGTGGGACTCTAAGCAAATCGTTTTACCTTCCCGTACCTTGATATCCTGATTTGTAAGCTGTGGTTAATGCATCCAGCCCATCTTTGAGATGTAGGGGTGAAAAAGCACTAAATACAAAATAATTGTTAAAAGTATGCTCATTGTACACATAGGGAAACTGAGGCATAGAGATTTAAACATAACAATGTTACTTACGCTTTGAAAATGCAAAAGGCTATCATTAACTCATTAATCCTTACAGTACCTCCTGTAAAGTAATTGTGTACGTACAGTCATGAATAAAAGTTCTATAGAAAAAAGAACCGAAAAGTAGAGTCTCCGTTGAGCACTAGAAGACCCATAAATCTTAATACATAGTCAACACAGCAAGAAAAGCTTAAGACAATAAAACAATCCAAATCCATGTTATGAAGTCATCCAAAGGACCAGTCATATCAGATATCAAAAAAGAGATTTTTTTTTGCTAGAGAAAATGTGATCTGGCATCTTTCTCAGCCTCAGTGTTTTCCTTTGAAAGGGTCCTTTGTTCTGCAGGGCTAAGAATGAAATTAAATCACAGCTGATATAAATGCTGATTTTTTTGAATGGCTGGGAGCCAAAGCCATATCCCCTAGCAACCCCATGCCCCTCCCATCATGTCATGCTTCTCCCCAGCCTCCAGACTAAGAAAGGGATAAATCTAAACGTTGGTTACCTCGCTGAAAACACTGTGATGGGAGAATAGAAGCTGAAAGGATGTTGTCATGGCAAGCACCTGTGAGGGATGGTCTTGGTATTCTTAACCTTGCCTGAGCATGTGTGGGGAATGGACTAGATGACCTCTTGAGGTCCTGTCCTGCCCTACATTTCTGTGATTCAGGTATGCGGAGACCTTTATCTTTGTGAAATGAAAATAGATCAGGTGGAAACCACAGTAATCTCCAAAATGTGATCATAAATTACCACAGCTGGTTAAATTATTTATTCTGATTTCTTTTCCCTTTCATCTGTGAATTGTTAATGAACCAATACTGATTTCAGAGAACCTACTTATTTTATAAGTATCCTTCAGAAACTTAGGCTGGAAAATTTTCTTAGCAAAGCCAGTTCTCTCACTGTTCTCTCTGTGTATTTATGATGTCTAATTCATTTTTATGGGGTATCTGAGTGGTAACGTCACATGGCATTGTTTTTGTTTACTGATTGGATGACTCAGACTTTTTAAATTAGGGAATGGGGAATGGAATAATTAATAAAATTAATTATTAATAATTAATAAAATGATTTTTTGGGTGAATATTGGTTCGTGAAGATAGTAGAACATGTAAAAATTTTGTAAATGCCCAGGTGTTTTCTGAATGCGCAGGAATCCCAGCCAATCAAACGTATCACTGTCACTCCCAAAAATATTCATGAAGCTTTTTATTTTATTTTAATCAGCCAGTTCTCTGAGGTCTTGATCCTGTTTTCTCATGGAAGTTTGTGGAAAGAAACCCATTAATTGCATTGGGAGTTGGCTGTGGTGTAATTTTGAAGTTTAAGTTTCACATTTGCTGGCAAGAAGGAAACATTTTTATAGCAACCTCTATTTTTTCTTTTAATTTTAAAATGGCAGCAGTTGGAAACTCCTCAGAGCTTTGAGATGTTGGAAGAAGTCTCAGAGGAGATGGATTAGTGTGCAGCGGGCTTCTGATAAGCCAAAGGGGCATTACGAAGGCAATTTATCACATGGCTCTGCAGTTTGTCACAGGTATCTCCAAAGCACATATATGCACAGCTAGTCTACTGCACTCTATAAAACATATGAGTTTCTGCTTTGTGAAGGATATTATCTCGTGTGTGTTACACATCTCTCATCAAATCGTGTAAATGAACCAGAATAGCTCCAGGCAATCACTCAATATTGATTATCTGATTCGCTGAAAGATCTTGCAGCAGGAATTGCTCAACATTATTTATTCAGGGCTCCATTTCATATTTAAAAAACATAGTAAACTACTCTTAAATCCACTGGCTGTACCCAACTGTCAACTACTAACCACAGCAGAGGGCAAAGAGCGCACGTAAGTGAATCTGGGGCATTGCCTTAGTTGGTGGCTTCACCGGTGCAAAACCTAGTTCATGCAGGCAACATCATGATTGTACCAATGCAACGTATTCCAGTTTCAAGCCGACATATGGTGCACCAGATGCAAATTGCAGCTTAGAGCTATTTAGCCTCTCTACAATAGGACTGTGCACTGGCACAATTACGCTGGTGTATAGACAAGGCCTGAAGTACAATTGCAGGCAGATCTGAGAAAGTGGCTCGCTCATCGCTACAATGTTCACTGTCATCCTGTCAGGCACGTGTGTCTCATTTGAGAGTGTATCTGTCTTCAATCCAAATTCTAGGCACAGTGCTAAACCAGGGGAGAGGCATCCACTACACATGAACGGCCAGCTCACAAAGCTTTGTTTTATTGAAACCATCAGGCTTGGCTGAAATCTCCAGTCTCAGCAGAGAAAAACTGATGACTTCATTCCTGGAGCTGCTTTAGTGTAAGCTTCTCTTTCACGGATCTATTAGGAAGTTCCCTGAGCGGGAAACCCAGCTGCCAAATTAATCACGCCTTCCCAGCAGACACGTCCGGGGGTATGTCTACATTACAAATAAACACTTTCGGCTGGCCCATGTCAGCTGACTTGGCTTTGCAGGGCTATAGAACTGCAGGGTAGATGCCTGGACTTGGGATCCCAGCCCAGATGTCTCTTGGGGTTTCAGAGCCCAGGTTCCAGCTTGACCTTGCCACCTACGTGGCAGTTTTATAGCCCCAAAGCTCTGTGAACCCAAGTTAGCTGACGCGGGCCAGCCAGGAGTGTTTAACTGCAGTGTAGACATACCCTGAAAGGCTCAGGAGCCTAGGTTATCTGAAACTGGAATGAGAATGGCTGTTCTGCAGATATTTTCAAGTTTGAGCAACCTCCGAAGGGTCACATTCTCCGTTGGTGCAAATTGGCAGTAATTCCCTTGCCTTCAATGGAGCTATGTTGCTTTACACCAGTTGAAGCTCTGGCCCAAAACATAGTTTGGGGGAGGCAGAGGGAGGTAGGAGGAGACTTCAATCCACTGCCTTTTTTTTTTTTTACTCTTTAATTAAAAGCAGGTTTTTTTAATGTTTGCAGTGGGAAACTGTAATTTAGTTTTAGAATTTCCCATTTAATACTCCCCTAATGCCTGTGAAAAGCTTTGAGTTGCAGTTCATGATTTGAATCTTTATGGGTAATTAGCTGGCAGACTGACTAGGAGAAAAGCAGGTATATATTTTCAGAGCCTCGGGGAACAGGCTGGGAAGGGAAGAGGAGGCCAGAGGCTTGAAGTCTCAGGCAGTTTTGCTATTAGAAAAAATGTCCCATCTTTATTTATTTAAAGATTCATGAGCTGAGTTCTGCTTGATGCAGAATCACGTCAGCTAACCGTGATTAAACTGTATTTAGACCAGGCCTTGGAGTCACACTTACTTACTGTGGAGTTGAAAGGGGTAATTATTAAATAGTGAGATGCCAAGTCATTTTATTTTAAAATTACCACAAATATTTAGTTTAGAGAAAGAAGAAATGGCAGGCCAGCTCTTACTATTTGTGTCTCGTACAGCCAACTGGGGTCTGACTCCTACGCTTTTAGTCAGATGGGTTTTTACGAAGTTTAGGGCAGTGGTTCTCACCCAGGGATTACACAGAGGTCTTCCAGGGAGTACAGCAACCCATCTTGCTATTTGCCTAGTTTTACAACAGGCTGCATAAAAAGCGCTAGCCAAGTCAGTACAAACTAAAATTTCATACAGACAAGATGAGAAAGTAAGCAGTTTTTCAGTAATGGTGTGCTGTGATATTTTTGTATTATGTCTGATTTTTGTAAGCAAGAAACTTGGAGTACATGAGAGTACATGCGAAATCAGACTCCTGAAAGGGGTGCAGAAGTCTAGAAAGGTTGAGAGTCACTGGTTATGGGGACACCAAGATCAAAACTAAGCAAAATGAACACCCTTATTAACAACAACATTTTATTATTAAAGAGAGAGAGAAAACATTAAACAAAACCACACAAATGATGAATTGGTTACTTCTGTTTATAATCTCTTCTGTATTCTCTTTGTGGAGAGCTTTTAACAGAGATTACACCCTTCAGAGTGAGGTAAATGAAGACCAAATTGGATTATTTCCCCAAAATTATAGTGAATTCAGTTTTAGTATCTTATATACATAAAACTGTTTATGTGTGGGCACAATAATTTAAGGGTAAGAAAGCCTATCTAGTTATTAATAACCTAAGCAGTTTATAATTGGGCAAAGTAAGCAATGTTAACTAAATCCTTAGAAGCAGCCATTTCAGAAGCCATTCTAAAACAGCTAATTACGAAGATAAAGAATTTTACATCAAATTAAATCACATTATTTCTCTGTTTACCAGTATTTACCTCCTGTCTCCTCTCGAGGAATAAATGGTCTAACCATCTGGGGATTAAGAGGAGAAATAGTTACTAATTTAATTTACAGCAGCAGTTCAGCATCACCACACAATCATCATGAAGTTTAAATCTGAGCCTTTTGACAGTGTTTTTGTTAACTTTCACTCCCGAATCCCTATTGAAGCTTGGGGGAGGTTTTCCTTGGGTTGGTTGCATCTTCTCTGTTTTTCTTATATATCTGTGTTGGCTTGCTTGTATGGATACACAGGGTGAGGTGTGGAGTGCTTGCTGTCTAAAGCAGAGGAGCAGGGTGGGGTGAAAGGGCTCGCTTCACTTTTATACCTTCTCCTTCCTATTTTCGTGAAATTATAGGAAAACGTACCTCTCTCAGGCTTGTTTTAGGTTCAAGCTGGTTCAATTCTTTCATTGGCTCCCTGCCTTCCTGGGTGGTCCTCATATCTTGTGAATATGTAGTTTATTAATCCATGTGCAACGTGGCCTTTGTTCATCTAGTGGCAAGACAGCATCAGATAACTTTCCAAGCTAGTTTTAACTTTCTTTTATTCAGTACAATCTGAGAGATTCTTTCAGTTCTATTAGTTTGATAGGAAATGAAATCCTATTTTCAAGGAAGTCCAAACACTCCTGTTTTATATAAAACATTTTAGTTCTCAAAACAGTTTTTCAAACAAAAGAACTTTTAGAAAGTCTAGCTTACATTGTTGGTTCGACATGAGTTTTTGGAACAATGATTTTGCTAGTCTTCCTGAGTTTGGTGGTGGTTTGCTTGCATGCTGCCAATAACTAATTAATTTCCGATTTAATACAAATATTCTTTCCTTAAATGCCTTCTTATTTTGGTACCTAATTTAGCAAAGTCATTAGGTTACAGGTTAATACCTGAAGCATTTTATCACTTACATAGCAATGATATTAGAAGCTATATTAGGTGATTTGCATTTATCTCACATTTCTAATTATGCATCTCATAAAGGTATTTGTCATTTCTTATTTTAAGAAATAAACACAAGTTTAAATCATTTCAACTACCAAAACATGTTTTTCCTGGAGTTTAAAAAACACAAACACAGGTTTTCCTTTGAAAAGAAATGGGGTTGGTATGGCCACTTCACAACCCAGATATATGGCTCTGCTAATACACCCTAGATTTCTTTCTACAATTAGGCATCTGAATTAGGCATCATTCATGTTTTATGTGGCTTGTTGTCTTGATGTTTGTTTGTCCTTAGGAGATAAGAGGAGAAACCTTCTGGAATTTCTTGGATTAGCTTTAAGATAAGAATGGCCAAACTGGGTCAGATCAATGGTCCATCTAGTCCAGTATCTCATCTTTGGACAGTGTCCAATGCCAGATGCTTCAGAGGGAATTAACAGAACAGGTCCACTCCCAGCTTGTGGCAATCAGAGGCTAGTAATACCCAGAGCATGGGTTTGCATCCTTGACCATCTCGGCTAATAGCCATTGACGGACCTATCATTGATGAATTTATCTAATTCTTTTTTTAACCCTGTTATGGGTTTGGCCTTCACAAGTTGGCAGTGTGTTATGTGAAGTACTTCCTTTTGCTTGTTTTAAACCTGCTGCCTATTCATTTCACTGGGTCATTCCTGGTTCTTGTGTCATGTGAAGGAATAAGTGAATAAGGAAGTGTCATTTTCTCCATATCATTCACAGTTTCATAGACCTCTATCACCTCCCTTCTTAGTTGTCTCTTTTCCAAGCGGAAAAGTCCCAATCTCCTTAATGCTTCCTCATGTGGAAGCTGTTCCATATATGTAATCATTTTTGTTGCTCATCTTTGTACCTTTTCCAATTCTAATGCTCTTTTTGAGATGGAATGACCAGAACTGCATGCGGTATACAAGGTGTGGGCATACCATGGATTTATACAGTGGTATTAGAATATCTGTCTTATTACCTATCCCTTTCCCAATGGCTCCTAACATTGTTAACTTTTTTTGACCACCGTTGCCCTTTTGTAACATGACTAGTTAAACACATGTGGTGGTATGTTTCCGAGCATCCTGGCTATGAGATACCTGTAACTATATCTTACTACTCAGCAAAGGGGCAAACAAGTTTGTAACAACTTAGGATAAAGCTATAATAACTTTTTAAATATACCTTTTGCATTAATATTGAGATCCCTCCTCTACAATGCTGATGTAATTACACCCCCTCCTTTGAATTTCACCCACTGAATCGAGGGGAGTCTGTTGGTGAAATGGACATGGGTCTGGAATAAGGGGAACATTTCACCCACTTAGCATCTCCTCTGAATTCTGCTCGTTCTCTAAAACCCAGTGGAAGGCACAGGAAAACATGGACTCATTTGCAGCAGTGCGCTGTCTGCCTGGAAGATGTTCTACAACACACGTTTAATAAACACTTCTTCAGCGAAGGCAGATCTGTGTTTAGATTCCCGTAACTGTGCTTACAAAAGAGCACAGGCTCTGCTAGAATTGCACTTAGTTGTTCTACATGATTCATGCACCAAATGAACTGTAAGGTGCCGGGAAGATAATAAACTAATGAGACACTGACATTTATCCTATTTGTGTATAGCAGTTCTAGGGTTCAAGACTGATTTCAGGAAGACTGCACAGGTGGAACTGAGAGGAAATTTTGGACTGATGGCCTACTATTTAAGTTTTTTACCTTTTGCAGGGCCACATCAGAATTGCTAGGCTGGATCAGAACTTGGGTCCATTTAGTCCAGAATCTGTCTCCAACCATGTCCAGCACCATATATTTCAGAGGAAGGTGCAAGAATCCCAGAACAAGCAAATGTAGGATAATCTGCTTCCATGAAACAAGAAGTTTGTATTCCTTCCAAAACACTTTCTTTGCATTAACTGTTACAACTCTGGATGTTCCTGTGAGCCATATAATTCTCCAAGCCCTCTTTAAATCTTAAGTTCTTGGCCTCACAATTTGTGGCAGTGAGTTCCGTAGTCTAATTACATGTTCAGTGAAAAAAATGTTTTCTTATATCAGTTTTGAATTTGCTATCTTTCAATTTCATTTAGTGTTCCCTTCTTGTGTGGCAAGACAGAGAGAACCAACAATCCCCATCTTTTTTCCCTCGACCGTTCATTATTTGATATACTTTCATCGTGGTGCCTCTTACTCCTCTCCTTATTAAGGTAACAATTTCTTCAATCTCTGTGCGTATGAGAGGTTTTTTCATCCCCTTGATCACTTTTGTCACCCTTCTCTTTTCTCTGAACCTCTTCTAATTTGTCAATATCCTTTTTTTGAGATGGGGTGACCAGTACCACACCCAATATTCCAAATGAGGACATACCATCAATTTATATAGTGACATTATAATATTTACCACAGTTACAATTCACTGTGTATTCTCAGTAGTTCACACTTTTAATAAAGGAAATGCCACATGTAACACAATAGCACTATTTACCTGCAAACAGCAATTTGCAAAGGTTTTCATGACCACCACCAAATGAAACGAGGATTGCAGAGACAGGAGAGGAGCGTATACCCTGAAAGGAGGTTGCTGTCCTTCTAGGAGAGAGGAAAAGAGTAAAGGTGGCTGATTCCCCTCTGATGAGCACAGAATAGAGAGAGTGGATGATGCCTTAATCCCAGGAGAGAATGTGTCTAAATCCAACCAGCCAGGAGGCTGCATTTTACATGGTAGCATCAGGGGTAGGCAGGTGGAGAAAAGCTGAAGAAAAGGAAGGGGAAGGTATAGGTGTGTCCTTCTCTGCCATCAAAAAGATACTCAGTTGTTCCTGGTACCCGTTAGTAGCTAGACGGATAGTTATCCATAATGTTTAGTTTAGTAATGTTATATCTACAGTATCTGACCAATACTTTCAAATAGCTCCAGATATATAATTCCCTTCCCCCACACATTGTAACAGCTGCAACAGATGCCCACTGATTAATGGCACTCAGGTGAAATAAGAGCCATACCAGGATGGTCCATATGCTCTTCATCAACCTGCAGCTGTTTCCCAGTGAATGTCTCTCAAAAACAATAGAAGTAACATTGACACACGCACGCAGCTGACATGGAGACTTCTCCTGCTGTTAATAGGGCATCTTTGCTAACCTGCTGTAATGAAGCTTCCTGTTGATGTACTATGGCCGGGCTGTCAAGGTGTAAGTACTCCCGTTCATCCTTCGTGTGCTGGGTGGTCACTGAGGTTTAATAAATAGCAGGCAACAGATGCCTCCATCCTTCCAAGATTTACCACAGTTCCATTGTATCAGTGAGGTGAGATGGGGGGGGCCTGTTCATGTGGGAAAACGTATCGCTTTTTTTGACTGTGGAGTTTGTTCTCATCAGAAATTAGGTCATGTCCTCACTGGCAATGCCTGTTCTCGTTTGGTCAGTTTTTATTCAAATTAGTTTCATCATTTAGTTCCAGGCTTTTCCTGTTCCAGAGTTCCTGGCAGTTCCTGTTGTATTCTGAGAATTTTTTCACATGCTCCTGTGTTTGATAAGCCATAACGGTGTGGGGAGACGAAGCAGCCTGCTGCGGTTCCTCTGACTGACTCTCACAGGGAAGTCTCATGTGAGGCTTTGTTTTTACATGGCGTTGTTCATAGTCAAGGATGCTCCTGAAACATGGTGACGGAGCAGGTAAACGTATCTGCTGTTGAGTTCCACAGTGGCATTCAAACAGTGCCTCGAACGTTAGAACCTGTTTGATTGAGAGAGTGAACGGTGCCTAAGACTCCGCTTCAGTGGTATCCAAAGGCATCCTAACTGCTTTTGAAAAAGTGCTGTGCGCCCTTTAACTTCCAGTTGGATGCCCACCAGAAACCGTGTTTTAATGCCGACTCTGAGGGAATGACATGAGTCATTTAAAACTTTTTTTTTTTAAGTGTAGAGGTGACCTGTGGAGCTCCAGGAGACTGATTCAAATGTCGTATTGAGCAGCCTTTCATATACACTACTGCTGAGCCAGAGAGGCTGTCGGGGTGACAGTCTCCCTGAGAATTCAGTTCATATCTCTTACTACAGTAATCCCTCGCTATACAGAAGTTACGACGGCACGACAATTTCCAGGCTAATTCCCAGGTTCCATAGACTCCGAATTTTATGTGAATCTTAATGTATTAGTAGGTATGTTTTGTACCATGAAGCATGAGATGTGCACTGAAGTTAACTTCATGTTGGGACCTACCCTTGCATTTCCTGAGGTTTTGGGACTTCGACTAAACAGCTGACTGTGACACAAATGGCCAAACGCTGATTTGACTTACGCCACCAACGAACTGTTCCATTGAAACCAAAGGGATTGTGCAGGATATACGTCGGAGCAGATTTCCCTCCTTTGTGGTTTTTTGTTTTTTTGTTTTAATACAGTTGGCATCTCTCGCCGGGAGAGTAGAGCAACACCTCTCCCTTCTGTTCTATTGAGATGTATTGGGTATGAGCCGTTTGGTTCTACTCCCAGTGACGTGAAACAAGGCAACTTTTGCCACAGTCGGAGCTAAATCTCGGCACCCCAGAGGGTGTGGAGGGCTTGAGATGTTTTAAAAAGCTGCCTTCCCAGGCAGAAAGGTACTATTCAGTCGCTGACAGAGGAAAATGCAAGAAAAATGTTTGGCAAGGGTTGCCTGAGGCTTGCTTACGCTACCACTGGTGCTGAATAACAGGTGCTAAATTTGGCTTGTGAAGACACAGCCCTGAAGTGCAAAAAATGGAGAGAACTTTAAAAAAATAATGCAATCACAGTTTCTCAAAGCTGACAGATGATTTCTTTATCCCGGTTTGTATGACCGTATAGCCTAGAAGCCCTGTTGGGCCAGGTGCTGTCCATACACAGTCAGAAGTTCCTGCTACAAAGATTTTAACCTCTAAATAGGCCAGAGGGACAAAGGAAACATTAATGTTCCCATTTTATAGACGTGTAGCTGAGGCATAGAGAGACTAAATGACTTGCCTATGGTCACGAAGGACAGAAATAGAGCCCGAACTCTCCTGAAGCAACGTCCAGTGCCTTAACCACAAAACTTCTGAATGTAGCTTATTCAATTCACTCATCTGTTCACATGGAAACACAACCAGCATTCCTGTCGGAGGGGTGGAGCTGAGGCTGTCACGGAATGCGCTACAGTTTTTTTTTTGATTGCGTCGTGGTTGATACAATCCTGAAACTGTCTCATCTAATGATATGGGAGGGGAAAACTACCAGGCAAAGTGTGCTGTGGATTCTTGTGGCTAGCATAGTCTAGACCAGTGGTTCCCAACCTTTTCGGCTCAAGGACCGCAGATACCGTTGTTACAAACCTGAAGGGCCACCAGTCTCCGCTGCAGCCAGACGGAAGGAGTTCAGCGAGATCTCCCATCTCCCTGGCTGCAGCAGGGAAACCACACACATCCTGTAGCCCCATGCACTCCACCTGAGTCCCTAGGCAGTGGCTCCCTTCTGCAGCCAGGTGGATGGGAGATCAGTGCATCCCTCCCTCTGGCTCTAACAGGAACCCCAGTACCAAGGGACCCAAGCAGAGCGCTTTGCTCTCTGCTGGAGCTGGGGGAGGGGAGCACTGATTTCCCCTCTCTTTGACTCCATTAGGGACCTCAATGCCTATGGACCCAGGCAGGGAGCTTTGCCGGGCTCCCTGCTACAGCCAGAAGGAGAGGAGTGCTGCGCTCCCATCCCCTTAGCTGCAACAAGGTGCCTGCACTGGTCTTTTAGCCGTGCAGAAACATGCTCTGCCTGGGTCCTTAGGCAGCAGGTCCCTTCTTCAGCCTGTGGGAAGGGAGTTGTGGGCCGCTTTGAAAGCCCGCATGGGCCACTTTTGGCCCACAGGCCACAGGTTGGGAACTACTGGTCTACATTCTAGAAAATCTCCAGCTGCCTGGCTAGCAGGCTCACTCCTTCGACCAATGTCTGTGCAGACAGATCAAGAATCAGAGGAACTTCCTTTTCCTGCGGTTCTTCTGAGCAGGATAGCAGTGAAGAAGCAGGCAAAAGTAATAAGTGCAGCTTACTTTGCCAAATCGCAACTTGGACTGATTTCAAAATTGGCACCAAGTTGACACTGATTCCCTTTGGAGCCATTCATCCCAGAGCTTCCGTGCACGAAATGGTTGTCACTAAACGTAACGGGGAGAAAAATTGAGACTAAATAGGCAGAGATGAGCTTGACCTGTCTGAGCCAAATGAAAATGATTTGCATGTCTGTTTCACACCCATCCTTTTGGGGGTTTGCATGCGCTGAATGAATATAGGATCCCTTGGGGGTGGGGGGAGGAAACAACCCATCTTAGAGCTAGAAATAAGCCCCGACACCTACTATTCGAGTGCCGCATTAAGCAGTGTGGCCTTGTCTTCACTACAGCACTAAATTGATCTAACTTACATAAGGAATGTAACTTAAATCCACATACCTTGGATGGACTTGCAGCAATGCCCATGCAACACTGTGTCAATGGGAGACACTTTCTCGTTGACATAGCTTCTGCCTCTCGTTTAGGTGGATTACAGACGTCGACGAGAAAGCACTCTGCCGTCAACTTAGCGCGTCTTCATCAAACCGGCTAACTTGATGCTGCTGCGTTGATGGCAACAGTGCTCATTTAGCATGCAAGTGAAGACGGACCCTGTGACGAACATCAGTCAGAGGGTTCAGACTCTCATTCTCTCACTAGGAGGAGAATTATTTGTGAAGTAGGGTGCTTTGTTTTGGTGCCGTTTGGTTGGCTGACTGGTCTTTGTCTTTAATCTTTGTCCCTTTCATTCAGAGGGCACTTTTTCAAGTGAACAGCTAATTCAGCACTGGGCTTTCCTTTCTCCATCAGGCATCGATTGGGCTGAAGCTTGCCCCATAGCATTTGACTGATGACTCTCCTCTGAGAAGAGCTATTCACTCTACATTGAAATGGTTGAGCTCTTTTGCTTTCAGCTCAGATTTTTGAAGGCAAAGTGCCGGTAAATATGCACGGTTGTGACTTGTCACTCGTTTACACCGCTGCCAAAGTACTGAACTACTATTGCTGCGTTTTGCCTAAGCTCTTGGCCCCACACAGAAGATCCACTCAGTAACACTTTCCAGTCCATGTTAGCCATACGTATCAAAGAGAGCTAAAAAAAGGACATGCATCGTTCTTGTCTTCTACAGGCTTTCCCTTGAAACTTCCTTCATGAAATTCTCCAGTGGTTTGTTCACTTGGATCTTCTTGGCAACCGTACCTAACTTCCTTATTCGTTTGCAATTTAGTTGTAGCTCTGTTGGTCCCAGGATATGAAAGAGATGAGGTAGGTGAAGTAACATCTTTTACTAGAAAATAAAAGTTGGTCCAGAAGTTGGTCCAATAAAAGATATTACTGTGCCTACCTTGTGTCCCTAAGTTCCTGAGTTTGTAATGAGAGATCCTGGAAATCAGTCCAACAGCGATGTTTGATCTTGTCTAATGCAAAGAGGATCTGAGTAAATAACCCTCTGATGTTAGTGCATACAGCATATCAAAGCAATTTTGCCTGCCTTGTGAAATATATTCTGTAACAGTCTCTCATTTACCTTTAAACTAGGTTAAAACAAAAATCTATTTGTTCTCTCTACAAATAAAAAATAGTTCCATAGTCCCATTATCTTCCCTTATTAAGTATGTTTTCATGCTGTGTTTTTTTTTTCATGCCCCCAGTCAATAATAATTTAAATGATACTCTTTGATGCCCTTTGTTCACATCATTTATTTCCATCTCTTTATCTGATTTTGCCAACAGGACCTAATTTGAGAGAGGCTTCAGTTCATCGTCAGGAGGGATTTAAACACTGTTAAAACTGACATTTTCCCTCATCTCACATCCCGTGGGGTACCTGACTGCAAATTTATAATACACCAGAGGTCTTGCCATCAGCTGATACAGACTTACTGTAATAGCAACTAATTTAAAAAAAGATCTCCAATGCATCAATGTCTGGGGCTGGTTTACACAGACTAATTAATCCTTATTTGACCTGAATTAACTCTTAATCTGTGTGAAATGGAAGAGCTTTACAGGAATACTGCAAATTTTAGAAGATGGAAAACTCCTTTCTCTACAGGAGGTTACTGCATCTGGGTGACGTGCATTTAAATTTGTTGGGTTGCTGCTGGAAATTAGCTTCTTTTTTCCCAACAAATATGGGAGAAGGGGAATTTCCTTCACCACGAGGATAATGAAGTTTTTTTAAATGGAAAGACACCCTGGGATTTGAATTAAATGTCAAATATGGTTTTCTATTGCCAATACTAAAACTGGTAGTGTTCCACTCCCAGCTCTAGGTTAGTACCTGGCCAGTGATCAGCTTCACAGTGGCTTGGACGTGGATGGTTTAGAACTCGGTAGATGATCTCAGCCACCTCCTAGCTGACTTCCATTCTCTCTGTTAGAGGCCATCTCTATGAGCAACAGAGGAATGTAGGACCGCAATGGTCATCAGCTTAGACTGTAAGTGCTTTATGGGGCAGAGACTGCCTTTTTGTTCAGTTTGTAGTGCACGTTGCACATAGGGGTCACGATCCATGACTGGGTGCTACAGCAGAAGACTATCTGGCACTTACCTGGCTGTATGGAGGGGACCCCAGCTAGAGCAGCCCATTGGTTTGAAACCAGAGAATCTCTGTTTGTTCAGCATAAGCAATGCTGTTGGCTGGCTGGAAGCCTGCCCTGCTAACGTGCCTCACTATAGCACCCTTCATGACAATCCCAAAGTGACACTGCTATAAATCAACCAACATGATCCTTTTGAGGCACGATCAGCACTGATTAAATATCTTGTCCTTTTTAAAAATGATTAGTTGTAAACCCTGAGCTGCCGTAGAGCCAATATAAGAACTGGGAATAGAACCCACTAGTCCTGACAACCAGCCATAAAGTGCCATGTCATAGCACATCTGTTCCAGCCTCCTGTCTCTAACCACATCCAGTCCGAGATGCTACAGAGGAAACTGCAAGAATCTCCATTACTGACTCTTATGGACCCAGCTGCTTACATGGGGAGTTTCTTCCTGGCCAAGCAGTTAATGACTTGCCGATGCCCTGAAAGATGAGGGATTGTAATCTTTATGATTTTATCCTGCTTGCTTATTATTCTGCTGTTTGCCTTACTAGAGTTCCCAACCACCACTAGGAGCCTGAAGACTTTACAGTCTAAACAGACAAGGGTGGAAAACAGAAGGTATAATTCTCTCCCTTTTACAGGTGGGGGACCTGAGCCCCAGGGGGGTGTACATTACAGCAGAGCTACCAAATCGGGTACAGTATGTGTCCCCTGTGAGACAGCAGGGGCAGGAGGCAGCAGGGGGAGATATATAAGCCCCGGGATGTTAAGAGCCTTGTTCCCTGTGAGCTGAGCGCCAGTTACTACACGCCAATTAAGAGTACCTGGGGCCAATTAAGGCCCAGCCAGAGACCTGGCAGATAAAAACCTCTGCTCCAGCCCGACTGAGGAGAGCGGGCACTGGTGCTGGAGGTGACTAGAGAAGAGCCATGCGAGAGGCAGAGAGACCAGAGAGGGGAAGACTTCCTCAAGCGGAGCAAAGAGACTGCCCAGGCACACAGGCCTAAGAGAAAGGACCCTGCTACACAGGGGAGCAAGGCTTAAGGGACTCCCCCAGGCAGGAGGACAGGGAGAGACCCTGCCCAGGAAGAGAGAGGGCAGGGAACCCAAAAGGCTGAAGGGACAGACAGGGAAGTAGCCCTGGAGAAGGAACTGCAGCCACAAGTCCAGTCAGCAGTGCATAGCTGCTATTAGGGCCCGACTTCCCCCCCCACGAGCTCTGCTGGAGTGGCCAATACCCAGAAACAGGCAACAGGTGACACCCTGATGCACTACAAGAGGGAAAAGCGCAGGATCCTCCAGCGCAGAGTCGGCAATTTGCCACACATCTTTCAAATCAACTATCCATCCGAAGCTTAAGGAACCATTTAATGATTTTTATCTGCCAGTTCCAGCGCTGTTTTCTGTTGCCCCCAATTGTTGACTTTGAAGTACTTAGAAGGAAAATAAATCATAGCTCAATATAGGATTTCCATCATCGGTAATGCCATGACAGTCTG
>ML675623.1:8057310-8083299 GCA_007922155.1 Mesoclemmys tuberculata
GGGAATGAATTCAACCTGCTGGCCAGGTGGGATTTTAAAGGGCCAGGACAGTAATTAAAATAGTATGGTGCTTTAAAGAATTTTTTTTTTTTTAAATCGTCCCCTCACAGAAATTCCATCTTCTTGCAGCTTCCCATGCCCACAAAATGAAACATGGATGACCATTCGTTGGTATATCTAGGCTTCTAATTAAAAAAAATAATTCACTAAAATAAAAGCAAAATCATGTCAATAATTGGAAAGCTGAGCTGGTCTTTGGCAAAGCTGATCTGGTTCCTGATCATTCTGTCCAATAGCATTGAACGTATTTCCCGCAACATCTCCCTCCTCGACCCTTCCTATTTGACATATATGTTTGGGAGGAGACTCTTAGCTGAGGACCTCATCTTGGGCTTTGCTGTCGGGGTGAAAAAGCTCTGCAAACGCAGGTTAGGCTGATAGCTTCCCATGGGGCAACTGAAGGATCATTGCTGAGAACATGTCGCTGGCAGACCAGGTGCCAGCTCATGCCAAAGGCCTAGGGCTTCATTGAACACTGACAAATGCATAGTTGGCTATCAGTCTGGTTGATCTGTGGGTTAGTATAGTTAAAAGAGAGAGTATTTGTTTAGTGTTTATTGAATGCTTGTAGGGTGCTGCGTGTATTAATCCTGCTGATAACGTCCGTATCCTCTGGTATAAAGTTATACTGAGTGTTTGCACTGTAAACCTCTGTGCCCAGGAAATGAAGCATTAATTAAGCTAAAGTGCTCATCCTGCACACAAGAGGGCCCATTGAAAGCAAATGAGGCATTATGTGGCATCAAAGGGCAGGGATCTTGATTGCGTTCCTAACTCCCTCCAGCTTGGATTCTAGGATGAAGGGGATAAAAATCCCTGACGAGGAGAAACTAGGATCTTGATGCTGTCTGGACTCGGAGGGACAAAGATTCCTAAACATAAGCAAGAGATTCCCCGTGCTGCGTGGCCTGACCCCTAAAGGACACAGAGCTGCTTATCATAGAAGCTTATGTTACCTTTTAAAAATCTAAGCCTGTAACAATTGGCGTGTGTCTGTTTTCACGTTGCAAACAACTCTCATTTCTTCAGTTAGTTTATTCCAAGATTGGCTACAAGCGTTGTATTTGTGTTTGAGATCTGAGTACAATTGACATGGGGGTAAGTGACTGGCCCTTTGGGACTGGGAATAACCTGAATATTGCTGGTTTTGCAAAGTGACCATCCCCTGGTCCAGCTTGCCTGGCTGGCAACATAGACTAGGGAGCCAAAGGGGACTGTCTGTGACTCCATGGTAAGACCTGTCACGGTGTTTTAGGAGTTGACACTTGTTACGGGGTTGGTGAAATCTAACTATAGAACATGTAACCAGTCTGGGGTGTCAGATAGGAATTGCCACCAGAAGCTTGATGGGAGAGGGGAAAAGGCAGGGGGGCAAAGAAGAAAAACGGAATCCTTTTGGGCTGAATGGTGAGCAAAGAACTATTACCACCAATTCAGCTTGACTAGAAGGGAAGCACTGTGGGGCAGGGCCTATCTTTTTGTTCTGTGTTTGTACAGCACCTAGTGCAATGGAGTCCTGGCCCATGACTGGGGTTTCTAGACACTGCAGTAACATAAATAACAAATGACAGAAAAATGCCCTTTGTGTGAAACAAGAAGCCAAGCCAAGTGGGCCTAGCTGCTTTTTTGTTGATAGTGCGTTATATTATTTCATTCACCATTTCATTCATTTCCTTAGATGTCCAGGCTGCTGCCCTGCCATACAATTTACCTCAGGTTGCACGAAGTATTTTTGTACTGTGGCATTCTACACAGCAGTGTCCCTGAACCCCAGAGGCCACTGATGCGATCCTCTGTGATATGTTAACAGAAAGAGCGAAAGAGACAGGAAAATGCACTTGGGGGGGAGGGGAATTGCATTGCTAGGCACATCAAGATTCTTCTGATCCCTTAGCTCTTGGTTATGGATGAGAAAACGCATGGCATTTACTCAACGCAAACGGTCCCACTGTGGGAGAAGTGAAGCAGTTCGGAAGCGTAACGCGTTACTTCTTGGCTCTCCTGCTTCACCAGTGAGACACACCATTCTTCTTGCTCTCTCTGTGCTTGGTATTTTGTACGCTCACAGGTAAACATCCAAACCTTCCCACTTCCTTCAATGGGCTTTTTAGCTGTATCTGTGGCTAGGGCTGTTGGGGTTTCACAAGACCACTGGGTCACTGCATTGCACAGTAATGTGACATGTTTGGAGCCTGATGCTGACAGCAGTTGGAGCTATGAGTGCTCAGCACCTTCCAGGATCAAGTCCATGGCTCAACCCTGTGCGGTTTAATAAAGCTGCAGTCATGAGGACTGAATTTGGCCCACTGGCTTTCCTGGGACTGCATGTGTGTGACAGAGGATAGAATGTGGCCTTTTTCATCTATCTGTCCATGTATCTTCTAAATAGAGGCTGATGTATTCTCAAAATAGAGCTAGATAGAGATTATAGGTCCTTCACAGTGCCAGAGCATTATGACACACATGACCAAAGCACACACAAATTACCTCAAATGCACACCTTAATTTGATGTGCAAATGGTTCTAGGGGGACACTTATGCATGCAACTGATGGACTTGCACGGATAAGCACCCTAACTGGGCATGCAGTTACACTTCAAGCAGTAAAAACATTTTGTGTTCATAGCACTGTTTGGAAATCTGTCCCTTCGAAGTTTCCACTCACAACCTGGCACTGATATGAGGTCTTAAACAATTCTTTAACAATATGCATGCACAAATTTGTACACCTTTACATTGCTGTAGATCATGAATAACAAAAATTGTTCAGTGATCTCATATTATAATCTACTCAGTTTGCTTTGCTGGGATTTCCCCCCCCCCCAGCTCTCAGCACACTGGGACCAAACAGAGTGAAGTGGGTCTACTTATCTTCTCTGAAGGGTGGTGACTGTGTGCAAAGGAAGGGAAAAGCCAATGAGGAAACCCTTATGAGGGCCTATTCATAGCAAACTCAGTTGCATACAGCAGTAAAATCTGCCTCTTCCAAAACCAGTGTTTACAGGTATTTTCTTGTTTGATAGCCCCAAGTGCCTCTATGTAATAGAAAATATGTTAAGCTTCATGATGAGTGAGAATATAAAGCAAAAAGGAAATAAGACGCAAACGCTTTGTATCAAGAGTAGAGATTAGCAAGGTATATTGAGGCTTTGTTTCCAGGGAAAGAAAAGTGAAATACAAAACAGGTTGATAAATTAATTTGAAAAAAAGAGGTGGCAACTGCTCAAGGTAGAACAAATGGCCTAATCCCAGGAGCTGCTGATTATTTGCCTTCCCTGTTAATGACAAAGGGAGTTGCAGCTGCTCCACACCTGCCCAGAGCAAGTCCAAAGTTTGGAAGTTCATATGAAAGCAGTAATAGTAGTGTCATAATTGGCAATAACAGGCAAGCTTTATCCATTGGATTTTAAGGGATTTAAGTACCATGGGGAGAGAGGGAGGGATAGATGGATGTTAAGTTTATGGTGTGGATGCAGTGACCTTTTGGGGGTCTATCAGCATGGCCTAGCAGATAAAGCACATGACTGGGTCTCAAGACACCTGGATTCTGTTTCTATCTCTTTCACTGCTTTGCTGTGTGACCTTGAGCAAATCATTTCACCTTTCTGTACCTCAGTTTCCCCCCAAGTGATACCTTTATAACGCACTTTGAGATCTATAGATTAAACGTGCTATGTATGAGCTAGATATGATCATTATATTCTAGGTAAACCCCTGAAAATCACTGAAGAAAGGGCTTTCTCTTGAGATTTGTTACATCCTGATTACAGCAAGCTCAGAAAAATCAGGTTAAAAGCCAAGGATCTGTCACTTCCACCGAGTTGAGTTAGCCTGAAATGTTCAGCGTCTCAGAAAAATCAGGCATTAAATATCTCAAGTTCAGAAGCTAAAATTAGTGGACCTTTAGAAAATGACAGTCTTCACTGTTACAAACCTCAGCATCCCCAAATACAAAATGAATATAGTGTGGTTTATTTAAATTGCAGGGGGACTGTACGTCTTCACTCATTAAGGTTGAATTCTACAGTATTCAGCTCCGTAGAAATGTCTATACAGAAATTACAATGTAAACATAAAAACCATGCCCAGATATTCTATAGTTCTCCTACTATAGCATTCAGGGACCAGGATCCCCTATTTTAGTTGTAAGTGCATTATTGAATAGATTGCTTAGACAGTACAGTGAGATACGTAAGGTCTTTGAAGTGGATGGCAATGCTTTTGATCTGCAAAAATGAGTTTGCCAGGGTGTTCTCTGTGCATAAGATTGATAGAGGTATCAAGGTCATTGGTGCTTTGGTATTTGTTTGTGGGAATTCAGAGTCGCCATCACACCTTGGCACAAAGGGTAGATGATTTTCCAGGGTTCCTTGACATTCTTGTGAAAATGTTGCATGAAAGGTAAGCAGTTTCCCATTGGCGAATGATCCTATTGTCTCATTCTCCTTTTCAGTGGCAGAAATGGCACTCTTTGTGGATATGGAATAGGGGAGTAAATCTCAGCTGAAATTTAGTTTCTTTTATGCATCGCTGAGTTAAAAATATCTTTACACTTTTCAGCTTGAGAATCTGAAGCTCTAAACAGTTAATAAGTCTTCCTGTCCATAGCACTAAGATGATATAAATGAAGTTAGTGTGTCTGGTTAGCCAAGGTAGCTTACAAGCATCTGGAAGCTATTTTCAGATGTCAGAAGTTAACAAGGTGCCAGCTCTTCTGCTAAATTGAAATCCATGCTGAATGTCCCTGTGTCTGACACAGATATGTTGATTGTCATTTTTATTATAACATGTGCAAATAAAAGCATAATAGCATCTCACCAAGTGATAACACCACTCAAATTGTATACATAATCTGTATGTCTCACACAGTATCAGTGTTTCCTAATGAATTCATTTTTCTACCAATTTCTGCAGTGCAAAGACCTTGTCTTGTATCATTGTCACAATTTATTTAGCATAGGGCTTAAAACTAGTGCCACTTGGGTACAATCATGATTTCAGGGGGTGGGATTGGTTTGGGTGGCTGGGGAAATATCGTCAACAGTTACATTACACAATATTAATCAACAAACATTACAACAGATCTTAAAAACAGCTACTCTGAGAGTTACTCTATTACAGGTCTCATTGCATTGAGTCAGATTTTTCCGAACATTTGCACCTATTTAATAATATGGCCATGATGAATTTTCTGACTGCCAACTACTAAAAATCTCCTGGAAAACTGAGAAAAGATCCTGATTTATTATATAGAGTTAGTACAGTCTTAGCTGTTTAAGGTCAGAAGGAACCTTTAACTCATCTAGTCCAAGCTCCAGTATAATAGAGGTTACAGAATTTCATCCACTTATTCCTGTGATGAGCCCAATAACTTGTTTGTCTAAAGCAATCTTCCAGAAAGACATCCAGGGTTGTCAAATTTTCAAAATGGCTTTGACTGTCAAGGGGACTTAAGCTGTTGAGTGCCTGAAGGTACGTATACGCTGACGGCACCAAATTCACCGCTGTCAGATCAATCTATCCAAATCGATTGAGCGGCAGTGAAGACCCGCTCAATCGATCTGGAGGTCGATTCAATTAAACCACCTCCTCAAAAGGCATAGCGCTGCCTCGATGGGAACGCATTTCTCATCGGCATAGCATAGTGGAGACAGCGTGCAGAAGAAGATTTAGTAAGTCAACGCTATGTAGCTTGCATAACTCCTGTCAACTGCTGCCGAATTTCCCAGTAAGTGTGTACTAAACCTGAGTCACTTTTGAAACTGGAATTTGCTTTTGAAAATTTGATTTGGTAACAGCAAGAGCTGGAGAATCCACTGCTTCCTTTGGTAGTTTGGCCAAGCTATCATGGACTTCCAAGCAACTGAAAAGGAACATTGCTTTACATCATCAGTCTCTGATCAGGCCATGTGCCATGACAGCAGTAGCTTCCTGAGGCATTAATGAGCTTACAGGAAATATTGAATTTCCACCCAGCTCTTCATTTGAGGGACTTTGTTTTGTTTATCGCCTGGGTCTGCCCACCGCTCCCAAGCACAAATGCCTCATGCGTGCTCTGTGTGGATGTTATACGTTTTCCTTGCAGCCAACCAAAAAAGCCACTGGGATCAGATGATGGAGTGTGACATCTATATACTGGGTCCTATACAGTCTCAGCCTTTCATTCACATGCAAATAGTCTCTCTCTCCTTCTGGGAGGGATATGAGTGTCCATTTCAGTAAAACTCTTAAACATATGCTTAAGAAAGGATAGTCTAGTGATTAGGGCACTAACTGGAGACCTGTGTTCAATTCCTACCTTCCTGTGTGACCTGTAGAAAGTCAGTTAATCTCTGTCTTCCTCAGTCCCTCAGGACTGAACTAAGCAGTCCCAAGCGTGGGATTCTGAAAGATTCCCAAGTCTATTGGCCTTCAATTGGAGTTGTGTGAATAAGGCATTTTTTTTATTTGCTGGCCATTCCAAAGAAAGTTGAAAAGTAATCACTCTGGATGAAATAAAATGTTTCAACGTCAAGCATTTTTTTCATTTAAAAAAAATTAAAGGAAAATTCACAATGAAAATTCATTTCATCCACTAAATAACTCTAAACATTTCATTTTTGAATTTTTTTTTTAAACTTTACTGAAGCCATTTGCCAAAACTGACAAATTCTCAGAAAGATTCGGTTGTCCTGAATCTGCATTTTTCATTGGAAAAAACATTACAGTTGAAAAATTTTGCCCAGCTCTACCTTGGGAGCTCCTCTGTATAATGGGGATAACACTGCCTCATATCGTAGGAGTGTTGTGTGGATAACTACATTAGATATCGGGCGGAGCGTGATTACTGTGGTAATGGGAGTCATATAAGTTCCTGGGAGACATAGAATACAGATGGACTGAAACACGAGTTGGAAGTAAAACACACGCCTAAGTGTTCTGCTCAAAGGAGCCTTAGCTGGAAGGCAGAAGAAGGACATCCCAGTCCTTTGTTAAATCACAACTGAAAGAGGCCATAGCTGAAAGCATTCCTCTATGTACAGCTGATCTTAGGTCAACAAACTAGCATCAATCTGCAAGAGGTGGCTGGGACGCCTCACTTCCACCAGTGAACAGCAAATGAACCGAACGTACACGCATGGATGGAATACAGGCTTACAACAGAAGGGTTCCCAGAAGGAGGCTTAGTAGCTGCAGGGGTACTGGTTCATCTTTCCTTCACAACTCCCCTAAGTACTTCCCAAGTAGTAAAAGCCTCAGTAGCCAACAGCAACGTCCTTCCACGGTTTCCGTCTAGCCCCCTTCCTGCAGCTAGCTTGGCATCTCAGATCTGAAAGTGAAATGTGGTGGCAGGGTCGGATTCACAGAGGAATTGCAATGGCTTTTAAGGCTCAGTTCCATCTCTGCGAGCCACACCCAGGAGCAGCTGTAATGCCTGAGCAGTGACGGGGAGAGGACTGGGGAAGAGGGCAGCATAATGCAACGGAGGGGAAATTAAATAGCTGCTGTTTCACTCCACAGGTGCTTGCTTTCCAGTGTGGATGAAGAGGGTTTGTGGGTATGTGTGCACATGGGTATTTGTGTCTGCATTTGTAAGATGCTTTGGATTCCCCCAGGATAAATGGTGCTATATTAATCTAAGGTACCAATTACAGCAGCTGCTATTATTAAAAGTCATAATTATCTGATCTCTTAAAGATGCCTGCATGCTTTATATCCAAATGCGTTTCAATATGTTCTACAGTTGTACTTAAATACAGGGAAAGATGGTTTATAGGCCAAGCTCTGCTTTTATCAGCTTCCCACTGAGGTCATCATTAAAACGTTAAATAATGAATGGATTGGCTCAGCGATATTAGACAATAATCTTCAGTCCCTTACATTCTGTAATTATTGCTGCATCTCCTGCGACTGAGCATAGGTCGCTCTCTCAAAGCCAGCATGGCCATTTACATACAGCGCTGCGTAAATCTTAACCTTGCTACCATGCTGCATGACGTAGCAGGTAGTTGGCATAAGGCCCTGCCCTATGCGCCCAATCCCCTTTGAAGAATTGGCATAGAATAGCTGCAAGCCACCCAAGCTCTGGCCTCATTTGGCAGAATAGCTGTTAATAAGAATCTTACCTACCTCTCAGGTCTCAGGGGGTCTCTTCGCCACATACAAGCTCAAGCAAATGCGTGGGAGGCACATGTGTGTATGGAAGAAGGAATATATCTCTTTCCAGTCTGCCTGCAATATTTATGTTTATCCCTGTGCTGATGCTAAGAGGAAGGATGTTCTTGTGCTGCTGGACTGGAACCCAGGGTTCAGCTGTTGGCGCTGCCACAAATGCCCCATGACCATATATGACTCACTTAACCCCTCTGGCCCTTAGCTCCCCTTAGAAAATGGAGAAACAATATCTCACAGGGGTGTTGGGAGGTTAAATTCTACTAGTTTGGGAGCCATAGAAACACTTAGGTAGGTAGAGAGCTGGCTAGATTTCCCTTCTCTTTGATAGCGTATATCATATTGGATATTGTATCCAGCTGAGGGACTGAACTATGCTGTTCCAAGACTGGGATTTTGAAAAGGTCCTAAGTCTATTGGCTTTCAGTTGGAGCTTTGTGAATAATGGATTTATTTGCTGGCCATTCCAAAGAGTAATTATTTTGGATCAAATAAAATGTTTCAACAGCAAGCTTTTTTTTTCATTTAAAAAAAATTCAAGGAAATTTCAAAACGAAAAGTCATTTCATCTGCTAAATAACTCTGAACATTTCATTTTTGAATTTTTTTTTTGAAAGGTTACTTAAGCAATTTGGCAAAACTGACAAAAATTCTCAGAAACAGTCAGTTTCCCTGAATTTGCATTTTTCATTGGAAAAAAGTAACAGTCGAAAAATTTTGCCCAGCGCTATTTTTTATGGAATTTGGGCCTCTAACTCCCCTAGGTCACGGGTAAACTCCTAGCTTAAATCACTATATACAAACACTTGTAAAAACTTCAGGGATCATTTTAGCAATGCTCTGGTTAGCAACCTGTGTCAGATATAAAGAAATTGTATTACAGGGGAGATGTTAAAGCCCGGGGCCATTCTACCTCTCTCTAGTGGATGAAGCTCACAATGTACTTTTCAAGGAGAGCCGGGGGAGAAACCTGTATGTTCTAGCCAACATCCCTCCCCCATGTGAATTCAGTTCTCTCCACCTGCCTACGGCTGTGTGAACAATACTGAGCACACGTTCTGATTCTCAGTCACTGCACTGGCATGATCCAGCTCGATACTTCGTAGCCCCCACTTTGGGATATCTTGACCATTGAAAAGGTGCTACTTAAAATCAAAGTCTAGCTTGCTGAACTGCACTTCCAATACGGACGGTATTTTTGCAGGCAGTTAATAAAAGGCTGGAGGACTTGAGGGCAAAGCCAAATGTATTCATTGCTGCCAGTCATTCTTGCAGCAATAGACCTAATAAAACATTGTGTTTGCCTTTGGAACTGCCAACTCCAGGGAAGAGTTGCTACAACTTCTATGTGTCGCTACGACTAATTCAGTTCCACGGGTTGCAACGGCAGGAGCCCTCGCGTAAACAATTTACCGATGCCTGCAAGCATTCTAATCCCCCCATCTCTGCGCAGGGTTAAATGAGCCAGCCAGTAAAATTCTCTGCTAGTGTAAACTGGTGCCGTTTTACTGGAGTCAATGGAAGTGTGCAACTGTGCACCAGCAGAGAATGTTATCCAGGGTTTAAACTGCCAGAGATCACCTAAACCCACTTTCTGCTAAAGCGATCACTGTTGTTACTACAGTTAGGAACAGGGACAAATTTGAGCAAAAAAGCCCAGACCAGTCTAAGTGTATGTTCACATTGCAGTCCGAGGCGGGACTGCCTCTCAAATCGGCATATCCGAGCCAGCTTTAATGGAGGTCGCCTGGCTAAGAAGAGCAGCGAGGCCACAGTGGTACAGAGCCCCAGCGTGGGCAAAGAATGCGAGCAGGTACCGAGGGTTCTGGGCGGGCTTGTACTGGTACAGCCCACGCTAAAGTGTATTCTGCCACGTCATCGTGGCTGTCTCTAGCAGTGCGAACTCCATGAAAGCCAGCCTGGGTATCCCCGCCATGCTGGAGCCATACCTCCAACTGCAGCGTAAACATACCTTTCGGCTACGTTTGCACTGCAGCTGGCGGGCAGAATTCCCAGTTTGAGTAGGCGTGCTGGCACTGACGGAGCTCGCCTGCTAAAAATAGAGTAGCCACAGTGGTGGGAGGAGTTAGCCACTCTGCTAGCCTCCAGGCCTAGCATCTCGGACAGATTCACACCGGGGCAGCTAGCCCTCTGGCTGCTTCAGCTACGCCATCTTTAGGAGGTTCAACTGAGCTAGTGCGGGTATGTCTCCCCAAACTCGGAATTACATCCCCTGCTTCAAGTGCAGACATGCCCTTTATATATCTCCAGCCGTGTGTTAATTACCATTATTGAAACCAATGGGAAAGCACTTTATGATCATTAATGGATTAACCTTTGTAAGAAGGGCTCATGTTGTTATCCCTGGTTTGTGATAGGGAAAATGAGGTTAAGGGAGATTAAGGAACCAGGCCATGAGCAAATGGCAAGTCAGCAATACAGCTGCTGTATCATAAATATGTAAAGTAGGACAGGCCTGCTTCAAAGGCTGCACCAAGGTGGCTCAGTATCTCAGTCTCAAGTTCACAAATATTTTGAGAGGAAGGATGGTCCTAAGGTTAAAGGGCTCAGGAGCCCTGGGTTCAATCCCCAGCTCTGCTCAAACTCCCTTTGTGGTTAGACAGCTCCCTTCAACTCTCTCAGTGGCCTATTTGTTTGTAAATGGGGATTAGGCTTCTCTCTTTCTCCAGCCTTTGCCCCATAGTCTCTGCTTTGAAGCAGGCTCGTTGAAGCAGAGACTGACTCTTACTATGTTTTTGTACGGCACCTAGCACGATGAACCCTGCTTTCAGCGGGGGCCTTTCATCGCTATAATAATAAAGACCAAATCACAGTATTTTATTTGTTATTTTATTTTATCTGGGCAAACTTCACTCATTAGGCATGTGTACAATGGTGGTGTCATTCCTTTGAGCCTCGGTTTTCACTAACAGAAATCTTGGAATCTGTTAATCAAAGCAAATGAGGTTATCATTCTTGGCCAGCTTTTCGTTTTTTATTGTCTTTTATGTTAACAATTGATCATCAGTCGCTTTCAATGTCTCCAAAGCTACCACTTACAGATGCATTTGCATCCCACTGCCCAGTGAATGGACTGTGGCATTTCAGTGGGAATTTTTAGTGGGTATCAGAGTCAGATACTACATACAAAGCTGCCACTTTGAGGCTGGACCAAGTTAGGCCCCCCCCAAGGCGCTCTAGCTGGCTGGAGGCCAATTAAAGCCCACAGCACTCTGTCTGGCTGTCCTCTCCTTCGGCGCACGGTACAGGGTCAGCCCCTGAATCCAGTTACACAATCACCCACTGCTCTTTTGAGAGAAATTGCAGGGATTTCAGGGCTCGTCTATACTGCACAATGTCAAAAACAGGACCCTCACAATAATCCACAGAGCCTAGTTCAGAAGATTTATCTAATTTTCCAATGATCCTTCAGGTGACAGTATCAGATTATAGGCTTAATTACATCCTATTTCAGCCACAGAAAGGATTCAGCAAAAACAGCTGGCTGCCAATTTTCCCACTGCTTATGAAAAATACATCCTATGGAGTCATTTTCTTTCTCCCCATCTAATTATTTTAAGCCATGCTGCATAAACTTTTATGCTTCATGCACTATCCTGTTGCATCCCTGAAATGAGGAGAGAAGACGAGCTAAATTTCCAAATACAGATGCCAACGTTGGATCTGCAAAACACATGGGCGTGCAGCTGACAAGTCTGCAGAAACTGAATTTGTAAACACAGAGGTAGGAAGATTGGTGTGGGGGGCTGAAGCACTGGACTGGGACATGGAAGGACTGACTCCGGTTCGTTCTCTGCCACAGATTGCCTGTGTGACCTTGGACAAATCTCTTAGCTCAGATCCTCAATGGTATTTTGGGCACCTAACTCCCATTAATTTCAATGGGAGTTAGGTGCCTAACTATCTTTGAGGCGCTGGGCCTTTGTTTCTCTGTGCCTCAGTTCATCATCTGTAAAATGGATCTAGTACTGCTCTACCTTGTAGCCATGTTCTTTAGCAACTTACTGCCCCTTTCTGTACCTCAGTTTCCCCATTTGTCCAAATGGGTCTACTAATACCCACCTCTTAAGCATGCTCGAAGTTAATGCGTGTCTAGAGTTTTGAAGCTAAACCCTGCTAGGAAAGACCCCATTATTCTTATTAGAGGAACAAAAATAACATCTGCGCTAAGAAACAAATTACAAAGGCAATCGGTCCTCATGTTTTTCAGGAGATAAACCAGTCACAGCTAGAGCCAGGAAGAAATGTTCCTGCATGATGTAGTATAGCACTTAGGTGCTATAACAGAGATTCCTCTCAAGCCACTGACAGAGACAGGATCCTGGACAAGGGCTATTATTATTTATTATGTATTTATTATATATTAATCAAGTTTATTACAGTAATGCCTGAGAGCCAACCAAGAGTACAGCCCCGTTGTGTTAGCTTCTGTACAAACAACAAATAGTAGATGGTCCTTGCCCCAGAGATCTTACCATCTAAATAGACAAGACAGACATACAGAAGAGGAAGGGGCAAAACACACAAGCAGAGTGAACCATGTGATGGCAGCAATTGCCTTGTTAGGAGTAACATTTCCACAGCCACTTAGGAGCGTAAGGAACTATTGTACAGGCACTGCATGTATAGCTACATGTCTCAGTGAAAGGCTCTGGCAGGGGGGAGGCAGAGGGGAAAGGCTCCTGAAGGAGGAAATGTAGATGCTACCATAAGCATAGACATACCTTAAGTTCCAACGAGAGTTGGATAATGAAAGTTAGAAATCTAGCTACAGCCATGGATCAGGGCCTAAGTCTCTTCTGAAACTGGGATTTAGCTATCTAAGTCACTTAGGCCTAGCAATGGTGAGCGACGCGGCAACACTTAAAAATCTTGGCCCTAAGATAGTTAGGTGCCTGACTCTCGCTGAAATCAATGGGGGTTAGGTGCCTAGCTACCTGCACGCTCTGGACCATCGCTCCAAATGACAGGTTCCTCGGTGCTTTTGCAAATCCCATTAGGTGCGTTAATACCTTTAAAAATCTTGCCCTTAATGTCTAAGTCCTCTTTGAAAAATGGGACTTCGGCTCCTACATCACCCAGCCCCTTTTGAAAATGATACCTTGAGAGCAAACATTATTCTGTTTCAGTAGGAAAAGAACTCCTGCGTTCACCAGGCCAAACCCCAATCCATTTGAAGTCAGTGGCAAAACTCCCATTGATTTCATTGGAAAAAGGATTTGTCTGCTAGCCCGTACCTGCGTCGCTCTATTGTACGGTATACAGGATACGTAACACGCACAGGGTAGATGCATTCTGAAGCAAAGTGAGACATTTATATTCAGCTGAAGCCACTTCCGAGAATTGACTTCCAACTCACAGCTATTTCAAAGTGCTTAGATACTGCGGTGATGGGTGCTATAGGAAACCTTGTGATAGACAGATAAGTAGGCAGTTGTGCTGCTGTTAGAGAACAGGGAAGTGCTAAAAGGTTTTAGGCATTATAGTCTGCACTTGGTTCTTTTCTACTAGTATATTAAAAATTGATTTTCTATAGTTCTGAAGAAGTTTGCCATGTACTATCTGATTGATACAATAGACCATTTGCAGTATTCTTTGACATAAATATATTGCATTTGGAATAGCAGAAATGTAGTGAACTGCACAGTAGAGGAAACTATTGTGCTAGGGTTGAGATGTAATAGTTTGTCTATTTCTGTGTGGCACCACATATAAGAAATTTAAGTCTCTCATTTTCATCCTAATATTAATCCATGAAGTCTGAGCATTGTAATTAAACTCAGTCCTGAGTTAGGGCATTCTACGCAAAACGCTCATGTTGGGAATACAATAATGCATGTTAGCACCGTTTGTCAAAACAATTGTATTATAAGACAACATATTTCAGATTACATTATGTCAGAACAATAGCATGTAGAGTACAAGGAACAATGTAAGTGTCAGTGAATGCCACGTACTAGTATTTTCAAGAAAACAGGTCTGATTCTGAGCTCCCTTATGCTGACGTAAAACGGGTGGCTCTTCACGAGAGTTACTACAGATTTACACCAGAATCACTGAGATCATTGTTTGGTCCAACATTTGAATCAGCTTGTGATGTTGTGTTGGTACCTAAGCACCCTAACAAGGTTTTTGCACTGAACCCATTGAATTAGGAACTGAGCAAACAATGCAGAGAGAGGGATTTTATATAGAAGATGTTCTTGAGTTAGTACAATCCAAGAACCCCTTTCCCTCAGTGGGTTAACTTCACACTAGGATTGGCTTGTTATGAAACCCCTGATTTTCCGATAATGGTGCCTTTAAAAGAAGCCAAGGAAGACAAGACAACCAGTGAGAACCAATTAGCTGTTGATAGGCTTTGCTCATCAGACAGCATCCTAAAATGCTGAGCCTAAGAGGGGAAATTAGAATCAATAGGTGTCAGTCTGGGAAGAGGCTAAATTCAGTGTGTGTGTGTTACTTGGCTCAAATAGAGAGCTGCATTCCTCAAGAATATCCAGTGTGGAACCCCCTGTAATTGTGAGTAGCTTCGTTTATTTGTCCTGCTACCTATGAAGGTGCTAAGGGGTCAAAATCTTCTCATGCCATTGCAAGTAAACAGCATAAGATGTTGTATAGCTCCCTGACATGGCCTTAAAGGAGTCCTAGAGCTGCTCTAAATCAGGCAAGCATATTGAAATATAGCAAGCTGTAACTTTTGAGGGTGAATCACAATTAATGACCTGAATGGGCAAGCGAGCAGAAGGATATACACCTAGAGAAATGAGTAACTTGTAGAGGTGTGTTTTATGGAGGATCTGCTGGCTGGAGAGCTGTGCCATCCAGGTAGGATAGATTTGACTAAGGGGGGAAAAAGTGAACCAATTAAATTGTGAAATATTGTCTACCCCACCGCACAAAAGACCCTTAGGTAAAAAAAATGTAAAGGTGTTTATTCTCCACTATCATGAACCTGGGCTTGATTTTTCCAGTGTCCTACCTAAATGGCCACAAATGGTATGAGTACAAAGTGGGTGTGAAATGCTACCTAATCAGAATGCTAGCATTTTATATGCACTTTGCATTTACTTTTGCAGCGGAATAAATGACTACACAAGGTGCTGGTCTATAGGGAAGCTGATCCCCCTGTTGAATCACTTACATTTCTGCCACATGGGTGCTTTAAAAAGGTGCTAAATCAAAATTCTCCACTTATGCAGTAAATTTTACAAGCCCTTTGAATGAGGTCCAAGGTAGCAGTGGCTAAAACCACCTGGGTGTAGACAAAATAATCTATCCCTTTACTTACTGTACCCTGGGGTCAGGCTGGGGTGACGTCACCTTCCAAAATCTGCCAATCTCCAACAGGAATTCTGGATTGTGTTAATGGTTTGGTGACTCCCTTCCTGTAGTGGTGTCGCCACAGATAAAAAAAATATCAGGTCCGTTTAGGCTATAGATGTGAAATATAAGCATTAATTACCATTGTAACACAGGGCCTTTGGACCTGTAAGATATTTAGCAAACAATGCTCAGGCTTAAAGAAAAACTTGACATAAGTATCCTTCATAACCAGTAAATTGATAAATGAGTTACAAGGTAGCAATGACACTATATCACAAGATGTCCTAAAATAGAACGCTGCTTGAAGTCTCTTAAATTGCTGATATTTAGCACATATATACTGCAATATGTTAGTTTAAGATGGTTAGAGCATTTTGGGGGATTTTTGCAGACCCCGGATGTCAGTAATGTGCTAATCATAAATTGTTAGGGTGTTTGAGTGACTAACGTGTTAGCCTATGAAAAATAGGTCACCCCAAAAGTAGTGGGGTGTGGAAGTTCAGATCAGGAAAAGGGTTTAAAACTTCTATAAATATGTATTATCCCCAGTGGGCATCAGCGTAACACATTATAAAAGCTGTATCCTAGCCTGTCTGTCTTTGGGGACTCTAGGATGGCAATCACTGCTTGTGAGGATAATGACTAAGACGTTGGGTTTTTCGGCACGGGATGGTGCGAGCAATGCTAGACGTTCTGTATCGTTCCCTCTCCTGCCCCGTATTGCAGGCTGTGTGTGGTGGTTTGGTTGGCTAATCCAAGTAATTATTACACAAAGAGCAATATGCAGTCTCTGTGGTGCGCTGTGGAGTCTCCTTTCTCTTGATAACCTCTATACTGCAGTCAGTTTCAGGACTGAACTCTCCCAGATTAAAGCAGGTGTGAATCCTCCCCTTGGGATGGGTAAGTAGTTAAAGTATCTAGCAATGAGGGTTAAGGCTCCAGTGGCATTTCTCCACCTCACTCTCCCACAGGCAAGTTTGCTTCCCTTTACCTTGCCTTTCTTTGGTGGTTCTCCAATAAGGATTGACACGAAGGGCCATAATTTAGCTCTGGCCTGTTGATAGCAAAGACTGAGACGTCTGTTTAATTTAGACCTGTTAGGGTCAGCCCTTACTGCTTATCGTTGCCCTGCCTGACTTTGTCATCTATGGATATCATTACATGTCTACACCCCACATTATTAGTGTCCACCTTGCGCTGCTAAATCTGTTCCTTTTAGATAGGGTACTCCACTTCAGTGGATTGCAGGACACCTTGTGCCGTTCCATAGCTAGGGTGTGGGGTTTAAATAGATAGCCTCACCTCTACATAGGGGAGCTGCAGACACGCCAACAGGCCACAGGCCCCCGGGGCCTCTGCAAAGAGCTTTATAGAGCAAGTTATTTGGTGCTGTAAGTGTTCCACCCTCTGTTTCAAACAGGTGCCTAGATGGAGGCAGCTGCTATATTGTAAGCCCCTTGGGGCAGGAACTGTCTGTTTGCTCTGTGTGCCATTCCTAGCAACGTGGGGGCCAGGCCCACAGTTGGGGCTCCAGTCTAATGCAAATAATAATAATACTCTACAAATGATCCGCCCAATCTATATGCCTTTATTGAATTTTTTTTACCTCATGCATGAAGCATTAATAATAATAAAAGAAACAATTTATAACAGAGCCCACACAGTCTCTTGGGCAGCTGAGCTGACAGTATAAATGTGAATTAATATTTCGTAGCCTCGAGGGACTAGGAAGGAGCTGATGAAAGCATAGCCAGTGAAATTAATAATCGTCACCCACTTGGAGGGGAAGGAGTTGGGTTACAGGGACTCCAGAATTAACAGTATCCCGAACAGGCTGAGGCGAGGGAAATATTCAGTGGGTTCAGAAGCAAAATATAGGCAGAAATATAGAAGCAACAGGATTGATATGTTACGTATCTTACACACTGTATCGTCCAGCTTTAATAACCTTCTAGGTCCATATGCTGGAGAAGCGTCTATTTCCTGCATTCTGGATGCGTGGTAGGACATAGTAACCCGTTATTGACGGAAATGCCTATATGCCCTGACGACTGCTGCCGGGTATTTTTATATACCGTATAAATAAACCAGCAAGTGACACGCTGCGGGTGAAGCATGGGCAAAGAAAAAGAGCAGTAGAGAGCTGTTGTGCGTAATGGGCTTCATTCATCCACGCTGACACATGATGTGCAAATTATTCCTTCTCAGCAAGGGTTGATCCCCGCAGGATTGCACTGGGCCCACCACACCACTCTGTCATGGTGGACTCCTCTGGCATCAGCTTTGTGACAGCCTCTGAATTGCCTGCCACTTCTGGGTCATCTGTGCCAGGGTCGACAGCAGCAGAGGGGTTCTGGCCTAGTAGCTGGTGTACGGTATTCAGCAAGCCGTGCCACAACGCAGGGGCCTTTGACACAGTTGGGCAGCTCGGAGACCATCCAGTCGAAGGCCGTGGCACACCGGCACCCGTTACAGTGAACTGTGATGTGAGAGTGGCCACTCAGTCCAGCGTTGACTCCTCCTTGTTGAGTTGCTAAACTCCTCGTCCTCTACAAGGTGCTGAGTGCCTTTAACTAGCCTTGAAGCCAGTGAAAATTGGGGTTTCTCAGTGCCCCAAGGGAGGCTTTCAAAATCATGCAGGTGGGCTCCAAAGGCCTGATGTTTTCAGAGGAGTTGAGCACTGCAACATGAGCCGAAATCACTGGATGGGGAGACTTCCAGTGTGTGTGTGTGAGCTCAGTACCAACTTCCTATCATCTGTGCCAGTAGCCATGCCTGGCTTCGGTGTCTACACTTAAATTGCGTCAGCAGTACAGCCGCACTACTGTAGCCCTTCTGTGTAGACACTGCCTATGCCAAGGGGAGGGGCTCTTCTCTCAACTTAGAGGTGTCTACACGAGGGCTGAGGTCATCATAGCTATGCCTCTCGGTAGTGTGGATTGTTCATTCCACTGAATGATGTGGCTATGTTGATCTGTGTTTTCAGGTAGACCAGCCCAGAGTTTATCAGGACTAGTTAACCAGGAATAACTCCATGTTTAAACAAGCCCTTAGGTGTCTGACTCCTAATGAAGCTTCTCTCAAACTCCTACTGCCTCTCAGTGAGGTGGATTACCTACAGCGACAGTACAATCCCCTCCCCTCTCTGTAGCGCGCCTCTAGGCTGAAGCACTGCAGCTGTGCCACTGTAGCATTTTAAGTGCAGACATAACCTCCATGTGTAGACTCTCATATTCCCAAATAAGAGCTTCCACTCATTGAGTTAATCAGGAATAACTCCATGTGCGGCATTTGTGCTTTTGAAAATCTCTCTCAAAAAGTCGTGGCCAGCTCCGAAAGTCAGGTCGCAAGTATATTTCTGATAATGCCAACGGGCTAGTCTTGTTTGATGCTGTGTCCACAGCGTTTGCTGTAAGCAATGGGAGCTGAGGTCACTCAGCAGTTTCTAGGATCCATCCATGTGTGATTTTTTTTTTAAAAACTCAAGCCTGTTTTCAGTCTATATTATCCACATTTTTTTCTAGCCCATTATCAGCAGTTACAGCAACTATTAATCTTCAGCCCAGCTAATGCTCCTGTCAAAGATTTAGCAACAAGCATGTGAAAAGTCAAACAGTAGAGAAGGCAAAGCAATTTTCTTGCCCCCTTTTAGAGAAGTTTCCTTAACAGCACAAAAAGCTTAGGCAACATTTTATATGAAGACAGCAGAATTCTGCTGGGTGGGACTGTGGATATTTTATCAATGACAAAGAATTGCATTTGGGGATCCCCCTCCCCCTACCTGAGCTGCCTCCTATCATCTGGGGAGGCAAAGGGCTCGTTTTAATTGCCTTGGCCTGTCTGTGAATGTGGGGAAAGTTAGAGCTTAACAGATTTATGCTCCCTCCCTGCAAAAAGAAATTCAGTGAACTAGTTGCTGTGGAGTCCAGCCTGCGTTTCTCTAATGAGGCTGGAACCAGCTGCTCAGGGTTGTTCCCCTTCCTCTGGGAGGCAGCTGATCTCTTTGGCCCCATGGCAGACTCCTGCCTCAACAGAATTTGGGATGTAGCTTTTTATTAAACCATACAAACTGGTTCCAAACCAGATTATTTTGGGCCTCCCCAGTGATTGCGGAGCTGCTTTAAAAATAGAGCCCATGGCAAACCTGGGAGTGTGCTGGAGCTGTCCTGGCCTTTATCTGCAGAGGTTCAGAAGGTCTCACAGCTGACGCCGGCAGCGATCGGGATAACAACACATGCGTGTGCAAGCACACGCCAAATGGCAGGGGTTTTGTCCAGTATTACTGCAGCCTCCCCACACTGTTGTCCTGCTCATGCTGCCACATCCTCGGATCCTGGGCGTTCAGTTTTCTGACTGCCCTAAAGCAAGGAGTTAAATGTCAGTCGCTAGATGCCATGTGAAGCGTTTACATGTTGAAGGGCCTGATCCTGTGAGGCCCTGAGCCCCCTTCACTTCTGTTGATTCAGCACTTTGCAGGACTGGTCTCTAGCTCAGCTGTCTCCAGATACTGTCAGAACTGCTGTTCTCTGTAAAGGAAGGGAGGTGAGGGGAAAGCAGATGTGGCAGGCGATGGGCTCTCATCTTCGTTTTCCACACCATAATGCTGCGCATTCTGGCCAGCGTTGCAAGGCACCGTTAGAACCTAGGGCACCTTGCGTTTCTGCGGAGTGTGGACGCTACTACATGGTTCCGGCAACATTAAATACCCTCCTGTCTATTAATAACAGCCTCCCTTGAAAACCCTGTCTGCAGATCACTTTTTTAGTGGGTTTCTTCTTTGCCCTGCGCAAGAGATTGCATGAGAAGGAGAGAGGGTCTAGTGTGTCAGGCCCATGACTAGGACTGGGGCGGTTTGGGTCCAGTTCCTAAATATGCCGTAGACATGCCGAGTAACTATGAGCAAGTCACTTAAGCCCAGATCCTCAAGGGTTCTTGGTCCCTAACTCCCATTGATTCCAGTCTTCTAGACCTATTCCCATTGATTCCAATCTTCTAGATTGATTCCAGTCTTCTAGACCTATTCCGTTGATTCCAATCTTTTAGATTGATTCCAATCTTCTAGACCTATTCCCATTGATTCCAATCTTCTAGATTGATTCCAATCTTCTAGACCTCTTTGTCCTCTCTTTACAATGTGTTACATATAATCATTTTAATTGAAAAACACCCTATTTCACCCAGAAAAATAAAATTTAAAGGAAAAGTCCAAAACTCAGACCATACTCCCAAAGGGAAGCATTTAAATCGTCTTGCTCACAGGTAAGTATACTCCAGTAAGTAGTTCAGCTTCATCTCTAACACTCAAAAAAAATAATTTTTCTTTTGCTTTATACTGGGGGAGGGGAGAAGCCAGCGCCTATGTTTTTGCAGCCTAGTAACATAAGGCAACTGAGTTTGGGGGGGGTCTCCATTTTTGGGTGCCTAATTTGAGACACTTAAAAGGAGCCTGATTTTCCTGATTTTGGGTGCTCAGTACTTCCTGAGGTCCCTTTCAGGTGTCCCAAATTAGGCACCCAAAACTGAGACCCAAAATTGAAACCCACTTTTGATGCTTTAGGCCTTTAAAGTTTGTAAAGACAAGGGCACCTAGAGTGGCAGCAAAGACATGCACGCCATTTTCAACTGTTTATTATTAGATCCCATTTTTCCACCTCCCTATAACACACATATAAACAATCCGTTTATCCTAAAAAGCAACCCTATCACTTGATGCAGCAAAAAACCAAACATTTCTGGGAGTAAAAATTCTTCCATCAGAAACTTCTGTGGCTGTCTCAGACCTGATGGTTTTGCACATCCGTAGGAAAAGGAAGGGAGAATAGTAATGTAATCTAAATGAGTATTCTACTTTATGAAGCTTTACATGAAGTTGAGGGCATGAATTGGAACACCCTCTCTCTTCTCATGCTGCAGAGAAGAAGTTCTAGGGGAGGATTGAAATATTAGCTTTCTAAGTCCACTATCATGTAATGTATTAAAAAAAAATTCTATGTGACGCATGAAAGTCTATGGTACACTATCAATATTGTATGTAGAAGGCTGAAAACGCTGACAAAATTGTTAGATCTCCCTAGGGGATTATTTTTTTTCTCTTTTTTTTTTTTTTTTTTTTTTTTTTTTTGCTAGCCCTTTTTTAAAATGCTAAAGGTAATGATTGAGTGCTGATGCAATTTTAGGAGCTGAACTTCAAACACTCGCAACTCTTCCTGGTGCTTTTGTTCAGGGGTTTTGGTTTGTTCCCCTCTAGTAAAAGATGAACACCAGGCATCCAATCAGGAGCCCCTCAAGTCAATGGAAAGTCTCCCATTAACTTGAATTCAGATTTGATTCAGATCCATTGAGTTCAAGGAGGGTTGGATCATTTAACACTTTCCCACTAAGGCCGGTCAAACAACTGATCATTAGAGCTGTCTGGAAAAAATTCCAGTGAAACAATTCTTTTGGTCAGAATTTGCCAGCTTATCAAAATTGAACTGTTTTGTGAGAACATTCAAATTCCACAAAGGCCTCTAGAACTTCAGGGATCTGACAGAATCCTGCCTACCAGGCAGGTTTCAAAACCAGCCTGCCATGAAGCTTTTTGTTGGAAACCTAGCTGGTTTCATGCCAGCTCCCACACCTGGCTCCAGGCCAGCCTGTCAGACAAGATTGTCTTCCACAGAAAATTTTGAAATGTTGGTGTTTTGTTCTGAATCAGAATGAAACCAAGTTTCAAATATGGAAATCCTCTGTGAAGTGGAATGACCTTTCACTTCACAGCTCCACCGTTCATTATAGTAGGCATCTGACTGTTCTCGTTCTGGCTCTGATACAAACTGCCAGTGCAACTTTGGGGGAAATTATTTAATCAACCTGTGCACCACTTCCCCAGGTGTAAAATGGCGATAATAATCTTTTTTTTTCTCACCCTTGGTTTGTATCATCTACTTAGACTGAAATCTTTTCAGATCCTGGACTGTATCTAACTAAATGTTTGTACAATCTCGGGACCTGTTCGCCCATTATACTTTATAACCTCACGAATCCACGTTTCATAAACCTGCTAGAACTGATCAGAAATGTTTCAAAAGTATAAAATGTTACAAATGGGGAGAAATTTTCTGGAAAATATTCTCTGGCAATCTTTTCCTATCAGTAATCTGTAGATTATATAATTCACACAATGTGCTGGCAGGCAAGTTCTCTCCTCTAAAGCTTTAATAGCAGATGTTGTTGAGGTCTAATATTAGTAAGATTTCTTTACCTTTATTAAACAGGCTGCAGCGCTTTTACCAGTGCTTTATGAAGAACTGTCATAGATAGAGCCAAACAATAACTGTCAAATCAAATGAACCACATAGAACTTCTGATGTCTGATCCTTCGCTTGCTCAGGGTGTGAGGCCGGTCCCTCAGGAAGTTTGTGGCGAAGGCTGTCCCAAATTTGGAATTTCCATTCTATGGTAAACGTCAACCCGTCAAAGAGGCTTTCATTCCAGATTGGAATCGAAGCCAGAAAGCTCTCCACTTCCCATGCTAAGGAAATTCCCCAAAATCAATTGTTTTGGAAAAATCGAACCATGTCCGTTCATTTGTGGGGGTTGTTTTTCTCCCCCCCCCCCGAAAACAAAATGACTGGCTGTCCCTGACTCAGGGTTATACCTCAGGCTGGCCCATGGAGCACAAACCCTGGAAGCCCTCCGAGCCCCATTTCAAGCTGGGGCTGCGGGCTCCTGCTGCAGAGAGAGAAGCCTTGAACTTCTGGCTCCAGCTCATGCAGCCGGCCTGACAAAGCCGCCTCGGAGTTGCAGACTCTGGCCTCTTGGGCTTGCCAGCAGCCTGCCAGGCAAGCTGGCAGGAAACGGGACAAACGTCAAACAGAACCCGCCTGCGTTTTGGCAGAAGTTCATCAAAACCAAAAGCTTTCCACAAAACATTTTCTTTCCTTTGAATCTGCATTTTCTGACAAAAGCTGTTGAGCTGAGGAATTGCCAACTAGCTCTACTTGTGTCGAAATACCGCTCATTTCAGCAGTGAGTCGTCTGACCGCTCCTTGGTCATTTGCAGATATCAGGGCCTTGACTGCACAGGGCCTTGCACCTTATGTACTTGCTGAAATTTGTGTCAGTTGGACACGAAAATGTGCTGGATTATTATGGTAGCATTTCACACCTTCTCACCCCGGTGTAAATGATCACCCAAGGTGCAAGGCAGTGGAGAATCCTGGTCCTTCACAACATTTCTTCCAGCCACTAGCAAGGTTCCCCCAGAACTGTACTTCCTAAAACAAGTTTCCAAAATGTCTTCATTGTGGCCGGAGAGGACAGCCAGTTTGAAAGCTGAGGGATTAGAAAGACAAGAAACAGAAGCAGAGAGAGGGCCAAACTGTTACAGGTCAGAACAGCAACAGGGAGAAAAAGACAAGTTTCAGCAATATCAGAAATGGCTCTACACCACTCGCCCTAATAGTCCCATTGGAGTGCACTGTAATAACTTAGACTACCTTTCATTCCTGCAACATTCCCCCTTTTATTTCTTCTGACCAGCTCCCTGTCACTCTCGCTGCTGGAAGGCAGCGTTAAACACAGGCCAGGAGAGAGGAGGAAATTGCAGTCTTTTCATTGTGTGCAAGCATGGAAAGCTGCCTTGTCTGGCTGGTTTGGCAGGGCCCTGCCTTGGACCACGTAAATAAACAGGGAGAGCCCAAAAGGCAGAGAATCCTGGTTACGTGATGAGCAGTAAGTGGCAATTTCTTGACTCTGCATACATGGAAGTGAAGTGCTTTGTAATCCCCATTAAGGAACAGGATCTCAGCCAGCTCAATGAGTGGCAGCAGCTTGGTATGCTTCCCTGGGCAAGATTTAGCGTGGATGCAGCCAGGAGATTATTGCCTTCCCTTCCTTAACCAGGCCAGAAAAATCTCAGAAGCATCTGGGAGATGGCAGGACTTGTGTGCTGAGACACAATGTGGGGGTTGCTGTGTGAGCATCTCCTGTAGCATTAATGTGGTGTTAGGATAAGCCCCCTGGCCACAAGCGCATGCCCACACTTCAGCTATGCCCCAGAGAGGGAAGTCGCCAAGTAGAAAATGAGAGGTAGCTATGAATGGTGCATGTGGTGTCCAAATGCTGTGGTGATGTGCTTGTTAGAAACAAGCTGGCAGATTTGACAGGTAAGTAAAGCCACATTTTTCCAAAAGAGCTCGGGAACTAAATTCAAAGGCTAAGCATCCATGGCTGGGCCCAGGATAGCCAAAGAGCTCAGCTCCCATTTGCACTCCAAGATCAGGGATGCTATTTTTTCCAACAGTGCTCAGCACACAGCCCCTTCAGTTGTGGTACTCACAGCTGCATTTTCAAAAGACCTCCCAACGCAAGAAGCTCTTTTAAAATGCAGCCATTTCTTTCAGTGCTTGAAGCAGCGTTGAGTTCATCTGACAGTCTGGGTCTTGACAGCCATAGCAATTTCTGAAAGGAAAGGGAAGGAGTGTTGTAGCACTTCATGTGGCCAGAGCCCACTAGGAGGGAGACCTCCTCTGGGTCATGATTTTGGCTTTTGCACACTTCTTCCTTCTTTTTAAAGAATCTCTCTAGCTAGTCACAATAACGGGAAAGAAAATAGCAGCTCGCCCCCACGCCTTCTCGTCCTCACGATGTGTTTCCGCTTTGCAGTGCCCATGGTATTTGCCAACGTTTTCTCAGAATTCTGGCTCACAGCAAGACTGTTTTTAAACCAATTAAAGCTGGAAAGCAAAGCAGAAAGAAAAGTCAGGAAAGGCAAAAATCACATGAATAATTAACACTAAAGAAATCCTCGTCGTCTGCCTGAGCCTTTTCAAATGGAAAGCCCTCTTCAGGGCTTCCCCATGCACTGCCACCTGAGCTGTGCCAGCTGCACTGTAATGGGGAATTGTGCACTGTGCACTGTAATGGGGAATTGTGTTCCCATTGCTACAGTTGCAATAGAAAAAGTAACCCTGTTAAGCAGCCTTAACGGCAAGTCGGAAGATGCCCTGGTCCTATCTACCTGCCCTTTACAGGATGATGATGGATATAGTCATCTAATTCCCCCAAAAGGCACCAGTGAGATCACTCAGCCCTAGGAGATAACGGGGTAGAGGAAATAGCCACCAGTGAAAAGCAAAAAGTATTGGATCCTGGGAACTGGAGAGAGAATGGTGTCTGGGGGAGGGGGCTGCAAATAGTGTTGGACCTGATCTGAAAATAGACATTTAGGCTAGAGCTGGAAGCCACCCTGATGTCAGTCAAGATTTGGCCAAACTTACACGTTAGTCTGTGCAGCACTTTTGAAACAAACTTTGGGCCAAGTGTCACGCTCGTGTAAGGCATTTAATCTACTTTGTCCATGGAAAGGTCACGATCCCTGAAATAAAGGGTGGATCCTTGTGTACATGCAGAGAAGACCAGAGCCCCTCTGTTTGGTTATAAAGAGGA
>ML675623.1:8083309-8107008 GCA_007922155.1 Mesoclemmys tuberculata
CTTCCCAAGCAGAACTGCATGATTTCTGGCCCGTCCTGCCTCCTCCCACCAGTGCCAGGTAGATGACAGCTGGTTTCTGATTCTACAGTCTTCCATGTCAATGGACTGCCCCACCCTGGGGATCCTTCACAAGGGACGGCATCAGAATCTGACCCATGGTGTGTGACTATTTCTTGTGGAAAGGTGCTAGATGCATATCCTTGGAAACCCCAGTCCTCTGTACCTCCTGGTCTTAGGCACGCTCACCTCTCAACTTCTCTGATAATGGTGCCAGAAAGGGTGCTGTGTGTTTTGTGGAGTGTTCTGAGATCAACAGCCCTTCTTGTCCCTCCCCAAAAGAGCTATCCAATGCTAACAACTTCCAGTGCTTTGGGCTAAGCACCAATCTTCCAAGAAGCTTCTAGTTTTGAAGACCAGAGGAGCCCTCCATCCTAAGGCAAACTACTGCTGATTGGCCCAGAACAAGAATTATTGGTAGCCAGTTTGAGCCTGGTTTTTTTCCATGTTGTGTGGCTATTTACACAAGTGCAGAGTATATATAAAACCGTACCACTGGTGTGTGTGGAGAATTCTAATTTCATAGTGCATTACACCCTGTTTGTATGGGCACAAGTGACTAGATAGGAAAATTCTAGTGTGGAATTATGTCTGTGGGGCCAGCTCCTCAACTGATGTAAACTGGAGTCGCTCCGTTGACTTCAATGGAGCATTGCCAATTTAAACCAGCTAAGGATCTGGCCCTCGTTTTGCAACCTACATCGTAATCCTGCTGGCTAGCAAACTAATAGTTAAGCAGTTAGAACTGCTTGCTCAGGAGAACATTTCATTTGCCCTGAGGGAGGTGAGAGAAAATCTGGAAAGAACAACCCTTGGGAGACCTTGGAAGATGAAGCCAACATACCAAACTGCTGAACAATAGTTGACATAGCAGGGTTTCTCTCCCCGCCTCCCCCCCTTCTCTTACACAGCATATGTTTATGATCTATATCGGCTTAGTTGCAATCTTTTATTTCTCTACATTTCAGTTCCCTTGCATCATTTCTTTTTATTCTGTGTGCGACACAAAATTTAATTTGAAAAGAGGGATAAAGTGTCCCATTCTTTTGATAAATGAATGTGTAAATGCCCTGGAAGCTACATTTTTCGCCTCCTTTTTTATTTCCTACATAGATAGCGGCTTTAAATCTGCTGTCCAGATCTTCCACTGCAATAGTTGCTATCCTACATCAGGAGAGGAAGGACATTCTTGCGGTTATGGCTCAAGAGGAGGACGCAGGAGAGTGGCGTTCTATGCCTGGCTTCGCCACCCAATTCCTTTTGCAAGTCACCTAGGCTATGTCTACACTGCCTACTAAGCCAGGCTCTGGCTCACATTTGAGTCTAAACTCCCCTTCCGTCAACACACAAATCCATCTCTCTCAGGTCAACAAACACTCCAAGTTTTAAGACCCTGCTTGGGGTGGGGAGTCAGATCCTGAGTCCCTCAACAACTCGGGTCCAAGCCCTGTCTTTCTGCAGGGTAGCTGCAGCTCATGCCATCGACCTGAGTAAGAAGGTCTGCATAGTGCAGTACAGAAGCATTAAAATGCACAGCTGTGAGACCCGGATCTAGCAAATCTAAGCCCAGGTGTACGTTGCATGTGTGGACTCTCAAGCAGGGGGTTGGAAGCACCAAGTCAACAAGGCTGGGTCCCATAGACCCAGGCTTAGTGTGTAGTGTAGACACTACACACTAGGGTCAGGTTTTCAAAAGTACACCGTAGGTGTCTTTATTCTCAATAGGAGCAAATGAGAGCTAAGCTCTTTCAGGAATCTCTCCTTTAACCTGTCTGTGCCTCCATTCCCTATCTGTAAAATAGATAATAGTACTTTCTTTGTCTGGCCTGTCTGTTTAGGTTGTAGGCCTTTTGGGACAGGGATTGATAGGGCATACCACATAACATAATGTCCTACCATAATACAAATAATAAAGTGCCCTCAAAACTCAATAGAGGTTATGACTTGGGCTTTCTGGCCTAATTTAAAATGGCCCCATGCATAGTTCAGAAATGCTGTAGTGGAGTGCCCAAGAATAAAAATTTTAGAAGTTCATGTGTGCCATTTCAGTGCATTTTCTACCTTCAATGTGGCAGCATGTTTTTCAAGTGAATATTTCTAAAAGTATTTTGAAAGCCCTGGTTCTTGAGAGGAAAATATATGGCTTTAAGCCTTCAGCACTGTAACAAAATGTTAACGTTTAAAGATATCCGTTCTTCATATTTCAGGAAGCAATTGCAAGTCCCACAATATAGCTCATTCTCCTTTTTTTTTTTTTTAAAAAAAAGGGAAATATTTAACTTGGAGCAATGGAACCCACATCGGCTCCAAGATAAACTTTCCTTGGCAATTGCAGTCTGAGTATAATGCTAAAAGCAGCTCCATCATTGGGCTGGGGTTTTTAAGTTCATTTTGGAGAGCCACGCTGTGAATTATGCTGGGGGCTTGAGCGTAGCAGTTGGTCTTTTGCCGATGAATGCAGAAGCTTGAATGTGATTCAGAAGTGTGTGTGTGTAGGGGGGGAGAGATTATCACAGAAGGTCAGACTAATTAAATCCAGAGAAGTTACTAGAGAGCCCAGAGCTGCTACACATAATAGCTTCAAAGCTCCCATGCATGCAGCGTGCGATAAGAAACGGGGTCAACTTGACACTTTCATCTGCCTCCAAAAGGACAACAGTAAAGCACACATTCTTTAAAAAAAAATTATTTGGTTACATAGTAGTGGGGAAATAAATTCCTGCTGTAGCCCTCACCATCTGTCCTGAGAACTGCCTATACCCTCTTTGCTTGTTAATAAAATACAAAAATGCTTCAAATGCAGATCAAGTGCTCTGTTGCAAAAACTTCTGTCTAACATGTATCCCTGCTGGGCAGCCTCTGACAATGAGAGGCTTCCACAGTTAGCAGTCAAGAAAAGTCTTTGGGCTTTTATAAAACAAACCAAAAACCCAAGGTGAGGTGGAAAAAGAGAAGTGGGGACATGAGGGCAGAGGACTTGCAAGGGAAAGCAAGCTAGAGAAGAGGGTGGGAAGAAAGAAGCCAGCCACACGTACTAACTTCTCCAGAAAAACCTTTCACATTGATCACAGGATTCATTCCATCCTTGGGGAGGGTATCACTGACTGGCAGATGAAATCATTACAGGAAAAAGCCATTCCTTAGTGACTCATTTTAAGTGATTAACAATTAAAATATGCAGTATGAAACAAATAAAGAAATGTATATTAAGATACCAACTGCACATACCAGCCTGTGCTTTTAAATCTTTCATTATACGACACAAGATCAGCCCTTCTGCTGGCTTCAATTCTACCAAATGATACACATTCTAAGGTACCGTGCCTGGTCCCCAGGGAGCCTGATCTTTGATTGGTGCCCTCTGGGAAGAGAGGATGACACAGTGGAGAGAGCTCAAGACCTGTGGGTTCAGACACTTGCTCTGCCACGGACTTCCTGTGTGTCTTTGAGCAAGTCCTTTACCCTCTCTCTGCCTCACTTTCCCACCTGCCAAAGAGGGATAATCGCTGTTCCCCATCTCAGAATCTGGGGATTGGGAGGTGCTCAGAAAACACAGTAATGGGGGCGGAGGGAGCAGATAAATTAGGTGCTACTGAAGTACAAATTAATGACAAATTATAGAATGAACTGGGGATTCGCACTTATCCTCCAATTTTCTCCCTTTCCCTAAATGAAAGGTCGCCACACTTTAAAAACAAACTGGCAAACTCCATACACAGCTGCTTTTAATTAGTTAATTTCAGATTTACTGGATTTGCGTCACAGCCAGAATCCGCTTTGACAGCACTGGTTGTGCTTAGGTTAGCAGCTTAGGTAGTCAGCCTTCTGCGTAGAGCAGAAGTGATCTGACTTCATGAACGGAAATATTGGTTTGCATGTGTGTTCCGTATGTACCCTATCTATATCATGGAGACTGTTAGGCTGTGTGTGTGTGTGAGAGAGCGCATTTTTTCTCTTTACTTCTGGGACTGTGTCTGTGAGGTCAGAAGTGAAACTAAACTGGTTGCAGTTCAGTTCCAAAACACATCAAAAAACCACGCTGCGTAATTCTTAGGCACAATGCAACAGAGTTGGCAGGGTCATTGCTCAGAGAAGACCCAAGAGTGAGCCAGCATGAAGATTGAATTACCTCTCATTCACAGAGAGGGTAGTGTAGCAATCCCTGTGGGCAACGATCCACATCGGCAGCAGAGCACAGTGGCAAAGTGACATGAAGGAGTTCGGCACAGGACTACTCTGCCTGGCCACATCACAAAAACCTGCAGAACAAAGCCACTCAGCCAAAATGGAATACAAAGGATCTGGGAATGTCAGGGCAGCTGCTAGATTCTAGGGCAAATCAAAGGATTTCTTCAAATCCAACCAGGAATCTGTGGGCCCATCCTCCGAAGATAAAAAGCTATGTAGGTTCTTTGGTGTTACTAGCACTACATGACATCAGTGGAGGATCTGGCTCTGTGGAGAGAAAAATAGCATTTCACATATTTGTCCAAATGTGTTGTACATATACAAAAAATATACACAGTGATTATGAAATACTCTGACCTCCTCTGTGTGTTGGGAAATGAAAATGTGCCAGGGAAGCCAAACTTATGCCCCTTGGTTCCCTTGGTTTGATGGCTGTAACTTGAGGCAGAACTTGCGCTTTGTATTTAAGGGACTATGAAATGCATCATATAATCATCTGAGAGCCAAATTCTTTGCTGACATAGCTCCAGTGAAACCACTGGCATTATGCCAACATACAGTTTGGCTCTGATGGTTTCTGTTATGAAACAAAGTTAAGTTGGCATGTGTCACGCGTTCTACATATTAAACAACATATATAGATTTAAACTGTGAATTTCAGAGCCAGCTAGAAGATTTGCATGTCCAATTTCCATTTATTGGTGATTATGTCTCTAAATCCCTTAGGCATCTCAACCTTGGATTGTAAATTCCTTGAAGTAGGGACCATACCTTCCTTTGTATCCCTGATCACACTGTCAGGGTTTTTTGTTTCTGATGATTTGCTGGACTACTATGTTAAAAGAACATTATTAAGGTTGCAAAGTCAAGCACTGAAAAGTAAGGAAATTTCAGAATTAAAATGATCCATGCAACCTTAATTCAGCCTCCTTATGTATGTGCATTATGATACAGTAGTATGAACACTGATTTTTCAAAGGCTTATCATTTGGGCGGATTTTCACAGAGGTGACAAAAGGCAGGCCTGACCTCAAAGCTGTCCCTGCTCCAAAGCATGGGGGCACTAGAGCTTTTCAAAGAAAGTCTTTAACATGGGCAAAACAATGTATTTCTCCCTAGCCTCATTCTCAGAAATGGCTGAAGAGTTTTCGATGCAATTACTCCGAAAAATTCTGCCAGAGACAGACCCCTGCCATGAAAATTTTCAGCCCAAATCATTAGGGTTTGGCAAAGTTTTATAAGCAATTGCAAAGAGTGGGAAGTATCTGGCAACCATTTAAGAAGTGTTGCTGCCAACCCTTCCTATAAATAATAATACAGTTCTTTTCACCCCAGGGTTTCAATGCACTTTACAAACAACTTGCTTTTCCTATAGTCCTTTTTTCGCCCTGCACTGGAGCAGTGGCAATCCTGGGCTGCGTAGCTGGGCACTGTGCGGTTGGTGAGTGCGGTTGGTGAGTGCGGGGCTGGGACAGCATCATGTGGTGGGAGTCAGGGACCCCTCTTGCCCTGCACAGGGGCAGGAGGGAGGGGGTGTATCAGGCTGGGGGGAGCACAAATGCAGGCTTGTCCCCCAGATGCCACAGACCCACTGTAGATCACTGCATTGGAGTAGATAACACCAATGTAGAAATCTCACAGCTTCAGCTTGTAGCAAATCAATCCTACCTGAATTCCGGATGTCGCCTTCTTGCTGTGTATTGTAAGTGTCTAAAGTAGCCAGGGACATTTCGGCATTCTTTATAGCAACTGGCAAACCAGTGCAAAGAAGTCTGCAATTTTGTAGAAGAAATGACAAATACTCAACAGTCTAAGTAGTAAGGGAAACGTTTTCGAAAGCAATTTAGGCACTAAACAGCCATACTGGGACAGACCAGGTCCAAGGAGTCCAGTATCCTGTCTTCCGACAGTGGCCAATGCCAAGTGTTTCAGAGAGAATGAAGAGAACAGATAATCATCAAGTGATCCATCCCGTCAGCCATTCCCAGCCTGTGCCAAACAGCAACCCTTGTCTATCCTGGCAAATAACCATTGATGGCCCTATCCTCCAGGAACTCATCTCGTTCTTTTTTGGGCTCCGTTATACTCTTGGCCTTCACAACATCCTCTGGCAAGGAGTTCCGCAGGTTGACTGTGCGTTGTGTGAAGAAATATTTCCTTTTTTTCATTCTAAACCTGCTGTCTATTAATTTCATTAGGTGACCCCTAGTTTTTGTGTTATGAGAGAGTAAATAACACTTCCTTATTTACTTTCTCCACACCAGTTATGAATTTATAGCCCTCTATCATATCCCACCTTTGTCGTCTCTTTTCCAAGCTGAAAAGTCCCAGTCTTATTAATCTTTCCTCATATAGATGCTGTTCCATATCCCTAATCATTTTAGTTCCCCTTTTTCTGTGCCTTTTTCAATTCCAACATATCTTTTTTGAGATAGGGCAACCAGTTCTGCACATAGTATTCAAGATGTGGGAGTACCATGGATTTATAAAGAGGCAATATGATATTTTCTGTCTTATCTATCCCTTTCCTAATGATTCCCAACATTCTGTTAGCTTTATTGATTGTCACTGTACATTAAGTGGATGTTTTTCAGAGAACTATTCACAGTGACTTCAAGATCTACTCCTTGAATGGTAACAGCTAATTTAGACTCCATCATTTTATATGTATAGGTGGGATTATGTTTTCAGTGTGCATTACTTTGCATTTATCAACATTGAATTTGATCTGCCATTTTGTTGCCCAGTCACCCAGTTTTGTGAGATCTCTTTGTAACTTTTCACAGTCTCTTATGGCGTAAATTATCTTGAGTAGTTTTGTATCACCTGCAGATTTTGCCACCTCACTGTTTCCCCTTTTTTCCATATCACTTATGAATATGTTGAATAGTATTAGTCCCAGTATAGACCCCACTGTTGACCTCTCTCCATTCTAAAACTGACAATTTATTCCTACCCTTTGTTTCCTATCTTTTTACCAGTTACTGGTCCAGGAGCAGATCTTCCCTCTTATCCCCTGACTAACCACTTCGCTTAAGAGCTTTTGGTGAGGGACTTTGTCAAAGGCTTTCTGAAAATCTAAGTACACTGTATCCACTGCATCACCCTTATTCACATGCTTGTTGACCCCCTCAAAGAACTCTAGTAGATTGGTGAGGCATAATTTCCCTTTACAAAAACTATGTTGACTCTTCCCCGACAAATTGTGTTCATCTGTGTGTCTGATAATTTTGTTCTTTACTATAGTTTCAACCAATTTGCCTGGTACTAAAGTTTAGGCTTACTGACTGTATTTGCTGGGATCACCTCTGGAGCCTTTTTAAAAAATTGGTGTCACATTAGCTATCCTCCAGTCATCTGGTAAAGAGCCTGATTTAAATGATTGGCTACATATCACAGTTAATAGTTCTGCAATTCCATATTTGAGTTCTTTCAGAACTCTTGGGTGGATACCTTCTGGTTTTGGTGACTTATTACTGTTTAATGTATCAATTTGTTCCAAAACCACCTCTACTGACACCTCAATCTGGGACAGTTCCTTTAATTTGTCACCTAAAAAGAATGGCCCAACTTTGGGAATTTCCCTCACATCCTCAGACATGAAGCAAAGAATTAATTTAGTTTCTCTGCAATAGTCTTATCTTCCTTGAGTGCTTCTTTAGCATCTTGATCGTCCAGTGGCCCCACTGGTTGTTTAGCAGGCTTCCTGCTTCTCATGTACTTAAAAAATTTGTACACCAGTGTGACTCCACTGGCATCAGTGGAGTTAATCCTGATCTACACTAATTACCTGAGGGAAGAATTGGATATGGTATTCACAGAAGAAAATTATTGTGCATTATCAGTAAAAAACTTGTGCAGTTTTAGAGGTAGGTTCACAGTTGTTGTTTTTTTTCCCGCCCACTGCAATAGCCCTATTTACAGTAACACTTTTCTTCCATTATGGTGATTAATTTCTATTTGGGAAGTGAATGTTAACATCAGGTGTTTTGCATGGAACTGGCTTCTTCAGCAATGCACATTTCTAACTGTGCTAGTAAAAATTTAACACAAGTTTTCCGATTTTCTGCAAGATGGGTGAAATTCACTGCTGTGCGGAGGGCCAACATAAGCCTTCTTGCACCACTTACATCTTTGAAACTCAGTTTAAATGAGATTGTGCTGCTCCGAGGTCTTGTGCAGCCCATCTGCACAAAGGTGAATTTCACCCAAAATGGATGCATTAAACAAAGTTTTGGAGATGAATACAGCTTTCAATATTACAAGGAAAAAACTTGTGTGCATGCAATGGAGTAATAATTTCAATATGTAATTCAATAGTATTAAATGTACTTAATATAAGCCAGTTTTATGTCCAGATCAGTACACCATCTTCTCATTTCTTGATGAGTAAAAGCCCAATTCCTGCAACAGACTGTTTCCGAATACAAGGCAAATAGAACTTGTCCCTCAGGAGGGACAGGCCTGATTCTAAAGATGGGCGTGAACCAGAACATCACCTGTCAACATCCACAAACTTTGGACCACTTTGAACCCTGATACGGACTTCTTGTCTAGTGCCCAGGTCTGTGCGGTGGCTCTGAATAGGAACACTGGAACTGAAACGCTCTCTTCCCTCTGTTGAACTCCGGGAGGTGCATTTGGGTTTGCAAACCCAGAGAGGAGGGGAAGCCAGGAAGATAGTACAGAGCTCAGAGAAAGGCAATCCGGTCTAGAAGGGAATAGACCTTGACTGCTGGCTAGAGGGTCCCTGAGCTGGAACCTGAAGTGTAGAGTAGGCTGGGGTTGCCTTGCCAACTACAGAGCGAGTGGTGTTACAAGGCAGTGAATGGGAGACTGCCTAAGACTACTGATGAGGAAAGACTTTGATATCCCAGAAGGGGAAAATGTATATAGTGACCTGGCTGGATGGTTGAGTTGCAAAGAGGCAGCAGCAGCTTATAAAGTGAGAGAGGCCTGCGGACACAGAGAGAGAGGTAGAAAGATGGCCAGGAACAGATGCCACCTGCAGTGAGTCGAGCACCCTGTCACACTCCCATTGATCCAGAGGTTTTTGCAGGGATATAGCATGGTAGGGTTGCAAACCCCAGGAGTCCAGGTTCTCCAGCAGCCCACCAGGTAGGGCTCCGTCAGAAAGTTCGTTAAACCGAAAATGTTTCTGGGTTCAACAAAACAGAATTTTCCGATCATGCTCTGTTGCTTCCGAAAATCCCCAGTCAGCTCGATTTGGTGGCAACCTCATCAGGAGCGCTTTAGGACGCACCTGACAGAAACCCCTTCGGCAGGTAATCTGGGGATGGGACATAAATTCAGACACACTCCTAAACACCTCTCAAAATGCTGGGCAGGTTTTCCAGGACCGTCACTGATGAGAGGGGATGATTCACTGCACGTCTTCTGATATTCCCTGCCACTAAATATTCTTTTAAAGTTAGGACTTCCTGATGGTGGTGGTGTTCAGCACCATGAAGCTGTTCCTCGTTTCCTGAAACTAAGCATCTGGCTCCACTGAACTAGTTTTATTGTTACCCTCCTATGGTAACAGCTCCTGCGGGATAAACAGAGTGCACAGTGATTGGTGAAATTTCCCCTGCCACTACAGAGAGGGCTGGAAGAGGAGACGTAATGTTCCCATTTTGCTTTTGAAGAGAGGCACTCTACATCTGAATTGTGAGATTGCGGGGCGCAGAGGGGAACAGAGGCAAAGACCACCTGACAAACAGTGGAGGGAAAACGCAGTTCGGTAGCAGTGGGAAGTGCGGAGGGGCAGTTTCAGCTCTGCACGACCCAGCAGTGTAAACATCCACCTGGACAAAGCAGCCCCAGATCTTAAATCAGCTTTTGGAACAATTTATTTTTATATATATCCAAATGGGCGGATGAGGGGGAGATATTTCTGTTTCAAAGCTATTTTTAGTGCCTTTTAGCTGACAGAACATCAGTGCATTGAACACACAGCGGGAACAGAGTGTATAACACAACATTGCGTTAAATTGCATTACATTAGAGTAGGGCCAGGTCCCTGTAATATAACTGCAGGTAATAACTGCTTATTGATTTGTGAATTGAATTCACTTGGAATTCTGTCCAGCTGTAGACACCAAGATACCGGAGCTGCGATTGCTTTCAGGGCCGTTTGAATGTCAATCTCTTTTTAAAAACATTAACAGGCTGTAGGAATGTTTCTTTAAATTCAGGGTGTTCTAGGTCTAGCCCCACCCCGCTTGTCATCTCTTTTAAGTAGAAACCTGTCAATGGCCTACCTCGCCCACCCCACACACAGGTCAAGCTTTCCAACAAGCCCTTTCATGCTTCCTTCTAAGCATCCCTTTGTGCAGGAGACGAATGCTGCACACCTCTCCAAAGCCGCCCCATTGTCTTCCTTCAAATCCCTCTCACAATTCACCTCTGCCATGGTACTTCCAAAACATGTGCCGGGGTTAGGCAGCTGCTGTGACTTTCGTGTCCTGTTTGTTCTGGATGTCTCGTTGTCCGCGTCTACACGACGACCTAGAGGCGTTATTTCCCCTGCTCATGTACACTGACTCGAGGTAGTGCAATGAGAACTGGTACAAGTGCAAAGAGCACCTTTGCTGTGGTAGCGCGACTGGCAGATGGGGCTGAGCCGAGCCGAGCCGAGTATGTTCCCGCTGTGTTCCAGCAAGTTTGCATTCGGTGCGTGCTGCCATAGCCGACTACCCTGCTCTTTATCCTTCTGCTAGCTCCCTTCAAGCTACTACAAGTGTGTGTACATAAGGGAATATCATCCCTTGCCCATAGTGTAAACACAGCCATGGTTGCCTTAAGCTCCCCTAGCCAATCTGTCCATCTTTCATCTTCGATTGTATCCTCTGTGGTGCCCCTGAGCTGCATCTGTACGAATCTGTCTTCCAGTGACCCCAGATATGGTCAAACTGCGAACAGTGAGCGCAGTTCTGCACAGCTCCCCCCGCGCTAGACTTTTCCCTAAAGTTCACTCCTGTACGGCTCCCTTTGGATATGTCTACACTGCTTGAGTCCAGAAGTCTACACTGCATGGAAACAGCATCGCAGCCAGAGCCTGAATCGGCTGGCATGGGCCAGGCGCGAGTGTCTAGTTGCTGTATAGACCTGCCATTGGGGTCAGCAATGGTAGGCGCTCTAAGGCAGACCGACGCTCTGCTCTAACCCACGCCTGGGTGCAGGTTAAAGAAGGCAGTAATGAGCATCCTGGCAGCCAGTCTCAACTAACACTTCCCACTGTTGTTTCTATGGGTGCGTGAGCGGGCCACATCCCCCTCCTGTCTTCTGCTCTGTCAGGGCAGACTCTGAGATGTTCAGTTGTTGAACGCCGCCGTCCACTTCATTTACATTTGCTCATCATCTTGCCGCTCCATACCCCATATTTATAGTTTCATTTTCTCCTCAGTTCTCTGCCAAAGAGAAGGGAGTCTCTCTCTACCCAGAGATCTGCTCTGGGTCTACTAGCCTGCCAATCTCTCTCCCCCATGGGCTTCCTTCCTGTGCTGCCTTGTCCCTGCTGTGTTAATGGGCCAATTTACTCATTAGTCCTGCCCTGGCCCATTCTAATCCACTAATTAGGCCTCAATAGCTCCACCCTGGGGGGAATTAATTGGTGCCTGTGAGCAGCGCGCTGGCTCAGCTGTTGGTCCCCAGCACCCTGTCACAGGGAAGTTACAACAGAGGAACTAGGAACTTTAGGAACACAAGGACGCTCCCTGAGAGCCCAGCTATTGGGTGGAAGGAGAAAAATGATTTTGCGTTGACCATTGGGCTGTGTGCTAGGTAGCTTCCATAGGAGGGAAGACTTCCACCCCTTGGGGTCACTTCTTTGGTCCGTTTTGCCTGCTGTGCTAGGGACCCTGTTCCACCTCCCTCTCTTCCCCTCTGGATGTACGGGAGAAGCCCTTGAGAAGCTGTTTACGTGGTATGTGAGCACCCTGGTCCCATCCCCCTTCACACTAGAACCATGCTGGCTTCCCTGTGTTCAGGGCCTTTCAGGCCTACAGTGCAGAGCAAAGGGAAGAGAAGATCCTGCCAGATGTTTTCACTGGAGAAGGACTTCCAGGTGGAATCTTGTCTGAAGATCCCTGCTCCTCCCAGAGAGAGGTTCTGCATGAAGCATGTCAACTTGCCAGTCTAGATGCTGGCAAATGTGATCTCCTACAAGCAAATGGAGACAAGAAATTAAACCTCCATCTGATGTCAGTTCTCTATATGGTGGCTGCGCTGGTCAAATGTTCCACTTCATAGCAGCTGGAACTTTCTATCTATCTCCTTCTGGGCATAGGTTTTTAGTTGGGACTTCTTAGAAGTTTTCTCTCTCCAGCCTATCTTTATAATGGAACGGGGGTTGTAGTGAGGGTTCTCCATTTAGAATTTGTTCATTATTTTCCCCTTGCACTTTCTGATGCTCTGTGGTAGGGCTTCAGGTTCTGTGACATTGCACAAAGATGTAGAGTTATTTTCCTGCCTCAGCCCAAGCTGGCAGAGCAGATGGGTCCTATTAGTTTCAATTCAAGACTTCAAAAAAAAAAAAAAAGAGTAGACCACTTCTTTTGCAGCAAAGTGGACTAAAACTAAAAGCAGAGTCAGGGGGGATGCTAAGCGTAGCCAAACTTGGAAGGAAGTACAGGCTGAAGTTTGTATTTTTGCTTTGCTTAACCATCAAGGCTAAGCCCAGAAAGGGTTTGAGCGTGGCAAATGTCCTCCATGTATGTGTGCTGTGTTTGGAGCAGACCTGGAACATGACCCACACACATCATCGCTGGCCTCAGCAGTGCTGCTCACTAGACGCCAGAGAGAAGAATGTGAGCACACAGCCTTGAATCTCAGGTCTCTTATTATCTACAGATCCTTATTCCACAGAAGCTCTTTCTCTTGAGGGAGTGGAAAGGGGAAATTGCACTTACATTACATGCATTGAAACAATATTGAAGGCTTGTCGTCTTTGAATGCCGCCAGTCAGATGCTTTCATAATGCTTTATATAACGCTTTATCAAGCTGGGGGCTTGAGTTAGAATTTTACATAGCCAAAAGTAGGTAAAATCCTGGCCCATTGAATTCAGCGGAGGGGCTTCCAATTGACTTCTCTGGAGCCAGATTTCACCCTGGATCTGTTTATAAGAGCTTGCTTTGTCATGATACAAATGAAAGCCTGCTTCTTCCCATAAGGCATTATCAAAGTAGTCACTGATTATTTTTTAGCAATAATCACAGGGTTTTAATCCAATGACTACGCACTTGTTTTCTGGGTGCTGCCGCTTCACGTGACTGAGCGTTCTGCCTGTTTGTACAAACTGCAGCCCCCCTTGTTCTCAGAGCTGCTGCAGCTCCCTCTGTGAGGAGGGACTGCGGAATGAGACCCAGCTTTCCAGTACCATGCACAAGACTCAGTGGACTTGTGGGAGACTCGAAGGCTTTGCTGCATTCAGAATTGTTGGTGTTTATCTGACTCTCTTGAGGTTTGCTCGGCACAAACCATGAAGTAAATGGGCCAGATCCCCACTGTGCAGCAAAACCAGATGATAGTGGTGCAGGATGTGGCCCTAACAAAAGCCTGTCACTGCCTTGCACCTTGCTTTGTCACTTACACTTGTGCCAAATGCACATAAACCCCTATCAGTGCAACCCTCCACAGCCACTTTGCATCCATTTTACAAAGGCCAAAGGATGCTACAAGGTAGTGGAGAATCAGACCACTATGATGAATTCATTGAAGGGACATGTCAACTAGCACGGGAAAAGAATGAGTCTTAGGCCAAGCCTATAAAAAGTGTGTTATTAAGGAAGCTGATTAGCAGATAAGTGTGTGTGGTGGGGCGTGTGGATTGGTTGGTTGGTTTGTATTGAAATAGTTACATTGGTACAATTCCTCCCCTTTTTGTGGACACAATTATATCAATGTAAAAATGCCATACACTGGTATAGTTTATTCCCTTCCTATATGGGAAGAAACGATACGAACACTTTTTTATACTGGTACATCTTAAGCGACAGTACGGGAGTTGTATAGATTTAACTATATTGGGGTAGTTAAAGCAGTACAGCTTTGCATGTAGTAGCCAAGGCCTAACTAAGTGTCCCAGACAAGATTCACAGGCCTCTGGCCCCTCTCTCTTCCTAAAGCGGGTGTAGGCTGCTGAGATTCAAGACTTGTAGTCCTACAGTGAGTAACACCTTTTGAAATGCTTCCTTCCTTCTTCCATTCCCTCCTTCTCCCCCCCGGCCCAAAAATAGCCAGAGCACTTTGGTGTGATGAGTAGGGTATGTAGGTTTCAAAATGCAGATGTGCAAATGATCTCTGAGACAAATGCTGGAACGTTGTAGGAAAGATGAGGCTAGAGAAAAGGCACATATTAGGACTGTGACAACTGATTTGAAACATGGTGGAATGAGCTCTTTTTCATAGAAATGTAAGGACTATTACCTTTATACACAAAGAAAGAATAACAGGCAATTAATTAGCAGGAGAGCTTGCTGCATGAAAAAGAAATAAGATGCTGCCCTTCTGCCAATTTACATATAAATATGTGGTTGGGGGAGGTATTGAAGGGAACCAGGTGGCAAATTATGACTGGGAGGGCTTAACCTTGAATATTGCAAAGGCGTTTCTCATGCTCATTTTGACACACACGGAACTCAGCTAGACCATGGAAGAGAATAAATAGGGAGGGGTGAATGTAATGATAACTGAAGGTACCTGTGGCTAATGGCATTTGTTATAACTGACCTGTAGACTGATTATGATGATTGCCCTGTAAAAATAGCCACTTAATCTCCTTTCTGTGCCAACAGGGATGTGTTAAATAATTGCAGCCTTGGCTCAATCTAGTTTCCATTCTTCTGGAGAATAGCTCATTTGTAACAGAAAATAGTGACTAATGTTAGAATAAACAATGTTATGACTCAAGTGACTTATCAGCACTGCAGATATGATTTCCATGTAATAGGACATGACTTATGCAGACATGTAATTCTTTTTGCTGAACAGAGTAAAGTAAATGTGGCAGAAATGCCAGAAACAGCTTTGCAATTGGAATATGCAATTTAAAATAAGTAAAGATTACTCCCAGGTAGTTTATTGCTTTAACTACATCAAGGCAGGTCCCTGTAGCAGACTGGATAATGACTCTCATTTCATTTTTGGTTTGTGTCAAATATCTTCAGTTAGTTTTGCTTTATTGGCTTCATGCAATTTATTGCAGCACTAGAATGTGATTGTAATGCAACTAGTATTTTAGTTTTATCTTCCACTGGTAATTTTTCTTTTTTATGGAGACTTTACTGTCTGCATTAATAAAAGCCATAGAAATTTATACAGTTTGGAACTGTGTTTTTCGTAAACCCCAGTTCACTGCAGGAAAAACAGAACTAGAATTGCCATTTCCCACCCTGACAGCCGCACCATGGAAACACCAGAAAGAATAATACTAGATAGTGTTCAGCAGAGAACTCACAAACTATACGATTAGCGCTTACACAAATGTTCATGTTTGTCAGAAAAATGCATGGACTGAATTCATCTCCCATAATGGCATGTTTGAGAAACAGCTGCTAATAGGCACAAAAGCCACCAGTTTGTAGCTAGCCCACTGATGGGCCATCACAGGAGACAGACCAGGGCTTGAATGGCCTACGGAGATTTCATGAAACATCTCATTCTTCAAGACAGTATCTCCAGGTGCCTAACACACCCATAGTGTTGCCATTGCGTCTCACGTCACTTCAGGAGCGAAAGATGGTCACATGGTTGAGACATTGGCTTGGGACTCAGAATGTCTGGGTCTAGTTTTGGGCTGTGTCACAGATTCCCAGAGCAGTCTTGGGCACATCACATGCTGCCTGATACCCGAGTGCTCAACACCCATCTCCGGAGTCCAATATTCAGAAAAGCTCAGCTCCCACTGTGACACAGAAGGGCAGATGTGCTGACCTCTTTTTGCAAACCTGGCCATTGATCTCTGTCGCTCTTCTGTAAAAGGGGCCTACTTCACCTGGCTGTTGTGAGAATAAATGAATTCATTAATGTATGTAAGGTGCTCAGATGAGTCTCGAGCTATGAATAACCAGTGGAATTTACTACTCCGCACTACCAGTCTGGCACCATGCATAGATCCTTCTTGAAAAGTTGAAACTATGAGACTTATACGTTGTTTTTTTTATTTTGGGCCTGTAAGAAGTCTGAAGTAACGTTGGTTGTGTTTGATTTTTAAAATATAACCGCCTAAAGAAATGCCCCGTCTAAGTTGGAAAGAAATAAATATGGATCTGAAAAAATATGTACCTCCCTCTCACAAATCTCAGCAAGCAGAGGAAATCCACACTATGGCCTTGTCGACATTAAAATGTGTTACAGTAAGGACTAATGTGACAGCTGCCATCTTAGCCAAAGCACTGGAGATTGAACCAAGTACTTCCAGAGTTAAAGCCATGAGCTGATTGCCTTTGTGGAATGGCACAGAGTGGGACTAGTAAGACGCATTCCCCAGTGGCTTACACGTACACTGCTAAAGAGTGATTCATTAAAATGTGTTAGGCCAAGGACTTGTCTAAACACAGAACGCATACCACTTGAACTAGTCCAGATTAGCTAAATTGTGGCAATTCCCCTAGTGTAGACGCACTTAGGCTGGTTTAAAGGTGATTTCCTTTGTAAAAAGCTGTGAGAGTTACTGATGAAAAGCACTACATAAGAGCTAGAAGTGGTAGTGTTATACTGATGACGATGATCTAGTGCAGTGGTTCCCAACCTGTGGCCGAGGGGCCAGAAGTGGCCCGTGGGGTCTTTCAAAATGGCCTGCCACTCTGCCGCCGCGGGCTGCAGAAGGGAGCCACTGCCTAAGGACCCAGGCCGAGCGCATTGCCACGGGGCTACAAGACCAGTGCAGGCTCCTTGCTTCGGTCAAGGGGACAGGAGGGCAGCGCTCCCCTTCCCCTAGCTGTAGCAGGGAGCATGGTAAAGTGCTTTGCCTGGGTCCCAAAGCGCTGGGTTCCCTGTTCGAGTCAGAGGGAGGGAAGCACTTATCTCAGAAGGGAGCCACCGCCCAGGGACCCAGGTAAAGTGGACAGGGCTACAGGACGCGTGCCGTTTCCCTGCTGCAGCCAGGGGAACAGGAGATCAGCGAGAAGGCGGCCTCCTCGCTGAACTCCTTCCATCTGGCTGCGGTGGGGGCTGCTGGCGGAGACCGGTGGCTCTTCAGAGTCGTAAAAATGATATCTGAGGCTTTTGAGCCGAAGAGGTTGGGAACCACTGCTCTAGTGGTCAGGGCACTAGCAGAGACCAGGGTTCAGTTCCCTTCTGGTGCTTGGCAGACGCACTGTAGTGTCACAGGGATACAGGCGCATAGATACAGGTGGGCAGTGGTTGACCATGACCCACCCACTTTGAAAGCAGGCCCACCCAATCTCTTGCTTCCAGTTGCCAAGGTAACTGGAGCATCTGGCAGCTTAGTTTCTCTGTCAGTGCCCGGAAGCAGGAAGTGGCCCAGGCCCGCCCAAGTCAATCACAAAATCATTTCTGGCTGCGCCCCCGCAGGGCTACTGTGCAAATCGTTTTGTCTCACCTGGACAACACCTGAGATTTCATTGGACTTAAAAGCTGGACCTCCCTGCTGCTTCTCCAGTGACCTGCGCGCACCCTTGGATTGATGGCGAGGTTTGAGTTTGGGACCTTTAAGGCTAGAAACCTGAATTTCCACTGCCTGAACTAAAGCGGTAACTCTATGAGCTTGCAGATTCTGTAGACTATTATCCTCTTTGGTGGACCAGCCACTGCAAAGGGACAAAGATGCATTTGCTGACATGTGAGGAAAGCACCCTGTCCTCAGCCAATGAATTCAGAGGAAATTCACTGCGGCGAACCTTATCTTGCCACTCTAGACCATTAGGAACCTCTGAATTTAGCCCAAGATGCCTCTACTCCTGCCAGTCCCTAAACACCGCAATATTTCAACCCCTATGTTGATGGATGAATCAATTTTCTTCAACCAGTTAAAAACCTTCCATGAAGAAAACTGTGCCCAGTTTCCCACTATGAAGTAAGTGCCTTATTCCTGGGGCCAATACTGAGGGATGGAAGTGCAGCCCTCTGTCCCACTCATCTATTGGATGCCAAAGTGAGTCCTGTCGCAGCCTAAGCTTGCTCTGTCAAACTGAATAAATCTCCTCTGACATGCTCGCATTTTCTCTTGGGTTTTTGAGAATAGTTGAGATTGGTGCGGGAACAGAGGGTAAAGATGGGAATACACTGTCTGGAGAGAAAGCAAAGAGCCTCCTTTTCAATCCCCTCCACAGTACAAGTGCTTCCAGCTAGGGGAAAATCTCACAGAAGTCAGGTTATAATCCTTATCAATATGGCAACTGGAACGATCAAACTGGAAGAGATCATGGAACAGTTAAGATAAAGGTTTGTCTTGTTCCAGGGCCGGGCTTATCAGGGTTTAGCAGTAAGTGAGTTTTGTTGCTTCAGCTGCATTTAAAAAGTTCATTGATTTGCCGCTAATACCAAGTTGTCATAGTTTCATGAGTAACAGCTTGCGGTTTGCAGAACCAAAGCCTTTTCCTAAATCAATAAGAACAGATTCAGTGAGATTGCCTGAGACTACTGAAGTATACTGAAAAGAGAGAATCAGTAAATTTACTCACACGGACAGGGCTGAAGTGATAGAATGAAAGTCCCAAGCTTCCAGGTCCCCTAAGGTGCCCGAACCGAAAGTTTTGCATCGAAGAGCCCAATGCTAAGGCTGGGAGCTGACAGGCAGCTGGAAGTGGCTGGTGCATGGACTCTAGACTGATTAGCTGACTGCTTTGCTCTGCCACAGCTGCATTCTCTGCATTGATCCAGTCCAGCAACCGGATTTTTCACCCTGTAGCAGGCTTGAAAGAGGCAACGAGAATAGTGGTGCGAGCAGGGTTTGCATCGCAGTGGCCACTGGGCAGACGGCTTCGCGGGGGTTGGACATCATCTAACCCCGGCACATTTGACTGGCTGTTGAATATTACTGAAATTTCCAAAAGGAAACCTGTTTCAACCAGTGCCCTCTACCCAGCAAACTCAAGGATCAACACTCATTCCCTCAGTTGGCACCATCCACTGCACTGGTACAGCTCCACATTCCCCAGCCAGCACCCTGTACTTCTCCAGCAAGATCAGCTAGTGCCTCAACAAGCCAAAGGAATACTGCTTCACTCCCAGATAGCGCTCTGCTGCACAAGGACTCCTACCCATCTCGGCTGCATCCTCTACAGCCCCTTTATTTTTGCAGAATGATGGAACCACATGCTCTTGCAGTATAATTTTTACCTTTTTGAAGCTAGCCATAAGCAAAGACCCTGGAGATTTTCCACCTTCCTCTGCAGCATTTGGCACGGGTCACTTGCAGGTATAAACTAGCGTAAATGATGGGTTCTCTGTAACTTGAAGGCTTTAACCCATGATTTGAGGATGTGAGTAATTCAGCCAGAGGTTAGGGGTCTATTACAGGAGTGGGTGGGTGAGGTTCTGTGGCTTGCAATGTGCAGGAGCTCAGACTAGATGACCACGAGAGTCCCTTCCGCACTTAAAGTCTGAGTCTATGGGTAAACTAATCCACATAGTGGACCTGTGATGGTTCTAATATATGCAGATATGTTTCCTTCCTTGAATATTTAGGAAATGGTACGCCTAATATAGGATTACAATATCTAAAGATGGTTGGCTGTGAATTATATGGTAAAACACTTATTACAAGGGTAAGCCATTAGGAGCTATCAAGCATTAATTACCTGAGACATTATACAATTTGTAAGACACGAGTGTTAAGTAAAACAGGATCTACCCTCCAGAAAAGGCAAGATGACCTAGACCAACATAAGTCTTGCATCTGTGGAGAAGAGGATTCCTCTGAGAGGAATGAAATGTTTTCAGTAGCAGTTTTCTACTTGCTTGTTAGCTTTCAAGTCGATAACCCTGGTGGCATGTCGCAAGACTGGTACCACCTCGGTTGGCACTAAATTTTTTGCTAAATATTTGGAAAATTCTGATCATTGTGGTGTAGTGCTCCTGTCAGACCTAAACAAAGCCCTGATTCAGCAAAGAACTTGAGCACGTACTTAGTTCTAAGCATGTAATTCCACGCCCTGTATAGCAAAATACGTAAACGCATGCTTAACTTTGAGCACGTGCCTAAATCCCATGGAAGTTTATTAACTCTCAGCGCATGTTCTTAAGTCCCAAGGAAGTCAATGAAATTTAAGTGTGCGCTTAACATTTAAACACATGCTTAAGTGCTTTGCTGAAATGAAGCCCTAGAACATTGTCATTGCAACTGAAATATAAATAAATTATCTCAACTACTAGAAATGAAAAAGAGAACCCAACTGTATGTATCTGTATCCTTCTGCTGAATGAACCTAGATAGCAATTGATCAAAATAATTTTGAGATCAAAACAGATCAATTTTGCCACTTGGAGGAGCTCTCAATTGTCTAAATGTAGGTTATCAGATGGTATGGCAGATTATAGCATTTGTGTACACTGAAGGGTGAAACCAAAACACAGATCCAAGTCATGATGAAGCAAAGTTTATCCTCAAATATATCATTGTGTCCCAGCACGACCCTTAATTATTTCAAACCTCAACATTTTCTATTTTGGGTGCCTGTACAACAAGTTGTATTTGAATCCCATTTGTCCAGCACAGCTGCAAATTTCACTTCACGCGTACAGAGATTATTTTTTCCTAGATGAGCATTCGTTGATTTTACTTACTACTTTTTCCCCCCGAATGGCAATACAGCCACAAAGGAATCTGGTATTTGCTCACAATGACTTCTCTTGTGGCTTGGACTCCTGATTCTTCTTGTCTGTCCGCATTTGTAATGTTTTCAACAACTCTGTGGTGACATGGCCAGTGCTCAAGCCAATGTTTGTGGCCAATATAAGGTCCATTTGGCAGCTGATCCTTTATGCTCTGACACAGCAATGGGTATCGGTTTTTGACTTCTTCCAAGACACCTCCGTTCACTGCACAACTATAGCTGTCATAGGATCTCGCAATAAACCTTCCTGCAAGTGCAGTAAACTAGACCAGTTCTTGCCCTTCAACTATGACATAATTCAGACATCAAAGGGAATCATCCAGGCTTCTGAAAAGTACAGTCCGTGACAGCTTTAAAACGAACAAAAGGAAGTACTTTTTCACACAACGCACAGTCAACCTGTGGAACGCATTGCCCAGGGATGTTTGTGAAAGCCAAAACTAGAACGGGGTTCAAAAAAGAACTAGATAAGCTCATGGAGGATAGGCCCATCAATGGCTATTAGCCAAGATGCAACCCCATGCTCTGGGTGCCCCCAGCCTCTGATTGCCAGAAGCTGGGAATGGACGATAGGGGATGGATCACTTGATGATTACCTGTTCTATTCGTTCCCTCTGAAGCACCTGGCATTAGCCACTGTCAGAAGTCAGGATACTGGCCCAGGTGCACCATTCTCTGACCCAGTGTGGCTGTTCTTATATAGAGAGATATACCAGGACCGCCCACCGTTGCCAACTCTTGTGGGTTATTTTACCATAAGTCTCATGTTAGACCGTGTTTTTCTTAACACCTCAGCTCCTGGAGTACTGTTACTTCCTAAGAACCTCAGCTTCCATTTAATAGCCAGCAAATTCTAGGCTTCATGCTTACGGGGAGAGGATTGAAAGTGTGACCCCAGAGCACCCTAAAATTCTAAAACCAGAAGGCAAATAGAAAGAAGCCAAAGTTTATTGTTTTTTAAACTATTATTTTCAAATCTCCTGGTTTTTAAGACAACCTCATGGGGAGGGAGGTTGCGGCCTGACACATTATTCTTTCAACATTTGGGTTTCGCAATAGCGGGGAAGGGTAGCTCGCAGTGCTAGTCTTGGGGCATTCATTCTCTGCTTTGCTGTGCACTTCCTTTGGAATGGGGGTGCCTCATTTCATCTCTCTACACCTCAGTTGCCCCTCTGTAAAATGAAGGTAATAGCACAGCCCTACTTCGCAGGATTGGTGTGAGGATACGTGCACTAAAGATTAAGTGCTCAGCTACCACAGCAAAAAGGGGTCATAAGAACGTGAGAGAGACAATTCTGTATGCGCTTTACCCACTTGCTCCGTCTTGTTTTAGATAAATTCCTGGTCCTACCAACATTAAGCACGTGAGGAGTAACATCAAGCACTTCCTCGCATGAGTAAAGTTATTCGCATATATTGGTGTTGGAAACACTGGGGAAAACTGGATACTCTTTAGGGTAGAGAGCATTTATCATTGTGTTTTGTACAACACCTAGCACAATGAAGCCGCTGATCTTAACCAAAGCTTTTGGATATTGCTGCAGTACAAATAATCATTACTAATATCAGCACCAGTTAGAAAAGCCACAGCACCACTAGCCAGCTTTTCAAATACTGTGGGTTCATTTTTACTTGCTTCAGCTGAGAGCAACAAAAATGCTCACTGTTTAAAATCACAAAGCTAAGTCAGCAGTTGTGTTAGCTCACACCAGCTAAGCAGTGTCTTACATCAAATGTGGACACGCTTGTCTCAGTCTTCCTAGCCAGGGAAGTCCAAGTGAAACAAATGCGCATCGCAACATGCCCTGAATGTTTACCCATCCGAAATATTTCAGACCAAGGGCAGGAGGAATAGCAAAATGCCTACAGTTCCCCAGATGGCTTCTTTGTTCCAGACAGATAAGATAGTTGTGTAGATACTGAACTGTGTGCGGGTGTCCCTAGTCACCAGCTGGGGAGAGACAATCTGCCATGCCCAGGTTCGGTTTCTGGCCTTTTCTTCAAGTCTCCGTTTGTAATCTTCACAAAGAGAGAAAAGCGTGCAAGTAATACAACCTGGTTAAGGATTCAGGTGGGGGCCTTCTGGCCTCTGGGAGCTACCAGCTAGGACCCTTTCTAACCCCAGGTGGTTCAGCAGGAGTGGTTGCCTTCAACTTCCTGTTCTGGTTATCAGAGAGTATCTACTCGCATGGTTTCTGGTTAGCTGGTGTCCCCTGCCTTCCCCCCCACTGAGATGTTTTTTATATTGTCCAACTGAGAATGTGGGCCAATGGTGAGCTTCTGAGAGTCTCAACACCTGTCTGCTGGGCTTCTCTCTGGGGCCGAGTCAGTTGAGCCCTGTCTTCTCACAGGGCTATGAAAGCGGCAGATTGTGCTGTTACGCAAACAAATCGAGTTTGTAGTTGTTTAGCTGACTGTCATGCCTTAAAAGGGAAATCAATGATGGGCCTAGCCTAGGGAAATCAATGACGGGCCTTTAGAACACACTAATATTGTATAGCTTCTTTTAAAGATCACATCCTGTACTGGTTCTCTTTCACATCCACATAGAGGACCCTTTTTGATTTTTGCTTAAAAAAATAAACAAAACTAAAAACATTGTTCTCATTGCAAGGAAGAGGACGTAGCCTTTAGATTTATTTCTGTGCTTCTG
>ML675623.1:8107408-8122897 GCA_007922155.1 Mesoclemmys tuberculata
AAAAAAACCCTTTGCAGCAGCATTTGCGTTCACAAGGCAGTTTGTAGTAGTGCAATTTGTGCAAAAATTCTCAAATTAAAGTTCACTGGCATGCAGGTTAGACACAGTACGTTTTCCAAGAGCCATGCAGGGTTTTAGCAGCAGGACTCCCATTAAAACCCCATGCAAATGCTTTTGAAAATTGGCCTCTGAGGTATGTCTACACTGCTATTAAACCACCCAGGATGGCCCATGTCAGCTGACTTGCACTTGCGGGGCGCAGTCTGCAAAACTGCAGTGTAAACCTCTGGGCTCAGGCGTGGGCCAGGGCTCGGGACACCATGAGGGGCAGGGTCTCAGAGCCCAGGCTCCAACTCGAGCCTGGACGTCTACACTGCAGTTTTGTAGCTTGAGCCAGAATAAGAGGGCTTGGACCAACCATGAGTGTTTAATTGCAGTATAGATGTGTAGACATTGCTGCCTTCTGTTGAGTTTTTGACCTTAACGCACCAGACCATAGACTCCATTCAAGGGCATTGAGGGAAGCAGTTTCTAACTCTTAAGACATAAACCAGATGAATCGGTTTTGAAAAATTTTTGGTTGACTGTATTGTTTGTTTGTTTGTTGCAAGGGATAACGAGGAGCAATTGGCTAAGCAGCAATTGTTTCATTTGTAGCATTTAACTCTCCGTGATAACACTAAGCCAACATCTGTCTGTGCGTATTATAGGTTGCTGCGAAATAATTGTACATGGCCGGGTTTCTAGGAAACGCTCCTTTTTCCTCGCACACTTCGGGTCTAGATATGTTTGTGATTAGAAATACAGTCTCTGGAGTGTGATTATGCAAATTTATATCCCTGAGCTAGTCGGCACATTGTGGGAGGGAAGGGGAAAAGGGGAGGGAATTGCTTCACTGCTTGGTGGCGGGCAAGCTGTATGTTTTGGAGTCAATTGAAGTTCAGAGTGCCAAGCACCTTACAGGTTCTGGTCCAAAAGGCAAGCTAGAGGTAAGTGCTGAGCAGTAATTAATACAAAAGAAATCAACTGTACTGTAGCCTAGCCCCTTTTTATGGCAAGCAGTCACACAGCTCTGCAATTTTGCACTTAAGTTTATGGACTGTAAGGGGGTCAGATTTTGAGATCACTGTTTCTGGGGGTAAAGGCTAATTACACGGTAGCAGGGGAAAATCGCTTTAATAGACATAAGTGCCTGGGCTGATGAGTGAAAGGGAGGTAGTCCACACTCCACGACCGGAACATGCACACAAGTCTTTGAGGCACTATTTCATTTTTCTTAGGATTAGCCCTAATGAAGTTGTGTCTGATAATGGATCAAAAGGGCCTGATTCTCCTCTCGGTGGCACCCGTTTAATTCCAGAATCTCAGCATCTGTGTTTAAGGTGTTGCCCCACTAAATTCAATGGAGCTACGTGGCTTGAAGCTATCTATGCCTGAAGATCGGGTTGGCGTCAGTGGAATTAAACCTGACTTAAATCAGTGCAGCTGAACAGAAAATCAGGCCCAAAGTGCTGAAGACTAAGGATTTAAAGCAAACTTTGATGGGAGTAAGACAGGTCACTCAGAGGATGCAAACATGAACTGGCATTTTAAGAATGGTCTTTGATAACTAGCAGGTTCCTCCATTCATCAATTGCTTTTTTTAAAATATATTTTTAAAAATAAAATCATAAACTATATCTAGTATTTTCTTTTGATTTCCTTACAATTCAATTTAAAAACAGGTCAAAGGACGTTGATGTTTGTTGTTCAGCTAAGCGTATTTGACAGCCGAGGGTTGCACTGTACAATTTCTTGATAGTAACGTTGCCAGTGAGTCTTGTCCACCGTCATATAGTTCTGGGAATTCTTTTCTGTGTGCTAACATAAATTTCCCATGCTGGGAAGTGCAAGTCACTCTTTTGTAAAAGAGGATCTTTACTGGGAGGGGTAGGAGAGGAGATTTATTGACAAATAATTGTCAATTGCTAACCTTGTCGTGGTAACGTTTTTTTTTAATTATTTTTCTCGAGGCACTTTGCATGTTGAATGGCAACATCTGTTACAGACCAGGAAAACAAGTAAACACTGATATTCCTGGTGGCTTTGAAAGAACATTCAACATTTAGCTTTCTACACTTGCCTTTACTAGGAAAATTACCTGGTGATGTGCTTAGAATGCCTACGATGATGAGTGTCTGGGGTGGAAAAAATAAAACACCTTTTCCTAGACACAGACTGAAGGAAAACATGTGCATGCCGCGGCCAGATGTTGACATTTTGATTTGCATAAAGGTAAGCTTTAGTGTCGACGGCAGGTTTAATTTTCCAAAACATTCCAGAGAAGTGCCGATTCTGAATCGTAAGCAGTTCTCCTCAGACAAGCATCTCAGCAAATGAATTCCCCATGACTAGGTCTGTAAGATGTATGGACCTGATTCTCCTCTCACACCAGTGTAAAGTGAGCATAACTTTATTGAAGCCAAATGTGCTACATGAGCATAACACTGGGTAAGTGAGAAGAATGAGGCTCCTTGGCTATGAAGTCAACCGAAGTACTGAATCTTTCATTGTGACTTGTGTAGGAAGCTACTGTGGCCAGGGAAGTGCTATGGTCTGCCTTGAGAAACAAATGACCTTATACTCTGTCCTCTCCTGCTGCCTATAAGGTGAATTCTAGCTGAGGAGCAGAAATATTAAGGCCTTCACTGTGAAGAACAGCATGTAGTATACTGGGGAAACTGAGGCACAGAGGTATCATCATGTGCAATGATAGGAGACAATGGCAGCGCCAGCAAAAGAACCCAGAAGTCTGGACTACTCAGTCCATACTGTAATGAAGGCAACATTTTCCTTCTACCCTGACAAGAACAGTCATTCAGAGCTTACTTGGAGATAAAGTAAACCCGGTAGCAGCAAGCTGCCAGAATGTGAGGGTCAAAAGTAGATGCATAGGCATGAGGATAACCCTTACGAGCTGTTCTGAAATCTAGCAAGAAGCAATGCTGGAAATGAACTGTGTTTTTCGTTCCTGCTCAGCCTATTCTGGAATAGAAAGTGTATCTGGAGACAGAGAGCTCCTGCTGCATTTGGTTAATCGTTCTGGCATTGCATGGCTGGGATGCACAGGAGAGCGATAAGAAATGGGATTTAGTGGGTCTGTGATTGGTGAAAGGCTTTAACAATAACGAGACTGTTTGTTTTTGGGATGGGATGTGCAGGGCTCCTGGGTACATCTACCCCCAGCGGGGAGCAGGCATTCCAACCCACGCACATGCGCTAGCACGCTAAAAAGAGCAGTAAGGACAGGAGCGTGCACAGGAATAAAAGTCACGTGGCCGCTTTTGGAAGGGCCCTTTCTGGGGCCCCCACCGCTGGAAGAGCTGCCTCCCCACTCGCTCTCCCCACAGCTCCAGGGCTGATGGAGCTGGCTCTCCCCCATGTTGCTAGTGGCCAGAGGAGCTGTCCTCTTCAGCCCAGAGCAGGAGTTCACTCTCCCCGCCCTTGCCCCAGAGGAGTTGTTTCCCTGCCAATGGGGGGGGGAGACTGTGAGCCTGCTTCCCCCCCACCCCACCCCATGCACACCCTGAGTGTGGACATTGCAGCATGGGTGGGAGCACAGTCTAGCCTCCTTAGTGCAAACCTGCCCTAACCCCTGGGTCCATACTCGGATGGCTAGCCCACGGTACGACGTCCACACTGCTATTTTCAGAGCACTAGCTCAAGTGGAGCTAATGTGTCTGTCTACCTGGGCTGGAGTGCCTGCTCCCTGCTGTGGTTAGATGTACCCTGGGAGACCTGTACATCTTTGGAGCAGGTTGGAAGGATGGGGCCTATGGAGACCCCCTAAGATGAGTGCTTGTTCTGAGCTGAACCGGTGATGAACTGGCAACCACAAAGAATCCCCACGGGTGGAGGATTGAAGGACTGCTCCTGCCAGAGCCCATGTTGCAGTGACCTTTGGTAAGCTTATTAGCATGCCCCTAGGTTCTTTGTGTTTTCTCTGCAGTGCTTTTTGCTCGAGATTGAAGCAGGTTTGCATAGGAAGCGGTGTGGTATCGTACACCTGTAGCAATTACACCTGCTCGCTGTTCCTGAAGCAAAAGCCTGCAGGTGTCCTTGGGAGGCCTGATTGTGCTGGCAATACTGCGGTGAAGGCAGGGAACTTGCAGCTTAAAAATACCCTGGTTAGAAGGGAGTGAGATGGGGGTCTTCACAAAGAAGGGCAACAGCTGGGGAACTGGAAACTTGAGAGTGGGTGCCCTTGCTTGAATCACAGAGGGGGAGCACAGGTGCAGCTGCCGTGAATTTGTGACCTGTTTGTTGGCCAGACTGCGACTGTATAAACAATACATTGGGGACCCTATAACTATTTACTTGATAGCTCACAAGTAGGGTATCTTGTCGGCTTGCCCTACACCTCCTGTGAAGTCTCTCTGCAGGTGCATGCTCACCGGCCCTGCCACTGCTTTCGCAAGGTGACCAATCGTATCTGTTCATAGGCTCAGCGTTATATTTCATCAGCTCTTGCGGGTCTCTTATTGTTACCTCACTCCTGCTGACTTGCCATGCAAGAATTGCCCCCTCTGCATTTTGTAGATTCCTTGCCTTAGACCGTGTCCTAGTGTAATGCTGTGAGAAATGTATTTACACTCGGATTGTGACAGAGTGCTGGTGACACTGTCTTACCAGCATCCCTAACAACCCTTTTGCATGTTCAAGATGGTGTGGGAAGAAAGGCAGCTGCTTCAAGCACCTGGGTCCAATCCTCAGCTGGTGTAAACCAGCATATTATCAGTCATTCATTGTGGTTATGTGTTTCTACTGATTTATGATTTATGCAAGATGAGGATCTGTCCTACTATGTTAAATGTCACTAGAGAACATCTTGTGACCCAGTGTAAAAGGCTTGGCATCTAAGGAAAACCATCTCATACTGGTGTCTAGGGTCTACGTACAGACACCATTCCTATGTAAGGAAAATGCAAATATACAAGTTGCTATATGACCTTAGGTAAGTTGTTCAACCTGTCTGCCTTAGTTATCCCCTATGCCCAAAAATCATGAATCAGGCCACAAAATATCAGGAGCTTGGCTTAAAATCATGAGATTTTTTTTTTCTTAATAATGTATTGGATGGGGGGTTCTTATTTGACATTTGGTTTTCAAGCCTTTATAGGATTTACATTTTTCAAGCTTTTTCTCTGCAAATGTCAAGGGTAGATACTTCCTTTTTCATTTAAAAAGAAAAAGAACAAACCAGAGACATTGACATAATCACAGGACTCCAAGAGCTAGGGCTTTAAGGAAAACATCAAATATCACCAGACTCGACAGAGCTGGCAAGGGATAAGAACACTTTCCCACCCTCCTAAGAGTGATGTGAAGCTTCATTTCTACATGTGAGATCCTTGGACGGAAGGCACTATTGAAATGCAAGGTTTTATCGTTACTGTGTTAGCCTCAGCTGCAATACACTAGATAAGTGCAAATTGCTGCTATAAATCATAAATACGAAAAGGCCATAAGTGCATAATAATGGCCTAACTGGCTAATTTGTTTCATTTTGCTGCTAGGAGCATTGTAAAGAAGTAGAACAAAGAAATGCCCTTCCACCGTGGTTTGGGCTATGACTCCAAATAATGATAGGGAAAAGTAAAACAATACCTTGGCAGACTTTTAGGAGCACTTCCTTTTCCTCTCCCAGCCTGTGATTAAAATTGCTTCCCATTGGAAGGGAAATCATTCTAAAGAATTGTAACAACACTGGGCTGGAGGTTAGGGTTAGGAGATTATTAGTGGGTCATGAAGCTTTTCACCCCTAGGATAATGGTTGGAATGCAGAGCAAGCTGATAGTGAACAAAAGGGAGTCCACTAAGTGGTTTCTGCAGATGGAGTTGGTGGGTGTCTACAGCCTGGAAGTTTTGCACTAATTGACTCCCCTGATGGACATCTCTGAAGGAAGGATGTGGATTGAATGGACAAGGAAACTCAGTCTCATAGAGATGGTTCATCCAGACAGGACTGAGACCCATTGTGGAACAATCCCTGTAGCTCTTCTGTGGAATGAAAGGATTTCACTCGCTCTTCATTGTTAATTAAACACCTAACTTGACATGTTTCTAATAGAGTGTGAAGGTGACCTTCTTCTTTAACTTTAGACCTTTCCCCACCATTTATCTTCTGGTCTCTGAACTGTCCTCCTCTTATGTGACCAATCTCAGAGCATAATGTCCCTAACCCTTTCATAGTTGTGTGCAACAGGGAGAGCTGGTTTCTACCTAGATAACTTTGCTTGTGCTGCCAGCTAATCCAGTGCACTGCTTGACATGCACAGGTTGCTATTTGGACAGCAGATGATTTGTTAGGCATAGGATAAAGGATGGTTTGGGGACTAAAGCCCAGGAGTGGGACACAGGAGTCCTGGGTATTGTTACAGACATCCTGTCTAACCTTAGGCGGCAGATGCATTAGCTCCACTCGAGCTAGCGTTCTAAAAATAGCAGGGAGGACATTGCAACATGGGCTAGCCAGCCAAGCATGGACCCAAGGGGTAGGACTTGGGAGGCTTGTTCTAAGGGGAGTCGACCTTTTCCTGGTCTCTAAATTGAACCTAGAGAGGCTCCTCATCTATGCCTTAGTGCCCCCATCTTTCAGAGGGGGAGGATAATACCTTTCTACCTGCCAGAGGTGTTATGAGGATGAATTTCATTACTATGTGCAGGCCATCCAAGAAAGGCAGATGACCTCCCCCGTTGGCAGACTTACCTTAGGGCTAGGCACATTCTCTCTGCTTTGCCACACTCGGAGCACGTAAAAGCAAAGAGAGGGGTTATTACATTGGCACACCGCCCTTTCAAGGATTGCCACAGGATGGCTTGCACTTAAGCCAGCCCTAATTACAAGATGAGCTTCACCTGAGGGGCATCAGGTGCGTCCTACTTCAGTCAGCAGGAAAGGGGTGTGGTTGAGAGCGGGTTGCTGAGACCGCCAGAGGCGGAAAGCCGGGGATGCGCTGACAGAGAAGCCTGAGAAGCGGCAGCTGGCTGAAGAAGCAACTGCAAGGAGCAAGACTGCCTCCAGTGGATCTTGACCCCGCTCTGGGAAAGAGGACAGGGAACCCCCCAACTAAAGGGGGAGAGACACTGAACTGCGGTGGGGGCCTGGAGGGTTGAATAAACTGGCCCCCAAATGGGGAATGTTTCAATTTTTTTGGGAGCCGTGTGGAGTGTAAGGAGCCCTGGGAAGGAGTAAACAGGGCTGGGGCAGTGCAGAGGCACCCCGCCCAGGAGGGGGCGCTTGGGAGGCAGGGAGTGGCCAGCGTGCTACGAGTATCTGGATGACATCGGTGGGCATTGGCCTGGGCTCTACTGGGAGGGGAATGGGTGCTCTTTGGGTACCAGCGCCCCAGAAGGCAGCATCCTACTGAGGGCTAAAGAAGTGGTTCCCGCGCTGGGAATATCGGCCTTTAACATGACTGCTCTTGTCCAACTCTTACTTCTTGTCCAACTGTTTTGTAAAAGGGTGCCCGAGGAGGGGACAGGATCAGCAGGGCTGCTTAGGGAAGAGAGCCTCCCTGCAAGGGATGAAGAGCTCGGTGCCTTCCTGATAAACCCAACAGGGGTGAGGTGAGCACGGCGAGGTAGCTAGGGAAGCCCCATTTGGCTGCTCCTGAGCCAGGACAGGGGATCAGGATCCCCTTAGGTCTCCACAGCCTCCACTGGACTCCACTCCTTAGAGCTGCCAGATCTAGTCCTCTGTGCAGCGATTATATCAGCAGCGTGTCCTGCTCTTCTTACCGTTTTCTGTGCGTGCGCCATTGTGATCATTCAATAGCCCCGTATCAAACCACTATCAGACACACCCAATGGCTGGAGTAACCCCCCGCCCAGCAGCAGCTGGGGGAGGGACAAGCTGGCTGGCCCAGCTTTTTAAAACCACCCTCCGAAGGAGAGCCCCGTGCCCTCGATCCAGATTTTAATTGCTTTGGGCCTTTTGGGGCCATGCAGCACTTTAAAGGCTCTCTCTGACTGTGCAGTCAGCCCCTGAGAACCAGAGATACTGAAATCCAGTCCATCAGCGCTCTCCAGATGTTTGTGGCATACGGTTATTAAACTCTTCGGGTCGGATCAGCCTTTCTGCTTTGCTCGCACTGGGAAAGATCAGCTTGTTTCACCTCATGGGGCAGCAGCTGCTATTCTGTTAGGAGAGCAAAGGAGGCAGCTTGACTGGACCCTCCGAGCACCGTGCAGTAAATCCTCTGGAGGTCAAGACCTGTCTGAGGTCTGAACCGCAGAACCCCCACACAATGGAGCAGCCTCTTTGTATTCAAGAGAACGTGGTGCTATTTAAAGCACCAGCCAGTCCTGTTAGAGCACTGCCCAGCGTGATCACTCTGCTTTTAATCCTTTTCAGGGATTCCCAATGCGCAGAGAACAGCATATGCCAAGCAGATCCCCTGCAGCTTACTGTGATGTGCAAGCCAGTCATTTCTATTCGTCTGCTGAGGCAGGTACTAGCACAGCCAGGTTAGGGTTGCTAGCACGTGGCTTTGGCTCTGAAAATGCATGTATGTCTGCAATGAAATTGGGTGCAATGTTGGGTCTTCATGTTGCAAAGCTCGGGTGCCCCGATCTAGCTGTAGGTGTTCCTCTCTCTGTTGATGGCCCAGTTCTCATCACTATCAGCCATGATGCACATCGGTCATGAAGTGACATGTCACACGGGTCCAGCGTTTCCCAAGGTTTTTTTGTTGTTTTTAAATATCTTTCTTCTTATCCTCTGAGTGCTGTGGAAACAGGAGTCGATTTTCTGGGGGCTTGTCACACAGGGTGCCGTGCATTCATCCTCCCCGTGTCCTTTCCCAAGTCAATGTCTTCATCAGGCCAGAACCAACTCTTCAGCCATCCAAGTGGGGTCTCACCCATCATCAACATTTCCCACATGTAGAATTGACTTTGTTTTCTATAGGTGCATTGGCCTTCATGTACAGTAAAATAGCAGAATTTCCTAACCCGAACAACACTTAATGGGATGCTGATAGAATAACTGAGGGTAGTGAGGTGCCATTGTGAGGCTCACGGGATTGATGGGTAGATTGAGTGGGCAGGTTACAGCAAAGCTAATACATGTCACTTTCTAAATCAGCAGTGACATCTTTTACATAGGCCTCACCCCAGTCCTCAGTCTTTTGAGCTGATGTGGTTCCAAATCCAAATGATACAGAAATGCAACAGTCTCTGCTTGAGATCATCGGCCATTATGGCTCCTGTTTTACCTTTTGCCTGTCACATTAATTTAAGGAAACTGAATGACAAAGTGGTGATACAGGCCACAGGGAAGCTATTCCCCTCCCTAGGTCCAGCATTTAAAAACAAAAGCTGTGCTTCCCCACATTCAGAAACAGTACAGCTATTCACAGAACCACTCTGACTGTACAGAAAATGGGATATGTCAATACAGACATCCACCCTGATTCTCCTCTGCCTTGTATCTGGTATTCAGCTATGCATGGGATGTAATCATAAATTCTAGTGAGTGGAAAATCCTGACTTGGTAGCACTTCACACTCACTATGAAGGGGTGGTGGCGAGGAACTGGAAAACCCTGAGATAGCAGCATTTACACTTGCTTTGAACAGGTGTCACTGATGTGGAACATCAGCCTCATTGTCTTATAAAATGAAGGCTCTAGTTAACTCCTGAAAGAGTTCAATACAGGAAACCTCCAACACTTGGAGGAAATGAACTAACTAGTCTATTCCTCTTCTGATTTCTGTGATCAAGGAAAACCCTTCATTTGTCCTGAAATGACACGCCAATTTAAACAAATATTGTAACAATGCTTGCTATTTACAGGGCACTTCACAGGTTCAAAGTGCTCTACAAATATGCATCAAGGAATGGGTGCAACCACAAGCATCTAACAAAAGGAAGATAACCAATTAACAGGCATTAATTTGTGAAATTCTTAAAAATGGAGGAGAAAACCAAAGCAAGATCCCATAGCTGCAGATCAAGGTAAACAGCATGTTATGATGCATTTAACAAATGATCTTGCAAATCCTAAAGAGGGAAATTCATCTCTTCATTTTGGAAGTCATTGAATGCTTAGAGCCAAAATCCCCAGGAATGCTGTTGATGTACATTATTCCGGCACCACAAAGCAAACCTAAACGGTAACCCATCTTAAACGGCTGCTTAAACCAGGTTGATTTCTGCACTGAGTCCCTGGAGTGGCATGAAAGCAGCCAGAGCATGAGTATGCCCCTTAGGGAGAGGAGGCCAAGTACAGCTGTTAGGAGAATGGAGTGACTCCAGTTCCATAGTCAGGTTGGAGCTGTTTTCTCAGGTGTCGCCCACCATCAGTCAGTTACTGGATGGATGAAAACACTCCTTCAAGAAGAAGCCAAGTGGGACTTCTCTTGTTTTCTAAGTGAGCCACGTGCCGTACACTTGGAAATGAGGGTAACACTGTTACACAGGATAGCGAGAGACTGTGCCACATAACTGCTTGTGCATTCATCCTGTGTGGGGTTTATCTCCGTTTAGGTTGCGTTGCTGCTGTTCAACGACCGCGGCTGATACGGTGCTGGCTCAGATCTCTGTGGAACAGAGATGATGGCGTAATTTAGTTAGTTGTGCCGCTGATGTTACTCAACGACAAGATATGCTACCTAATTCTAACCTACAGTCCAGCCTGCGGTAATGCACGGTATTGTTTATCAGTCTGTTCTGCATTCAGACTTCGATCATGTGGCAATTCCAGCTCACCACCTGGTCCCCACGCCCTGGAGTTCTGTGAAATTTGTTATTTCTCATGCTCCGTGCACAGTTTTGTGTCGGAATCTTTGCCACGTGTTTTCACCTGTCATCATTTTAATATGTGGCATAAAGCCAGTCATTCTTCCCAGGCTTTTTAAAAAAATTTATTTAATAGGATGCCATGTTAGTTCAGAAATGGGCCCAATACGCTTGGAAAAAATATGGTGCACTTCGCATAAACGTTCCCTACACCGGAGTTTGTAAGAAAGCGTGACGAGATTTAAATTCCAATATATTTAATGCAAAACTAGTGCCTCTGCGGAAAGAGTCTGGTCCATATTTGGTCTGATGCTTTCAGTTCTGTGCTGCAACTTTGCACCCTCAGTGCTGGCTATCCCCAGGCCTCCCCTTACTCCCTCCCTCTTACTCCCTCCCTTCTTTCATAATTTCATCTTCCTTTGGTGATACTCATCCATCCATCTCATTGTCCTTTCACTGTCTGTGCATTCTTGTTCATGTGCCATGTTAGTGCTTGCAGCTGACATGATTGTGGATGCTTTTATTTTGTTGTTTGTTATAGTTGTGAAGATTCTTTTCTCCTCCTCCTGGTGTGTGTGTGTGTGTGTTTTGTGGCTACTTGGCATTAGGAAATTTCCATCTAACCCGTGCAACAGCCTTTTGAGCAGCAGAAGGAATGAGCTGTCACAAATATCATTTCGTATCAAATGAGATTACACTTCTCCCCCGTTATGCGTGCCTTTCATCCATGTACTGTGGCAATGCTGTGATTTGTAGGGATCACGTTGGCCAAATCCCACATTAGTGATGGTCTTTTAAAGATGATTTGTAGCTTTGGTGTTGCAGCTGAGGCCCTGCACCAAGCAATTCATGATTAAAATCTGAACTATTGACCAACATGATTGAGCTATGAAGCTTTGAATTGATGACAATTGTCTACCGGATTCATAAGCAATTGCCTACATTCAGTTACTCCTGCTTGTTGCTAGCCAGCTGTATTTATGAGAGCCATTAGTGGCAATTTGTGATGCACCAAGGTAGCTAGACCTGTGTGCTCCAATGACCTCTGATGGACATGATTGTGTAGCAGTGACCTTGGCTAGCTGAGGGCTTTGAGTCTCTGATGCGGAGTATCCTCAACTACTACCAAAGTCCACGCCAGCTGAGAGCACTCCACACCAGACGGATTCAGCCCTCTGTGGATGGCACAGTGACGTATCTGCAGCTCAGAGTTCAAATTCCAATCATCTGTTTGTCGTCCGAGATGTCAATAAAAATTGCCTATGGCACTGAGTAAATACAAACACTTCTCAAGTGGAGCGCCCCAGCTTGATTTTTAAAACCTGATTGTGCTGCCTGTTTAGATACGACACAAGTCAGCTTCCTCTTCTACAGCTAATGGGTAGAAACAGAATTTTCATTAGCTGTGAGTTATAAGAAAAACATATATAATGGCTGAGAGCCCACAGCTCTGCTCCCTCGGGTTGTCATGTCATTTGATTTCATCAGCTATCGTAAGCCACTCTTGCCTGGTCACTGCTTGGACGGAAGCCCTCCAAGACAAAGTAGCTGTTCAGGAAGAGCTGTGCTATAGATAGCACCCTGCCCTATGAGTTGTCATTAAACCAATGACTCAGCGTTATGCCAGGAGGCACCACGCTGCTCAAGCAGCCGCTTTTGAAAGAGGGTGACATAAAAACTGACCACTCCTGGTCACTGATACTAAACACCCTTCTTTGCTCTGGAGAGTATCATGGAGTCTACAGTACCTTGACCAACTTCCAGTTGGATCATTATAACTTGCGGTTGCATATGGCATTCACCCCTTTCTGTGTACCATGGGCGCAGAGAGTTGCTGTGGGCTGCTTAAAGGGTTTCTGTCACATTTGAAGAGCATAGCAGCTTGCACGGTTATGACAGATATGGTCATCCCTATGTATATATAATTTGTGAAAGACTTTGTTACAGCAAAGATTTGAGAATCCCAATGTTACTTACTATGGGTCAGAGTCCGATACCCTTACTCTCACTGATCAGTACTCTTGGAGTAGCCCTGTTCATTTCAATAGAATAAGGTATTGGTCTAAGTAGAGAGGCAAAATTTAGCCCTGTGTGAGCAACAGAGAATGGTAAATCTTCACCAGATGCAGTAGTCTCAAAAGAAGACAATATTACCCCATTGCAGCTCGGAATAGGGGTTAAAATATGGGGTGTGGGAATGAACATGTGGAGTTGAAAATATGTGAAGTCATTTTCATTCTCTTTGGAGGGAACTGGTAAGAGGATTGTTAAAGATGTTTATAGCTGGTACCTAACAACGCTGGGTGTAAGAATCATGAAATTCTTATAGTTTAAAAGTAACTAGAGGAGTGCTTCAGCTAATTGGAGACCCACTAACTTTGAAGCCATTTGATACCTTTGCGGTGTCTGTAGCAATTTTCCAGAGGGCATATCAAGCCTATTCAAGAATTAGTGCACAATTCTAAGTTGAAAGCAAGCATATTGGGTGTGTGCATATGTATGTGTGTACATCCCTGTTGGCTTAGCATCACTGCATTTTAAATATCACCTGTTTTCCATACTGATGACAATGGAAGAACGTAGCATATCTGATTTTTTTCCCACTGACTCCAATTAAGAGCTTTGGAGTTGATCTAAGGTCACTAGAACATGTAATGTAAACTATACTGCCATTTAAAAAAAATAAATGAAAAGACCTAAAATACCCACATTAAAAATTAACTCATGAGTGAATCCAAAGAAATTCCAAATGAAGCCTGCGGGCATTTAAGCACTGCAGACCTCTCTGAAACTGTGAGAATGTAAGTAATATAACGCTGCAGTATGCAGAAGGGAACTTGAGGGAAAAATGAGAGAGCAGCTTTAATTCAATATATCAAACGCTCTGGTGTAAGATTTCCTCAAAGAGGCATTTTCACCTTTTTTTGTGAAAAAAAAATCAGCTGGTCACTTTCCCTGCTCTGTCTGCTGCTGTTTCAGGAAGTTGTGTTTGAGAAGACGTTTCCTCTCCTGCCCAACGTGCACTGAAATCCTAGCCTTGTCTGTGGGAGAACAGCCTGCAGAGGTGGAAATGAATAAACAGCTGTCACAACTTGGGTATTACGGCTGGACTGAGGGATGCAGTAGGAAGGGAAGCCAGGCAAGGGAAGGAGCACGCCCCGTGTTAAATGTAAGTATCCTCCATAATTAGAAAATGGGGAAAGTAAATGGATTTGTGGCTTCAGTTGAGTAGTGTGATAAATACCAGTAGTAGCTGAACTCTGAATAAGGCCTCCTGCTATGAAAGTGCCTCACTCAAATAATTTTTTGCCACTTAATATTGATTTGAATCTTTTTCTAAACCTGCTGGTCTTCCTGCTTTCCTTTACAGTCACCGCTTCCCTTTCCTCTAGGAAGACAAGCTGTCCAAGTTAATCCATTAGCGAGCTTTCTACATTACAAAAAACACATGGTGCTTCATGCTTCATTAGCAGACAGGAAACATTCCAAATCCAGTGTTACTGAGTGTGTCAGACTCCTCTGGCTTCCTCTCCTCACTCTTCGCTCCCATTTTCTGTGTAATATTAAAAGAAAGAGGCATCAAATGAAAATACAACATCACAGAGCATTTGACTTCACCCTGTCAATCTGGGCTCATATCCCTGCTCTGCTGCCAACACTCTACTTTCTATTGACTAATACTTCCTTCTCGGTCAGAACAGAGCTGCACTCCGTCTGGCCCGGAGATCTCATTCTCCATGCAAGATAGTCCACCATTTCCCGCCCCCCTGCCCTGTACAGACTGAAACAAAAGAGTGAATGTATTCCAATAATAGAACCAAGACACGATTGATAGTGTTGAGCATCACTCTTCCTCAGTTTAGTCTAGTGCTGCAAACAAGATTAGAAGTGGAGATAATGATGAACAAAGGATGCAAAACTGAAAATGCTTTGTTCTGAGTTTCTGTTGATCATCCAGTAAAGGCTTTGTTCTTGACATTTGAAGCCGAGGTTGTTTTAATTTAATGGTTTGTGTTGTGTCAGAATTCAGTAGTTTGGTTCACGGAGGTCCATGTCTCTCTTCTCCCCTTCTGTCCAAATGGGTTCTGAAGAAAGTCTCTCTAGTTTTATACACTGTGTCAGATATAAAATTCCAGCCACTCAGGGACCATCATCAGCGTCAAAGGTGCCACATGTTGGAGCAGAGAACACTTTTTCCTTCCCCTCTCCTCCAGAAGCAAACAGAGTAGATCCAGGGTCAGGGAACAAAAGGAATGTGTTTGTTTGGGTACAAAAACACTCTTTGGGGGGGGGGGAGATTATCTACCTTGCTGATGGCTGTCCAGAAGGAATTGCCAGAACAATCCAAGAGAGAGACAGACCACAGATACACTAGGCTCTGAAAGAGACTTGCACTGCAAACCACATACACAAGCAGCCTTTCACTACAGGTTCACTTCCTCTGAATAGAGCTTTTGAAGTTGCATCAAGGGAAGACTCCAGAAAACCCCCACATTTTTTCCTACTGATGAGCTGGAAAACATGTATGGTTCCTGTCTGAAATCCTAGTTTGGGGTAACTTCACCTAGGAACTCAGGAACCTCAGTAAAATCCTTAATGAACCTGGCTTCCACTTCGAGTTTGTCCCAGCAATAAGTATGTCTCAGATTTTGTTATAAAGCAGTGGTTCTCAACCTTTCTAATGCTGTGACCCCGCAATACAGTTCC
>ML675623.1:8123297-8170088 GCA_007922155.1 Mesoclemmys tuberculata
GTTCGACCCCCGCCGGGGTCGCGACCCACAGGTTGAGAACCGCTGTTATAAAGGTTTCCAACAACTCTACTAATCGTCATTCTTTTATTACACTGAAGAACTTTACATCGTTTTACTATATATGGCCTAGAGCCTGCAAATATTTACCCACATGTGTAGTTCTATTAACTTACTATGTTTCCTGGAACTACTCATGTGTGTAAAGTAAATCACATGTGTAAATGTTCGCATGATCTGGGCCTAAGGTTGTTAAAGTGGTTGAAAACTAAGGCAGTATAATAGTTACCCAGCTTCGTAATGTCCTTAGGCACCCTTGGTATAAATGCCTTATAAAAGTGAAAAGTGTTTTTTATGCATAATAACGAGGATTCATCATTCAATAAGAACACTAACTAAAGCAGTTGGCTAATTCCATGGGTTTGGGTTCTTTGACTGTTTTCATTGTCCAATGGGTGCTTGTGTTTTCACTGATGTCAATGGTAAAACTCTCCTTGATCTTAAAGACAGCAGAACTGTCTGTCTGTCTGTCTGTGATAAATGTTTCAGTGACACCCTTTCCCTGCAACATCTCTTCTCTCCCATGACATAGTCCCGCCTCGTGTCCACACTTCCAGCCCTGATTCACAAAGGTCTATCTTAGGCGGTGGGAGGAATCATTTCTCTGAGCTGCTTCAAAGCTGACAAAACTCCCTTGATGCATTTACAAACTAATAGGAATTAGACTAGCGTGTTCAAGGGCTGGAGTCTGGATTCTGCTCTTCCTTACCCTGGTGTCATGCAGGGATAACCACACGGACACCAGAATTATGTCGTCTTCATATTCTAAGCTCCACAAGGCATTGGCCTGTTGTGACTGTTCTTCGGGCACCCAGGTCTGTGAGTCACCTTGTTATTCCTGCCTTCAGCAAAAGGGAATCTTGCCTATGGTTGCGTGGTGTTAGCTCCCTAACACCACCAGCCTGTCCGCCACTCAAGCGCTCTCTTCTGGGCTATGCCAGCCCTGTCTTTGCCTTGTAGGTTAAGAAGAGGTGCATCCCAGTTCCCGAGTCCCTTTAGAATCGTTCCCCTGTTATATCCAGCCTGTCTCTGGCTACTCTCAGAATTCCCATATCCTCTGCATCCAAAGGAACAGTGTACCTCAATTTACTGGTTTTGCCTTAAATCACCACTCCTATATTGCGCACAGCACTTACGAGTGCTTATAATAAAACAAAAGAAGGATTATTTAAATAACAAAATATGTTCCACTAGAAACAAGAGCAAGTAATGGAAACAAATGGTCACAATACAAAAAAAAATCCTAAAATGTGGATTAGGGCCTACACTTATTAATAAATACCTTTTCAAACCTATAAAGAAAGTTTCCCACAGAAAAGTTCAGTCTGTTGCATAGCTGGTTGGCTTTATAACAGTGGCTCTCAAACTTTCCAGACTGTACCTTTTGCAGTAGTCTGATTTGACTTGCGTACCCAAAGTTTCACCTCACTTAAAACCTACTTGCTTAGAAAATCAGACATAAAAATACACGTGTCACAGCACCTTTTACTGAAAAATTGCTTACTTTACTTTCTTTATAAATTATAAAATAAATCAATTAGAATAAAATTTTCTTTATATTTCAGTGGATCATATATAGAGCAGTATAAACAAGTTGTCTGCATGAAATTTTAGTTTGTATGGACTTCGATAGTGTTTTTTATGTAGCTTGTTGTAAAATTAGGCAAATACCTACATGAGCTGATGTATCTCCTGGATAGGGTGACCAGATCGCAAGTGTGAAAAATCAGGTCATTGCAATGTTTGTGGGTACTGACAAGTTATAAGCTTTTTAACAGAGAACTCATTTGAGTCAAATGAAATGTTTTGTTTGACCTAAAATTTTTATTTTAGTTTCATGCATTTTCTTAATGTGTTACATTTTGAAACAGCTATTTTAAATCACAACATTGAAACATTTTTGTTTTCAAAATATCAAAACAAAACCTTTTGAGTTTGGGGGTTGGTTTGTTTTTAGAACTTTTTGTGGTTGAGGGTTTTTTGTTTTTTTTCAACCAAAACAAGTCAGTAAAATCGATATGAATTCGTTAAATGTTTGAGCCACTGAATCTGCATTTTTCATAGAAAATTGTGGCCCACTTCCATGAAGTATAGGCTCCTTCATTGATCCATGTCTCATAATTGGATATGCTTTAGGTGGCTCATCCTATTTTGTATCTAGTATCATCCTGTCTGTAAGTTTTGGGTAGTATGAGTACTTTTGGGTTGTGTTAGAGAGCTCTTACAGCAAATAAAACCATATTTGAATATATCTGTTCATTTGAAGATGGCTTTTGGTATATTAAATTTGATTCTCCGCTCACACCAGTCTTGCTCAGTTGACTTAAGTGAAGTCACTCTAGTTTATAATGATGTATTGGGGAAGAAAATCAGCCCCATTTGATTTTAACAACGAAAGGCAATGGAGCTTTGTCATTTTACACCAGCTGATGATCTGGCCCTTTGAGCTTGAGTCTCCACTAAATGACACCAGTTTTTGCTGGTGTGGCTCCATTAACTTAGAGTTGCTCCCCATTTATTCCATTGACTTCAATCTGTTACAGTGGCATAAAACCCATGTAAAGGAGTGGAAAATCATAAGTCCACTTTAAAAAAGGACAAGGCATTAACTGATTATAATCCAGTGGAAAATTTCCCAGTAAGTTTTCTGAGCATTGATCTTTTTCCTGTGAAAAATTATAAGGAATTAATTTTAAAAGGATGCCGATCTCATTTGGGATTGCTGCTATGATAATAAACCAAAAATAGCCAAATGGTTTACCTATATATTAAATATGCCACCCTTGTTCCTACTTTACTATCAAGGCCGGGAGACAAGGTGCTCATTGTAAGACAGCTCTGTGGTTCCTTCTCTCTCTAATGTTACTAGAGAACAAAGGAAGGAGGACCAGAACTTTTGGGGACAGCCCTTCCCTCAGCCTGGCAGGATTCAGAGATGAGTTAAGAGAGACTGGCAGGGAAATGAACAGTTGCAAGAGAGCTAGGTTGGAATTACACCGTGTGATGAGCAGGGTCTTGAAGGAAGTAAAGTGTCCTGTGGCTCAAATCAAGAGACTGTCCCTGAATGCCAGATTTGCAAGCTGTATTGTGAGAACAGATATCTCATCAAGGATCTTCTTCTTGGAATGACTTCTAAACTACTCCCATTTCTAGCGGAATTTTCCTCATACAAGGGAGACATTTACCATACAAGTACAACCAAAGAAACACTAGTTTCTCTCTACAAATTTGAAGAGAGATACATGTCTTTTTTTCCAGCTGTCAGTACTGATATTATTTCACTTAGCAGAAGCTTGTACACAGCATCTCATTACAAAGGTAGCAGGGAAGCCGAATTTCGTTATATCACTATATCAAGTTGTTATGTTGGATTACATATAATGCTATCACAAAGGACTGCATGCTGGCTTCCCATCAAAAATTTAAAGAGCTATAGACCTCTTTTTCAGCTGTGATTGCTGATAACATTTTATACATAAGCTGTCAAAGCTCAAATAGAGATACAAAATGTTGATAAAGAAGTGCTGGCAGATTACGCATTGAGTATTTTAAGGCTAAGGTACCAATTTGCACATACCACCCAATCAGACATTTTAAAATTGCAACAAAACAAAACCTTGTAAGTTCCAGCTGATTGCCCAACCAATGTGTTTTTTCTCTGCCGGATTTTATGGAGTGCAAACCAAAGCAGTGAGACAAGAAATGGAATAAGAGCTGAAATTTACAAAAAGGTCAGCATAGATGGTTGCCCACTGGGAAGTGGAGTACTTCTTTAAAGAAGGAGTGTTGTCCAGTGGCCAAAGCAATCACCTAGGAGATCTGATTCTATTCTTGGCTCTGCTGCTGACCTACTGTAGATCACTCACTTCTCCATTCTGTGTCTCTGTTTCCCCTTCCACTCTGTCTTGTCCCTTCAGACTATCAGCTCTTCAGGTCAGGGGCTGTCCCACACACAGAGTTTGTTCAACACCCAACACAACCGAGATCTGAATTTGGGTGGAACTTGTAAGTGTTGCTGTAATACAAATTAATAATGATGAAGGTGGGGCAAATTCCCATTTTGATAGTTCGATTCCAACGGGTCCAACAAAAATTAAAAAGAATCCAGATGGGGAGAGAAATGGAAAAGAACTCTTGCTTGACTGATGCGAACCATGTCACTTAAGTTATAACAGGAACGTGCGCTGATATAATGGTGATAGGCGCAGTATAAGAACCTAAATAGAAGGGGCTAATCATGACAAGTGAGCTTTCCAAATCAAAGACCTGCATAGAGGCAAAATCTTCATCATGCAAGGACAGAGTGAGATCTGCTGAGAATTTTAATGCCCAAGACAAATCACTCCAATTATAATTGGCTCTAATTGGGCCTTCCACAGGCTGTACCATTTTTTTTAAGTGCAGCTGAGGGATACTCAGAAAGGTGAGTGATTTCTTACTTGCCTTGAAAATGTAAAGGAAATTACTTCCAATCTGACCTGTACAAGTGAATACTGTACCTTCAAATAGTGATCACAAAAGCTGTGTTCCACTGTTCTAAACAGAATGGGGGGGGGAATGATTGACTACATTAACCAGATGACGATATTCTATTTCAAAGATGGAAGGAAGTTGAACGACAGTAGTGATGCAACCGATGGATAAATAAATCATCAAGAGATGTCATGCATAGGAAAGCAATAGGGCATACCAAAATGACTAACACTGGGAGTTTCAAAAGAGCCTACGGGATTTAGGAACCCATCCAAGGGGATTTGGGTATTTCCCTCCCTTAGGCTTCCTTGAAAATCTGCCCAAAATCCTTCTTTAAAACTAACAAAAAAGTATGCACTACTGTTGTCCCAGTTAATCAAGTGCTCTTTAAATTAAAGAATGGAAGCACAAGCGTGAGCCGCATAGCTCTGACCTTTACTGTTCACATCTGCAGTGCATGGGCATGTACACGGCACTGTCTAAACTCCCAAGTCTTGCCAATGTATGCAGGGGATTATGTGTAGCAGCTGCTCCTAGAAAATCCATTCTAACTACTGTGATTATTCCAAAGCCTAGACGAGGAATCTGGAAATCATGTCTGCAGTAAGCTCGCTAATTAAGAAGCCATTGGGTTTTCACAAATATTTATCAATATTAAGGGACGTTCTGTTTCTTTAATGATTGCATCAGCCCATTGTTGTGATTGTTTTGCATCCATATGCAAGAGGAAAAATACTTTGAAAAATAATGACAATGTCTCTCAGAAAATAATGAGTTCCTTCCCGTTAGTTGTTGAATTGTTTACTGCCATAGCTGAATAATAATAGCACATCAAAGACGTCAGCTGTAATTAAAAGATTGGAGAACATAGGTTAACAGATTAGTGCATCAGACTGTGTTATTGTCTAATTAAGACAAACATGCTAGTTCCACCCAAAAAACTAACTAACGGCTTTTCTAACCATAGCATCAGCAATGCTGGACATTTGAGGTGAGGCTATCAGTCACTTTCTAATGCACCAATCAGTCCCCAGTGGGCACCGCACATTTTGTGGACAAAGGGTATACCTACACTGCAATTAAAAAAACCCAGAAACCAAAAATGCGGTACCAAGTTTCCAAGCCCAGGTCAATTGACTTAGGCTCACGAGGTTTGGCCTGCAAGGCTAAAAATAGCAGAGTAGATGCTGACACCCACTCCTCTTATGGGGTTTCAGACCACAAACATCTACACTACGATTTGGAGCCCCATGAGCCCCAGTCAGCTGACCTGGGCCAACTGTGGCCGTGCTGCGGGTCTTTTACTGCAGTGTAGATGTATCCTAAGAGGCTAGGTAACAAATGAATTCCGCCATATTTATTTCAGGAGCGCGTTGCTATGGTAGATTGAAGAGGCCCCTGAATGATACCCACATTTATCTTTTTAAAATGTTTTAATATCGTTTTTATTACACTGGTATCTAGAGGCCCCGACTGAGATCAGGACCCCATTGTACATACACATGTATGCAAGAGCTCAAACATACACAGACAACATAAAGGGATGAAGTATTATTATCCCTGTTTTACAGATGCAGAATTCAGACACAGTGGATGAAATCCTGACCCCACTGCAGTCAATGGCAAAACCCTCAATGATTTTTAAATGGAGTGAGGATTTTGCCTCCAGCGATTATGGCCAGAATCTTCCCATAACGGGCCGGATTTTAAAAAGAGATCAGCACCAGTTTCGGCACCAAGCCAACTGGCTGTAGTTTAAAGATAGCTTAGCATATTGCTAAGCTCTCTTGAAAATCTGGCTGTTACAGTCCCATTGGGAGCTGCTGGGCACTTAGGACTTTCGCAAATCTGACCCTTTATTGAGGTGCCTAAATAGAAGATGACCACTTGAAAGTCTGGCCCCATCTGATTTGCTCAAGATCATGCAGGCAGCTGCAACTGAGCTAGTAATTTCTGAATACCTTTCTGAGAAGGTAGATATAATAGACATATTTTGAAAAGCTACTGTAGAGGTTTTTAAGCAGAATAAACAAACCCCACAGGATTCCAAATCACAAAAGGAAAATGCTTACATTGTGGTTCAAATTTTTTAAAATATGCTGTGTATTAAAGCAGATTTTTTTTAAGTTGGCGATGCTCTTCCTAATGTTTTAAGAACTTCTGTTAGTAAAATAAACTGCAGGATATATATATCAAGTGCATTCATGCAAATCAACTTCCTGTACATCAAATACATTCGGTACAGAGCTTGTTTAAACAAAAATACACAGGAACGCTCTTAGAACATGATTAAAATAAATCCATGTAAGCAGAGAAATTCTAAGATAAGGAGTTACTTTACAATACATTAAAGCCCTTTAACCAATTAGAGAAACTAAGGATATTTAAACAACATTCAGCATTGAAGTTTGTTTCATGGTGCAATTTGTATTACCTTTACCCTAACATTTATATAAGTGGCAGGACCCTGTAGCAGTCACTCAAATTTCCCAATGCAAGATTAAATGTTAAATATAGGTCAAGATTTTCAAAATGGATGTGTGAAGTTGGACTTCTAAGGACCACGTTAGACAGGGATTTTACACAGGACTGAAGAAGGTTCCATAATCAAATCCGTTATACTTCGGTGGGTACTCTGAAACTTCTTTGAAAGCCCCAGCTTTAATTAAATAATCAGATTTTCCAAAGCACTGGGTACCCAAACATTTCTATGGACTTCTTAGGTTCTCTGCTCTTAAGGCCTCCTATTTAGGCACCTAACTATGCATTGAAGAGCTTAACTTTAGACAGCCACTTTTGGAAAGTCTTGGCCCTAGTTTAAATAGAAAGATTAGACCAGTAGAGAATGATGCAGCAGATTGCTTGGAATGATTTGTATATTCCTGGTGCTCACAGTCTCTAATGCCTTTTCAGTGTCCTACAGCTGTTGCATTTATGCAGTTCTCTTTATCTTGACCTTAGCCCTTGGATTTTTCAGCTATTCTATTCTCTTAACACCTGGGCCTGAAAGGTCACTAATTTACTTTATGTTCCCCTTCTATGGGTAACGCTGGGTTCAGTGGGTATGCTTAGAAAATAACACACTGTTGGTGGGCTGCTGTCACTAAAGTCTTTCTCATCTCTGTGTCATTGTGGTACCTTTTACCTCCACAACAGCTATAAGTCATCAAACATCTGTTCTCAAGAGCTCTGAAGTATACATGTTGGCATCCTAATGTGTTAAGCCAGCAAACCAGGTATCCAGTGTGCTGCTATTAAATTTCTTTTGCAGCTTGCCTGGAGAATGGAACAGGGAGCTTTATTTGTACGAGCACCCTTTTAATGTATCTCACAAGATCATAATAAACATCTCTTGGACTGTTTAAAAAAAAAAAGAAAGAAAGAAAATATATATCTAAAGGCCATGGTAAATTATGAAATACTGGCATACCTAATAAAAATTCTATCTCAATCATTTAACATTTAGTGAAATGCTAGATGATGTGAAACCAGACCTGGCTTCATTTCAAGCCCAGGTCAGTAATGTCACTTGGGGAAATTAGAAGAACTTCCATTAACTTTATATTGGCAGATCTCCCAATCTATTTCACATCTATACATTTTTAGAACCACTGTGAGCAATCCAAAGTAATTTCTCACATTTCAGGGCCAGGCAACATTTTAAAACCGTTTTTTGCATATAGGAGATTACTTCAGTAATTAACAGGTCAGATCTTCTATTGATTTAATAAAGAGCTGTTTGCAGCAAATTTCTTGATTAAAAAAAATTGTGACTGCTTAGCGCTTTCTATCAAATCCAGCACTGCAGGATAGAGCTTGAAAGTGTGGGAAAAGAATGAGGCAGTATTAAAATTAAGAGTTTAGATTCCTGGGACCAAATTCACATGAAATGCTTAATCTTCTGAAGTTAATGAAACTGCAATCTGCTCTACCAGTTTTGAATTTGGTTCTTTTGGTGACCATAAAGACAAGTTGGAAATAGCAAGAGCGTGACATTTGCAGAACTTCTAAACCTCTTTCTGTTACGTTCATTCTCTTTTCTGTATGAACCCACCCCAAAGCTTCAGTTATTCAAGTTAGTTTGCTGCTGCAACCAACATGTCCGTAAATGGTTTTCCATAATGTTCCGGGAAAGTGTGTATGTTTTAAATTGTCCGACAGACTTTTCAAAAGTGATGTCTTTTACATGGTTTTCTAGAACCTGCTGTTCTCTCTGATGTACTCAGTAAAACTACTCTTTTATTCTGTCAGAAAATCACTGCAGAAAAAAAGACATCTGTACAAAAAGAATTAATATACCGATACAAATATGCCCTTATCTGATTTTCAATAAATATATGCCAAGTTCCCTTTAACTGATGCTGATCACTGGAAAACAAGGATAATTGCAGCATGTCCACTGCTTTAAGATGCACCCAAATTTGAAATATCCATTACAGTCAGATGGGGGATTAGGATTTTGAGCCCACCTTCATCACAGAGGTGTTGGGAGGATTAATTAGTTAACTTCCAGCCCATGCTTTGAACATGAAAAGGGCAATATATATATATCTGTATATAAAACGAAGGGGTGAGTGTGGGACGAGGCCCACTCTGGCATGATCCATAGAAGACAGGAGTGTGAGCCACTTAGGGAGTCTGGGCTCTTCCGTTGCTTGTGCTTTTAGCTCGGGAGGTGCCCTGTTCAATCCCTGCTACGGCAGCCACCATAGTCACAAACACGCAGGGTGGGATCTTGGCCCCGGGGAAGTCAGTACGAGTTTTGACTCATGTGGGGAGTGAAATCCCAAGTGGCGCAGCAGTACAGCAATCTTCTTTAAATAACCTTTTTTTCCAATGTCCGTCACTGACATCCAAAAAGCAAAAAGAAGAAGCACTCGGTGCAATGAGTCCTTCATGCGTATTATGTTACAGCAATGATAAAGAGGGTTGACTGGCATTGCCAGATAACATCTCCCGGCACAGACTGCAGAGTGCTGGAGGCCCATGAGATGGAAAAGGGGAAATATTTTGTTAGTTTGCTAAACTGATGATGTGGCATTTAGCTTTAAATATCTCTTATTTCCCTCAGTAGCTGACCTTTTCCTTTCTCATATGACTATCGCTCTCCTCCTCTAGCAATAACAGCAACCAGCCATTATCAGCCTCATCCTGACAGTGCTGACCATTAATATTCATCATGTTCCCTCCTTCAACCCTTCCCCACTCCAGCCCCCCAGAATTTTCTTCTCTCCATCTTCTTGCTCCATAATAGGTGCAAATATATGGTGAAATAAGCAATGATGAGGCAACAAAAGGTAAGAGGCAAGTAGTCCTCAGCTGCTAAGCAACTTCACTTCTCTTCAACAGAGAAAAGTAAAAGAGCCAGGATTTCAACAGCAGCCAGCGTGCTGTAGATCATCTTCCCATAATTTCCCCCGGGACTGATGTGATGGCTGCAGTAAGATGCACTAGTGGTGGCACGTTAGCACTGCCAAAGGCTTCCATCTAGCAGAACATTTCTAATACAGCCATTTAGCCACTGGTGCATGCTAGCAGAAGTGCATAGTTGCTCTGTTTGAAAGAAAAGGCCTGCATTGTGTGGGTGATACTCAGAACTGGAGCTGAAGGCAGTGTAATGATGGAGTGGGCTCAGTGATGCATGAAAAGTTCACTTAAAAATGGACAGAAAAAGGAGCGAGGGAGAGAATCGGAGAGGGCGAGAGAGGAAAAGACAAAAGACAATAAGCTGCAGGTAACAGAAAAGGCTGGTGATAAGACAAGGAAGGAGGCTTAATCTAAGTACAGAAAGAAGTGTACTGGAAATGAACAGCTTGCCTGGAGAGAAAACCAAAGGGGAAGCATCTGGGGAATGGTAAAAGAGAGAAACTTGGAGAGAAAAAGAGAAGCCCAGAGAGAAAAGTATGTTAAGATAAGCATCAGAGAGCAGAAGGCACTCTAAAGTACTGAAGAGCTAATAAGTGGACAATAAAATTATTCACACTGACCTAACAAGGGAATTTGGACTAGTGTGCAGAGAAAAGGGGAAAAGCAAAGGCAGATGGCGTGCAAGGAGAAGTGGAAAGAGGACAAAGGAGAACCGGTGGGGTAGAAACTAAGGCAAAACAAGAACACTAATTTAGCAAGGGTTTTACTGGGGAAAAGCGAAGAAGCAATAGTCCAGTTACATTGGGTTCAATCAAGTTTAACAGCAAGGAAGAGTAAGAGGTAAGGAAGAGCAAAACTAAGTGCTATAGAAAAAATTCACATTACAAATCACAAAAAAAGGAGGATAGAGATCTGAGTTCAGTTCTAACGCTAATACAGATTTTCTGTGTAACCTTGAGTAAAACACTTAATCTCTCTGTACCTCAGTTTTGGCACCTGTAAAATGTGGATAATACTACTTTTTCTCCCACCCTTTGTCTGACTTGTCCTTTAAATTTTAAGCTATTTGGGGCAAGGACTGCTTTCCAGTAGGACTAAATCCCTAGCACATATAAGCATGTGAATGATTTTAAACATGTGTATTCCCATCAAACTTGACAGGATTATGCTCACAATTAGAGTTAAGCACACGTTTAGGCCCCAGTTCAGCAAGGTACTTTGGTGTACGCTCAGTACTTAGTCCTGACATGAATTGGGACTGATAATAGAACATCTGCCATTAGGATAAATCAAGCTCTGTGAAAGAGACTGAGGTTTCTTGGATGCTGGCCTGAGAGGCTAGGACAAACTCTCACAAGAGTGATGGAGTTCCAAGCCAGAAGCTATGTCTGACCTCCTGCACATCACAGGCTACTACACCTCATTCTGTTACTCCTGCACTGAGTCCAGTAACCTGGGTTAGACTAAAGTGCTACAGCCCTCTGGAATCTAAACTGTTGCATGCCAAAAGCAGAGAAGAGGAGGGACCTAGGTGTACCAATACGTAGGTCCCTGCAAAATAGATGCAGATGCTCCCGAGCCAAGTGACTGACACTACATGCTTCAGAGGAAGGTGAAAAATCCCCAAGTTCCCTGCCAAACTGACCTGGGGGAAAAATTCATTCACAAGCCTGAAAAGGGTGATCAGTTTGACCTTGAGCATGTGATCAAGAACTAAGGTGTATCGTAACGATAATAATACCTAGCTTTTAAACAGCAGTTTTCATCAGTAGATCTCAAACGTCACTGTGTTCTAATCCCACAATGAGGCACACTTCTTCAGCCTCACCGTCTCTAATAGCAGTGTGGACATGTTACAGAAGACAACTCAAAAAACCAAACCTTATCAAAACAAAACACTAGCCTGGAAGCACAATTTGCCAATGGAGGGAGGATGTGAGAGAGAACAAACTACACTGGAATGGGCTCCACTACTAGACACAAGAGCCACATAAGAACCGCCATAAAATAGAATTGTAATAAAATCAGGAGAGGGTGAAGAGAAGAATTTACCATGAAACATTGTCATGTGTACAAAGAAGCAATGAAAGCAGCGTGATTTTTTTAAAAAAATGCATATTCTTCAACGTAAAACAATAAGTAGTTGAAAATATTTGGGGATAAACAGCACACAGACTGGAAAAAGCTGGTATCACAGAGCTGAGCCGAAATAAAAAGACTGGTTCATTGTCAGGAAAGAAAAAATGTTTGAGAGATGGGAAAGGAATGTATCTATCTATAGTGTGGTGTTTTTTAAAAAACAAACAATAAATGTTGATTTGTCTGGACTTTAAGTGTCTGTCACCCATTTTGTTTCTGGTGTTAATTGTATTATTTTTGGGCCCTTAACTGTAGCAGATGGGGATATATAATTTGCATATCTTCTTTTGTGCATGTCACTTCTGACTATCAATAAAGAAAAAACTGTCGTAATCATGGAAACAATGGTAAAGTAAAAGATTTTGAGCAAGTTCAATTTCAGTGCAACAACAACACACCCACCACTGAATCTTTGGGGAAAAAGAAGCAAAACTACGCTATGCTGAGAGATCTACAAGGAATTTTTGGAACTGCATTATGTCTCAGTTTATGCAAAGTGTCGGGAGGGGGGAAGATCCTTTCTCCCTTCCTGATACTTCTGCCTGGGTCCTGAACCTTGGCCTTTCATCTCCCCCATCCACTAATGGTCAGGGCGGGGTGGTCAGGTGAGCTGGTCCAAAAGGGATAGCATTTTGCTATGGATATAGGCCAATGCAGATAACTACCTTCCTGGATCGAGGGGGAGTGAGCGAAGGGAGATAATCATGCCTTTTTAAGTCTAATTCTTTGGGACAATGCAGCTCCACATTTCCCTGCCCTAAAGAGCCACCAGTCTCAGTATCAAACAAGAGACAACAGGTTGATACAAACAGATGAAGGAATGCGAGGAAACTATTAAACACTATTGGTCAGCGTCCTATTTAGGTACATATTGTACTGTAGGGAATTGATCTCGCCACTAAAACTGTTGAGGGGCAGCTTTAAGTAATCGGTGTGGATCTATGCGCTGGTCGTATATTATAACACAGAACTTGAAGGAGCAATCGTTTTGTTTGTTTCCTAATTGGCAGAATTGTTTGATGGGAATTGAACACGTGACCTAGTTTGGAGGAACAGGAGAATTCTATTTCATAGACAAAGGTATAAATGGATGTCAGTGTCTAGAGAAAGTTTCATTTGCTGTATATTACTTCCTACATTGTATTTAACTTGATCCAGCAATATATGAATCATTTCTTTTGTTAATGTGACCTGAAAATTGGACTTGCCTCCCTTTTTACATTATTTATGATGTAGAAAGGAAACCTAAAAGATGATTGGTCGACTGATTGATTTTTAGCATGTTGGGAGAGGAACTGGTTTTTTACCTTAGAAATACCAGGAATGTCAACTCAGGTTTTGGGGGGACATTTTGAGGGGATCTCAGAGGATGTGCATTGTTTGTTTTCACATATCATCTGAAAGGGTGAAAGCGATGAATCTTTACCAAAGGCTTCCAGTCTCCAAAATGTGAGTTAGACACTGAAGTTAAATTAGGAGGTAACAACATAACAACAGCACAAATCAACAACAATGGGTTTTATACATTGTGACTGAAAGTCCCTTGGCCTCTCAATTACTCAATTTTCATTCTCTTGGCTGTTGTGGTATTACGATTTCACTTGTTCTTCAGTTACCATAGAGCCTTTAAGGCTCAACAGGACCTGAATTTCTAATATAAAAAAAACCATACAGGCCTTCTCTATACACTATTAAGAAGTTTAAAAAAAAAAAAAAGCAGAAGTCCAATTTATTTTTTCTTTAAAGGTCACTAGATTTATTTCTTATTTTTTGCCTTAAGTGTTTTGCTATTCCACCTGCTGACACTCCATATATGTTTTATAAAGTAAACATATATTTTCATAATACGGAGCGTTTTTAGGTGCTATTCCAAGAACTTGTACTCATGGGTGTTATATATTTAGCTCTCAGTCCTTTAAGGATTGACTTCCCTCCTCTCATAGAGCCAGGTACTTAAATACACCATCTTGATGTATTTTCCAAATAATGTCTCCTTTCACAGGTTAATTAATTTTGAAATTCCAGAGGCTGTATTTTTTGGCTGTCTAAAACATACAATACTGTTCTTTAAAATCATTTTGAGGATGGTTAGACTATAGTCCTTCTAGTAGATTTCAACATAGTCTTCTCCCAGAATCTTAAGAAGCCTATTTGACAAAAGAATATTAAGCAGAAACGTCCTCAGTTGTGCCTTTTACATTGAGCCAAATTGCTATGCCATTATTCACGTTGAGTATTATCTCAACAGCCCAAAGTCAGATGCCCTTAGACTGAGTAGTATCTTACTCCAGAAGTATCCCACTGAAGCTACTTGCAGAGCAAGCTGCACCAGATTCTTGCTCAATGAGTTTTAAAGCCAAATTTGGCATCCAGATCACTTAGACAGTTTTGAGAGCACGGATTGCTAAACAATCGGTTAAATTGCCCTCTTGTATCAGTATAGCAAAATAGATGAAACTGAAAATTCTATTTATTTCTTCTCCTTGGAAACAAAAAATGATTCTTCAAAGTCTAGTGCTTGAACTACGACATGTAGAACTTTTTCCAAAATATCCACTGTAAGAGAGAAGTTTAGCTGCTAGAGAGGTAATTTGGACATGCACCCTCAGCTCTCTCTTTAGCAGCTGTGTGGTTTTGGACCCCAGAGGGGGAATCTCTCCTCCTCTCAAAGGCCAATCTCAACCATCCTCAGGACCAGATAAGATGGTGTACTGCTTGTTAACCAGCTACGAGACTCTTACATCCCCCTCAACCCACCCTGAGCCACTAGAACACAGGTCAGGACTTCTTATGGGAACCACCTTAAAGACAGCAACTTTTTCATGATATTCTATTATGATAATTTATTATTTAAATAGCGTATAACCTTGGGTTTCCCTACACTCTGGTTAACTGAAGATGAGTTATATACCCCAGAACTGCACCAACTGAACCCTCACTCCTGGAGAGCTTCTCTGTTCCACAAGGGTCAGTTTCCCTGCAGAACATCAGAGCTTCACAGGGATTAAACTAAATTCAGGACTGAAGATCCCAAATTATTCCAACCTCCATTTTTAATAAGGTTTCATCTGTCCCTGGAAACCTTTGGAAAACAGAGCTTCTATTATACTGAACAAAGAATTTTTTCTAATGAAATTTCTTTTCTTTGCTGTGAGATAAAGTAGGGCAGAGAAATCTTTGTCTGCAGGAAAAAGAATGTCTTCACTTTATAAAACAATTTAGCTGACATCAAATTACTAACTTGGCACAGTTCTATTTATTACACAACTTACCTTATATACTGTCTAAACTGAAAAGGATGGAGCCTCGGATACATCTTATTGTTGGAGAAGTGATTGTGGAAAAGTGCAGTGCCTCTACGTCTCAGACAAAGTACTTTCTTTGAGGGACTGGGTAAGGAAATGAAAAAAATCCAATGCTGTTCAACCTGCTGGTCCCATCTCTGCCTTTCTAATAGAGATTTGCATAGTACCGTTTCTAACATTTATTATGAAGGCACCATTTGCAGCTCTCTGGTGAAGACTGAGTTAGTTTTTGTATTGAAAGCAATGATGCTAAGAATGCAGCAAACTTATAGCACTTACTGTCTGAGGCACCAAATGAATTTTCTGAGAAGTGTAAGTACATTCATTCATAGGTTATGGTTATGAGAGAGTACAAATAGACACAGGATAATAGCCTGGGCCACTCTTGCGACCACTGTGACATGAGAAGCATTTCATCCAATCAAGACCCTTCCTCCCCAGCTAATTTGTGTGCTGTGGTTTTATTGCTTGACCTAAGATACTGGAGTGAGGAAGTCATGCCCCATAAATAGTAAGGCCCCTCTTCTGCAAATACTTATTCATGTGCTTAATTTTGCTATAATCCCACTGACTCCAATAGGATTAGTCGAGGTAGTAAAATTCAGCTCATGCCTAAGTATTTACAGAATCAGTCCTTCGTATTATTATTGTCTCTAGGAGTTGGTTCCAATATTGCTGTCATTTTTTTGTTACTATTACCTAGAATATATAAAGTGGCTGGTATTTATTTTGTAGAATATAAAAAAGACTTGCTCATTGACTAAGGAGCTGGCAGGTGCATTCTCTCCCCTGCTATGGCCCCTGCGTGTGCTGCTGCGTTGTACATGGGCTATAAGGACCTTTTAGCCAGGTGCATAGTACAGGTCGAGGCAGGTCCCCTCCCAAGCCCCAGTATAAAGCTGGGACCACAGATAGAAGGAGGCATAAATGGGTGGGAGTGTAGTCTAAGATTCTGTGGGACATCTTATGCTACTGCGTCCTTTGGACAGGCCAGAGTAAAGAACTGTTGATTTGGCTACTTCAGTTTTGGCCTCAGGCCTCACCCACAATCAAACACCTGCAAAAAGAGCCAAAGGCAGCTTTAAGTACCCCTCTGCCTCTAAGCTGTGCTTTTCAGTGCTGTGTTTAAAGAGGTGCACCCTGGTTTCTCTCTGGCACAGCAGTACTGTATTCTTAGATTTTATGCACTTCCTTTACATTAATACATGATTATTAAAGAAGAAAATAAGACTTTCTGCCAGAATCCTTGTATTTCTCTGCTACTTGATACATGTAAGTGCAATCTTATAACACATGGTAACATCACAAGCAACCCGCAGTTATATTTTTCCAGTTTTATTTAGTTCAAAGGTGGTCCCATCACTCAGTTGACAAAAGAAATACTATTAGCGGAGTCAAAATGAAATCAAAAGGAAAAAGCAGTTGATTTGAGTTCTATTAAACTGATAAAATATCACGACTACATGTTTAAGCATGAAGACAAATGCACATATTAAATACAAATATGGGAACAGGAGGAGAGAAATCACTAAAATATAAGTATGTGAAAAGGGGAAAGGAAAATTGCAAAATCAATACAAAAGGAAATGAAAAGAAAATCAAGAACAAGCAGAAAGCAAACAGCCAAAAACAAGTCAAGAAATGGGGATCTTGACAAAATAACAGGCAGGCAGGCTATAGAGAGAGTCATGTTCTGATTGTACACTTGGCTGAAATAATAAAGCCCTATTGAGATAAGATGCTCAGAACCAGTATTTAACATTTAGCATGTGGCTAGCATTTCTCGAATGCCGGTTGGGGGATGTTCCAAGAGAAATGCAGCTTTTGCAATGTGTTCTGTTAACTGGGAGCTGGGAGGAAGGCTGCAAAGGTGAAAGCTGTGCAATGCTCTGTGGTGCAGCTGTGAAAGGGGAGTGTGAGGGGTGCTCACCCCCCACGCTGACCCCCAAAAACTTAATGCAGACTCAGAAGGAGTCTCATTATCCCAATAAGCCACAGCTGAGGGAAAAATCAGGTGGCTAAGTAATCCCCGGAGTGGGGGAGCCTCGCTGAGGGGGAAGGAGCTGGGTTGGGACTATAGAGACCAGAAATGAGAAGTGGAAGGGGATTGTAGGGAACATTGGCATTCCCTGCCGGGGAGACGGGAGGTGTCGTGGGGCTGAGGGAAAGGCAGTAAGTTCTAGAAGGCTGTGGCCAGAGGCTGGAACGGGAGGTAAAAGGCAGGCCTGGGTTCTGCTGCCCGCCCCTGAGGGAAGGCGGCTGTGAGGTGACGCCCGAGGACGCCGCTGCTGAGGAAGGACGGCGGTACCCTAGGAGGGGACCACGCGGGCAGCCACTTGACCGGGTGGCTGCGTCCCCAAGAGGCAGCCGCAGCTCCTGGAGCCAGAGAGGAGCTACCGAGCCCCGGGGAGAGAGGGTGTTGCACCCACAGCAAGAGGAGCTGCCCTGGCACGCGATTCCCCACCGTCCTGTGGTAAGTGGAGCACCCCCCAGTCACCGAGGGGCTCAACGTTTCTGGCCCACGATCAACGGGCTAGACACAGTTGGCAGGGGAAGGTCGCGCGTAGCGTGAGAGGAGAGGCTTTCTGGAGCTCCCGTCAACGGGCGGAGGCCAGTTATTTCCTCCAGCCTGTTATTGAAGGCTGCTAGCTGGGAAAGTCAACTGGCTTTATATCGGCCTGTGTATGCCGCTGGGCGGGTCACAAACCTAATTATTCTCTGGCCTCTCACAGCTTCTGCATCCATTGGAACAATAAACCTCCTCAGAGACATAAAATAAGGGCCAGACTGGACTCCAGCCTGGGCCTGAGCAAGGGACAAGCGGGTGTAAGTGACCTCTTACCCCTCGGCCAGCGTACGGTACCGCACGTGGAGAGCAGCAGTAGGGCGTGTGCCCTGCCTCCTGAGAGAGCGGGCACATCCTCATCTCTCCACGCACGCGTGCGGCCACGCACACAATGTGCTCAAAAGCACCGGGGTGCGTCTGTTTTCACAGGTACAGGCCACTCTGTTTCCTCCACGGAGCAGTGGAAGGGAGACTGACGTGAAGTCTCAGTCCTTTGCCAGCGTAGGAGCAGGCAGCGCATTATTGTGCTGCGTCACAAACCGAAGGTCTATCCCTAAATGAATGATGTTTTACTTAGTGTATTATGGTGGTACTGGATGCTTTCCCTGGAGACATGGTTTAGTTGAGGTTTAGGGTGGCGGCTGGCCTTGCTCTCTCTGACATTAAAGTTCAAGCTACTGTACTTCAGACCAAACAGAATAGTATATTCAAGAACTGGATAACTTTCTCCCCCTCTTCCTTCGCTCTTGCACATCTACCTGGTCTGATTACCTTGATTCCTTTTTGACTATCCCTACTATTTCTGGAAAATGTTGTAAATCTTCCCTCTCCTCCTTTTTATATATTTGGCTGAATTTTAAAACTACCATGGACATTTTTTTTTGGGGGAGGGGGGGAATGTTTAAAAAAAATGTCAAGCAGCTCTACTAGAAGTGTTTCCTCCATACATTAGCTAGCAGGTATTGCTGGGTGTGAAAGGGTAAGAGTGGAGTAACTAAATCACCCTGTGACAAACCATGTTGTCAATGAAGTCCACAGCAAAGCATTCATTGAGGAGCAAACCCCAAGACATTCCACCCTGAAATCAGCCTTCTTTCTCCCACGGGTCAAGTGTCGTGTGGTTGCTAGGTTTCCCATGTGGCAGTTCATCATTCTGTTCAAACTAGTATAAGTTTAGAACAGTATTAAGTGAGGAACATGGAGAGTAAATCAGGATTAATATTTATTACTTTAAAACCACTGAAGTAAAAAATAGATGTGGCTTATTCCTGACTTTGGAGCCCCAGTCATGAACCTGGTGCTTGGTGCTGTACAAAAAGAGACTCCTTGCCCTGAAGAACTTACAACTCATTGTTCCTTCATGTCTGAAATGAGTTGGAAGATCCTTAGTGCATGAACCAACTTATTTTGTTTTGTAAATGGCCTAAGGTAGGGTTGGGCTATTGTACAAACAACAAATATCCATATCCCTTCCTCTAAATAAACTGGTTTGTTTTTTGTTTTTAATTGAGATTTTCTTTGTGGTCAGAATACCAGAAAAAGGGAGTGATTAAAAGAGCAAGTAGAGCTCTTCTTAAAGGGATTGAAACAAAAAAAAAATGCTAATGAGTTTTAAAATAGTATTGGAAATTATAAAGAATCTAATTATAGTAACTAGCAATGAGAGCCAAAGGAAAGGTGAAATGTGCATGAGATTAAATTTTAAATGGCAAGAACAATCTGACAGAGACAATGAGAACATGAGGAAAATGCACACGTTAAGCTCCAAAAGCAGAATCTTTCCAGCAAAACCCTCACTTTTGTTAGCAGAACTATAATGCCACTTGTTCCCTTGGTTTTTAGTGTTTTTCCTGGCTTGTTAGACTCCTAACTTCCGGGGCCCAAGTGCTGTAAAGAACTCCTTTTGGATCTGAGCCCTGGATCCTAAATGTGCTGAATCTATAAGATCTCTGAATGTAAGCAAGTGGGGGAGGATTGAGGGGGAAGGAAAAATAAGAAATAATGATCAGTGGGTTACATTAGTGAAAGTTAATAGTAAAAATCTAGGTGTGTTTACTATAATATATAGGGCTGAGGTTCTCAAAGCTGCTTACATGATTTGGATGCCCAGTTTCCATTAAAATTAATGGGAATTGGATGTCCAAATAGCTTAGGTGGCTTTGATAATTGCATCCTACTGTAGGTCTCAAACAGGTGTGGCATCAGGCCCTAAAGTCAACTGCAGTGTTGGCACAGGACTATTGATACCAAAGCACTTTACAAAGATGGAGCTGAATTCTGTTTCCATTTGTATGGATGGCGTGAACAAAGCGCAAAGAATGAAATGACTTACTCGAGCATATCTAAGGTACAAATCGGTGCCACAGCTGGAAACAATGCCTAGATCTCCTGACGTGGCTCATAATCCTGCTCCTAATGCAAGTCAATAGGAATTACACCATTGATTTCAGTGGGAGCAGAGCTGAACCTTCAGTCAGGGTTCAATGTAACAAGGTGCAGATCATTTCCTCCAAGGTACTGAGTGTTTTCAGCGTGAGATTCTCTGTACTTTGCACTATTGGATGAATCTGTGCCAGAGCTGGGAAGATGGACTCTCAAGACATGATTCAAAGCCTCTTAAAATCAATGGTGGTTTCTTCATTGACTTCAGTGGATTTGGATCAGGCCCTCGCTGCACTTTGTAAAACAGAACTGTAATAGAGATCATAGGAGCAATTAGCACAAGACAGGATGTTATAGGATGGTTTTCTGTACTGAGATGTAGCTGAAACACACTGTCTGAAGTCAGCTGTCTCATGAATGAATAATGAAAGTAGCCATATTTTATTACCTTTGCTTAAAATTATCTACTTCTTGAACAACCTTTTGAGCTTTTCAAAACTCATGCAATTTGTGCTTGCAGCAATGATTTTTCTTAAGATACAGTAGCTAATCTGATTTTTGTGTTTCAGTAATTGTCAGTTAATGTGTATTGGGAATAATTTTCATTCCATGAAATGAATACTAGGTGAATATTCACCTAGTATTCAAGTTTGCTACATTAAGAACTTATGGGCAAGGCATATACATGAATAGCTAAGCTGCTGATAGGCTTTCTTTTTCTTTTTTATAAATATAACTCCTCTTTTTAGCTTTGCTTACTGAATCCTTAATCTAACAATCAAATTTGGTAGTTTAAACCCTGGAGTCCAGGAGAAGTCTCACTGATTGCAATAGGGCTTCCCACAGATGCAGTTTTTCATGGTAGAGGAACCAGTTGTGTGACTGGGGGAGGGAGTCAGTGCTTACGTTTTTTCCATTCTGAAGCAGCTTATGTGCTCTAACAAGAGCAGCATATTCACTAATCTATTTATATGTATGGTTTTTGGTCTTTATGGGCCCAATCCAGTGGAGAAGCCTTCACAACTTCAATTGGGAGCTGGATTGTACTGTATAGGCCCAATGCTGTAATGGGTGTTTTGCCTGCATTAGGATTGTAACACTGAGCTCTGCATGGCTCTTTGTGCAAATACGTAACTTCTGAAATAATACAACCTTTAATAAAATTCATGGTATATTGACCAGTGCAGGCTAGAATCACTTGCCTGTAGTGCTGTTTGTTCAGATACTTCTGCAGACTGAGCAAATTTTACTACCACTGACACAAAAATTGGTTGGAGTTGTTGCTTAAGGTCAAGCACAGTTACCATTTTTATTGTTAATATCAGAAGGAAAAATGTTGCTTGTGAGACTGTTTTCATTTCTCTTGAAACATGCTCTCGCACAAGAATTCACAGCACATCTCGCCTTACAATATTACAATGACTTATTTTGCAACCTATTTTGAATATAGCAGGAAAGTGTATTTAATGTTGATGTTTCTGCCTTTTGTATAGAAAGTTAGTGTTTGACTTTTATGTGCCACATCCTCAGCTGGTGTATACTTGCAAAGCACTATTGACTTTAATGGAGTTATATTGGTTTACACTAGGCTGGGGGACTAGCATGTTACAGTGTTGGTTTGAGGACCCAGTTGTGTTTTCAAACTTACTTAGGGAAGATACAGGCTGAATCCCCTTGCAAATTCAAGCTGTGATGTCTTATTGATCCAACATTTCAGGTTGGGGCTAATAAAATGTAAATCAGATGCATGGAGATGAAGTTGGTGAATAACTGTGCTGTTAAACAAGCTCTGCAGAGTAAGTTTGAGTAGTTGGGATTTTTGAAGGCCTCATCAGTAGGACTTGCGTGCTTAGCTCTCTTCGGTCCCTTTGAAAATCACAATCATAATTCTTCAGTGGATAAATCCAAATTGTACAGGGACTGTTTTAATTGCATCACATGAAGTCAGATCTAATTGTGGCGGGGAAAAGCCTGTCTCTATCTCCCCAGCTGCAGTTGCGGTGCACAAGGAGTGGGGTGAACAGAAGTTTGATGCACTATGCGGAAAGTGGGTGGGCTCAGAAGATATGCTGCTGCTTGGATATTCCCTTTCCTCCTCCTCCTCCTTCACCCCCTCCCCCCCCCACACACAGAGGGAATATTTTGAGGAGGACACAGTTCAGCTGGTGCAGCTTCAGCGCTGCGGTCAAAGCCATGGAGTGACTCCACAGCTGTTACGTGGCCAGCAGGAGTGGGAGAAAATACCTTGCCTCCCTTATGCCCAGCCTAGTTACTCATGAAAGGCATGCAGGTTTGGATTTGGGTCTAAATGCAGAAAGAGAGACCTGTTTAGAGGACTGGGGGGGGGAAATTGCTGGGGAAAACTACTTGGGTGTCGGGTTTGTAGCTTTCAACCTCCACAGAACCCACAATGCTTTGGGAAGATTGAAGCTCCACCCCCTGAATCGTAGGCCATTCATGAAGAAAGACCACTCCCTATGTGCTAAGGTGCTGTCAATGGCAGCTTGGGTCCTGCTTCACCTGTATCAAAGGGTGCTGGAACTAGGGGGTTCCCCAGCACCCTCTGGTTTGAAGTGGCTTCCACCATATACAAGGTTTACAGTTTTTGTTCAATGGCTTTCAGCACCTGGCACTATAAGAATTGTTCCAACACCACTGCCTATATCCTACCCAGCTGTGTGAAGATTGTTACCCTTATAGATCTTCATATAGGAACCTCTTGGCTTTCTAAGGGGGAATACATAGTGGAGAGAGATTACTCTGGGACTCCGTGCCCCCTCCGTCCGCATCTACTCCCCACAGAGCCTGAAGCACATAATGTTCTTACAGACAGGCTTCTGCAAGCTTTCCTGTTCTCTGGTTTCAGGGCCTTCGCATCCAGTTCCCACCCCCCCGACTCCCTCTTGCTTGTCACTGTGCCACACTTCAGAGGGAAGCAGGGGGATCAAAGGGAATTATCTCTAACAGCTTGCGTTGTAATACATTTTGCAGACATTTTATAAGACTTTGCTCAGGAACTTTCTTAGCAACCAACCAGCTCCACCCACTCCCTTCTTCCATGTGTCTGTGTGCCTGCTTCCCACCCCAAAATCATGAATGGAAGTATCTTGCACAAAACTAGCAGCAGCTGCTGCTTCTGGGAAATAGAGATGAAGTTTTAGTCATTTTGGAGATTTCATATGCAGTAGCTTGAAAGGAAATGGGATGCATCTAATTTCTTTTCTTCCTTGGCCCACATTATTTTAATAAAATAATGGAAAAGCAAGATGAGCCTGAAAAATCTTCTCCAATCTTCCACTTGATCAGACCTGACAATGATGCCTCGGGTACTGTGTTCTCTTCATTTTCTAGAACCTCTTCTACCTACAGCACCTTAAAAAGCAAGTTGATTAAACACATCATTCCCAGCCAGATTCCTGCAGGTGGATGTTGACACATCGGTGTACGCTAATAAGAAATCCAGCACAATTTTCAGTGTGTTGCACAGAAATTTTTAAAACTGTCACTTCTAAAAACAGTTTTCTAATAGAAAAGAGGCAATACAGTGCAGAGAATGGAGCAACAAAAGTGACTTTAAAAGATACTGCTCACCTATGGGTCCCATAAATTTCACTGCTTAGCACCTCTACATTAGGCTGCTTCTATTCAGGTGTTTAAAGAGGATTTAGCAACTTCAGGCACCCAAATTTGAAAACATTCCAGCGAGCCTAATTTTGCTCGCGTGCTGGTGTGAAGAGGAATAACTCGATCAAACTCAATGGAATTACACTGTAAAGAGCATGCTCGGAACAAGGCACACCCAGTAACCTACCTCTGGCAAACAAAGGTCACTTTACCCTAGTGCTAACACACAAAGTAATGAAAAGGTACAAGCTTAAAAAAAAACCAACCTGAGCTGCTTTGTGTTTAAAGATCCATTTTCATAATAAATTGAAGTCAAATTGCATACAGCACTCTGTAATATCAATAAAAATGTTTTAATAATTGCCATGCTGGCACAGAGTAAAGCATAAGACATGAGCAATATGTTTCTGGAAATTTAGGGTCTCTGGAACAAAACACATTTCTTTTAAAAAGACCAAATTTGGTAGGGGACAAATAACTGGGGGGGGGAGTTAGCAGGAAATTATCCCCCATATATATATATATATATATATATATATATGAAGAATCCCCTAAAATAAAAAAACTAGAGGGGTTCAGTTGCTAATTTATTTGCAGTTTAAGGCCAAAAGAGATTGATCATTAGATCATATAGGCTGACCACCCTTGTATCACAGGCCATTAAATTTCACTCAGTTACCCCTGTATTGAGCCACATAACTAGTTTAACGGAAGCATAACTTGTGCTCAACACAGTTTTTAAAATGCTGGGGAAACAGGTGGTGCTGGTATCTCCTTTAAGAGATCTCAGGATAGGGTAAGAGAGGGAAACTGAAAACAATAGATTACAATGATACTGTGAGCAGGCAGATTTGTTACATGATGGTGAAATCTGAACCTGCCCATCACTGAGATACAAAGGCTGGGATCGTTCTAGCAACTATAGGAAAAGTTGGTTCTTTCTAGAAAAGAATCATATGCTACCTCTTTGATCACCTGGTTGCCTTTTTATTAAGCATTTGGATAAGTAGCTAAGGGTGAGATGCTCCTAAATCCCTTACACTTTTGAAAATTCTGTTCTAAAACTGAAAACCAATTTAGGAACTAAATCTGGGTCCCACTGAAGTCCATGGGAGTTTTGCCATTGACTTTAATGGGGCTAGGATTTCACCCAAAAATGTGGTTACCTTGTTAATGATACTAATTAAAGAACTCAGGAATTGTTTGACCTGACATTTGCTTGTGATGAAAATAGCCATTTATTTTTCCCATGTTCCTAAGTTCCCTCATTTGTTTCTCTAGCTCACTAATATTTGCAATTCCTCCCAATTTAGTACCATCTGTGAACTTCATTAGCATTCCATTTACTCATAATCTTAAATAAGATGGGATTTCAATATGGAACACCACAGTACCCATCCACTCACTCCCACCCTTCAACTTGATATATTGCTGTCTATCTCCTATACTTTATCTATAGCTTTTCAGTCAATTTTCAATCCACTCAACATTGTTCCTATCCAAATCAATTTGAATCAAATTTTCAAGCAAGATTTCATGAAATTCAATATCAAAAGCCTTTGTGAAATCCAATTTCATTCTCATCATCCCCTTTCTCTGCCAAGACTATGATTTTCTAACACTTGTGTGGACTCTGATGGGCTAAATGATTAAGCAATTAAAACCATAGGTTCACTTGGATTCCATGTGGGTGTTTCAATTTGCATTAGCAAATCCTGATCTTATTTTTGTAGTAATATACAAAAAAGCAGTCAAGTGTGTCTGAATCTATATTCTTTTTTTTCAAACCTTTTCTACTTGAGGATTCCCTTGTTCTCTAGTGATCAGATGCTCACCTGATGTAAATCGGTGTAGATCCATTCAAGTTGATACAGCTAGGCTGATTTATGGCAACTGAGACTTTTACCCTAGCTGTGTAACTGACTTGTCTCTATTAAGATTTGTTCCTTTTTTAAACCACAGGTTGGTTGATCATTTGTTTTTCCTTTTTGAAAATTAATACTATAACTGATAGTACTATTTTGATAACTACTTTGTCTGACTGTTTTTTTTAAGAATAATTAGCTAAAGAAAGTAATTGTTACTGATAACAGTCTGTCTGTCCTGGAATGCATCTCATCCAGTCTGGCTAATGGCTAATGTTTTCCTATATTCCTTTATCGGTTGCTTATCAAGAACTGTTCCTTATTTCCTAACTGTTGAAAGGATTTGCTTGCTTCAGACGTATTTAGAAAGGGAGTTCAGATTCTCAACCATTTTAGTCCTTGTCAGTGGGCCATGAGAACTGCCAGCCTGCGTCAAACCTGTGGTCCAGCTAGTCCAGTATTCTGTCTGACTATAGTCAGTACCAGCTGCTTCATTGAAAGGGGAAAGAAACCCCGCATCTGACACAGGGAAACTCTGAGATTGGTTGATGTCCTGAAGTATGAGGATTTATAGCCTTTCCAAAACATCATTTTGAATCCTTATTATTCTAACTATGGATGTCGTCATCCATTATAGATATCCAGTGTAGCCTATCCCTGCTAAACAATGGGCCTTGTGGCAATGAGTTCCATGGACTGATTCCACCTGCTCCTGCTCAAAAGTTTTCTACTTTATTCTCCCTCAAACTCCTCCACCAACCCCTCCCCCCTCACACTATATTTTGAGAAACCTATCTTGTTCCCTTAAATCTTTCTGGCTTTTCTCAACTCTTCCTGCTTTTGCTGCTGCCCTTTTCTCTCTGCAAATCACTAATGACTTTTTGGGTTCTTGTTAGCTTGCCTTCCCATTTCCAGTTTAGGTTTGTATTAAACCTCTGGGACTGTTTAAAACTTTCCCCAGGGGTTCACTTTGGCCACTGCTTCTTCCTTACATTCTTCTGCTTCACACTTCCTAATACTAATAGAAAATGCAAAACACTTGAGTAAGATTCGTAACAATTAAGAGGTTGGAAAAAATAGACCTCTTTGGGACAATTGAACAGTTGTTATCCTGTATACTGTATAAACATTGTCTATTTTTAAAGGTCTATAAAATAAGCAATCTGATTAGAATAAAGTTGCTTAACTTTGTTTTTATTTTAGTGTGTTAAAGTTTAATCCTTTTGCCTATATAATTAGCAAAATTATCCAAAATTTTTAGTTGACTTTTATTTTTAATCTTAGGCTCTTAAATGTATCATATCAACAAAGCAAAAAGTCTCCTTTAATTTGTTTTGTTTATCTTGGCTTTTGTATTTTAACTTGAGGTTTTGCTAAAAAAAAAAACAAAGCAAACAACTTCAGATCTACAATGCACAAGTTCTAATACCTTGAAGTATGTATCTTAACTGTAAATGAAAAAGGATGGTCCAAAAAAGCATGTTAAATGCCACTGAATCCTATACATGGCTTAGAAAAAACTTTTAAACATTATCCCAAAATGCAGCTCTAAATTACTGTTGCTAGAGGCAAGGATCTTGCAGCTTTCTCAAGCAATGAATTACCTCCCCATTTTCTAGCTACTATACATATTCTTCACAGATAGGCATGCCAGGGGCTAATTTAGGAAGACATTAATAAAATACCTTTTTCATTATTATTATTATTACATTTGGAAATTTAATTTTATTCTAATATAGGATGATGTGCAAAACTTGTTAAAATAGTTAATTTTCTTCTATATTAACTTGATCTCTTCATTGCTAGGTGGCAACATCAGGACCACAAAACAGTGTGCTTTTGGTGTCTGCCTCAAATCAGTAGGTTGATGAACACATGCTTACACATCCATAAAAGTACACTTTCTGTGGGTGTCATGCTTGCTAGCGGAGTATAGCAGAGCCAGTAATCTCAATAACAGTGACTCAGCAATTGAGTGGTACAAGCTAAATAAAAGATCTGCTTTTTCATGTCAAGTGCCAGCTAAGAGATATTTCTAGAGCAAAAACTAACAGATGGCCTTAGGAAGGTGGCATGCATGGGTGCCTGCTGTCAAAGTAGTACCACAAAGCTTGAAATTCTTGGCTGGGGAAAAAAGCATGTGGAAAAGACAACTTAATGGGTGTGTGGTTTCTTAGATAAAACTCTGTGTATTATATCTATCAGTAAAGATCAGCTATCCAGATAATGTCACCTGCACCAAGGGGATGATTCAAAGCCACTAGAGGTCAATGGAAAGCCTCCCATTGACTTGGACTCAGGCTCCAGATCTGCACTGTGGTAAATGACTGCATATTCCCAGGAGAAAACAACTAAGATTTCCATGCTCTCAATTGAGGACCTATGTATATTATCCAGATGGAATCTGCTTTCTATTTTCTAATGAAGTGTGTGTGAAATATGTCTTTAATCTTTTTTCAGTAGATATGTGCAAATCTAGGGATTTGCCTCTAAGAATATGAACCGATAATGTACTGAGGTTTCTTTGTGAATGCATGTGTGGGGAAATGGGAACACACACACACCAGACTTTGAGCAATGCAATGAAAATAACCCTGTACTCAAACAGTTCTGCAGATTAAGTCATTTAATGGTGATGGATGTGCAGGACACTCTAATCAATTACACTGCCTTGAAAATTACCTAGTTATTTTCCAAAAGAATGAGTAACAGTTGTTTGCTATAGTATAGTTTACTATCTCTTGTTCTGCAGTTTTAGAAACCTTGTAAAGAACTGGGCAGATGGGGATCAATACTAGGCTATAAGTGGTGTTTGTAATATTTGGACTTGTCAACATACATGGCATAACGTTAGCTATATTGGTCTGCTGTATAGTATGTTTGCCTTGCTCTTTGTGTGGGGGTGTCAAGCAGCAGCAAGGCAAAAAATAGAACTTTGAAAAAGAGAGAGAGTAAAATGTGATTGTAACCCACAAAAACTGTTGTGGGGATTCTAGGCCAGGTGTAGAACCCAAAGCAACTTAACTCTAGTTTTGAAACTGTCTAGATTACATATTGGAAAATCATTAATTGGCCTTTTTTCTTTTTCCAGTAACTTTAAAATAAGAGTATATCAAAATACAGATTCATCATGATATACAACAAATGTAAAAGGTTAGGATAAAGGAAGGGGAAGAAACTATCTTCAGGGTCTGTTAATCATAGACCTCTTTTAAAGACAGCTTAAATAGCTCCGATTTTTTTCAGGCATTCCCTTTCTGTGATGGTGTGGCCTTTCTTAGTGTACACTTCCTTACACGATTAGCTTTTTTGCTTTTGTGTGTGTGTGTGTGTGTGTAATTTTTTGTTCATCTCCTCTTCTGGCCCCTCCATGTGCAATGTCATGGGTGTAGATTCAGGGTCAAAGAGTGCTGAGAGATACAAATTGCCTTTTGGTAAGCAAGTGGGGGGCTGATTTCTCACAGCCTTGGCTCTTGTTTAGTCATTTACACTTATGCAAAGTGGATTTAAAATGCTACCATCAAGAGACTGGACAAGTGTAAATAACTACACAGCATGGATGGCAATGGAAAATGGTTTCCTGGGAGTAGTCTAAAGAGAGAGGGTTGGTGTCAAGTACACATGGAAAGCTTCAACTTACATTGCTCTCTGTATGTGGCCCTAAACATCAACACTATTAAAACAGGACCCACTGTTGTCCTAAATTTTTCAATTGAGGTGACTAGTAACAAAATTGGGGAGCCATTTCATACTTACACTCTTGAATTTCAATGCTTGTGGGATTAGGGGGGTTAACTCTCTCTCTGTTTCTGGTCACCAAGTCCTGAAACCCCCTAATATACTTCAGACCCTGACAGTCTTCTTGAATAGCCATGATTGCCCAGTGTGACACAGAGGGAACTGCCAGAGCCCAACAGCCTTCTTGTCTCCAAGACTCATAGTGAGATTGCCTATTTCCAGGTTCTCTGGTGCACTCTTCCCCCCCAGCCCCATTCATTTTTCCCTCTTCAGTTCTTCCTTTCGCTCCTTTCCACATTGGCTTTCATTTCCGTCCTGCTAGCCTCAATCACACCACCGTTCCTCAGCGGCTTCTCCTGGCCCTTCAGCCCCTCTCCAGCCTGTCCCCTTCGCCTTGCTCTTTCAGGCCCGCTCCTTTCCCCTTCTATCCCTTTCCCCCCCCAGACACCACCTCTCTCTCCACTCTCTGCAGCCCTCCTGCCCCATTCATTTCCTACTCCCCCTCCACCCTCCTCCTCGGCTGGGCCCAACCATGTGCCCCCGGCAAGGGCCGTGAGCTGGGCATGAGAACGAGCACGGCGCTGTACAGCAGGACCGCTCCCGGGGAGGGGGAGAACGCGCGGGGAGGCTCGCGGGGGCACAGTGGGGGAGCCCCAGGGAGGGGAGAAGAGGCGCTGTGCAGCCCCGGGACCTCCCCCCCCGGCGGTCTCCTCCCACCCCAGGGCAGGGCGGGGCGGGGCCGCTCCGCTCCCCGCGGGCCGGGGCACCGACAGAGGCTCCCGTCCCGAGCCGGGGCGCGCAGCCGCCCTGCGCCTGCCCGCAACTTATTTGGCGGGGCCGGCGCGCCGCCTTTCGCGCCGCCGGCAGGGAGGGCGAGGGAGGCGGCCCACGTGACCGCTCTGGGCGGGGGCCGGATCCCTGCCGCCGCCGCTGGGGGCCAACAGCTCCACCCTGCCCGCTCGCGCCGCCTGCCCGGCCACGGGGGGCCGTGCCCGCGGCATCCCCCACCCCTCCCTCGCTGGGCGGGCAGCGCGCGCGGCCGCTTCCCCCGCTGTGGGGGGCGCGTGTCCATCGCCTCCCCCCCCCCGCAATTACCGCGGGTCCCTGGCCCCGATCCGCGCCAGCAGAGCGGCCGGGGGAGCGCCCCGCGCCCCAGCCCATCCCTGGGCAAAGCGCCTCTGGATGCGCCGTTCTCACGGCTCCCCCGCCCGATCCGGAGTGGGGGCGGGCCGAGGCTGTGTGGGGGGGGGTCGCACCCTACAGACACGTCTGGGGGCTTTTTTGGGGCAAGTTCTTTTAGTTGGGGAGGCCCGGGAGGGAGGAGAATTGCTGCGCACGGAAATCGGTGTCGCCCCCCTTCTCCCCGGTGGGTCTGTCTCCCCCTGCTCCCCCAGCCCGGATCAAAGCATTCCGCTATTCTGATTTATCGCCTGCTCGCCGAGGAGGGGTTTCCCCCTTCCTTTCTCTTTTTACAAAGGCGACCTGCGATCAGCCATTACTTTCCTTGCCTGGCTCGGAGGAATCTCTTACATTTGGTCTCGGCTGCTGGTGGAACCGGACTTGGATTCTTTTATTCCGCCCCCCCCCTTCTCTCTCCTCGCCTCCTCCCTCCTGCTCCCTCCCCCTTTATTCCATTGGGGGAAGCCGGATTTGTGGCTGGGGTGGGGGGGTGGGGGGGGAAGAGAGGGAGAGAGCGAGCGAGAGAGCAAGAGCCATGGATGGCCCGACGCGATGCAACGGGCTTCGGAAAAAGAGGCGATCCCGATCGCGGAGAGACAGGGAGAGGCGATCCAAAGGCGGATTAGGAGGGGCGGCTGCCGGCGGGGCCGGCAGGACCAGGGCTGCCTCGCTCCTCTCTTCGTCGGGCTCGGAGAAAGAAGACAATGGGAACCCACCCTCGTCCCGACCCAGACCCCCCAGGAGGAAGAGGCGAGAGCCCTCCTCGGCAGAAGAAGACATCATCGATGGCTTCGCAATGTGCAGCTTTGTCACTTTTGAAGCTTTGGAGGTAACCCCCCGATGCTGGCGGGGTCTCATTGTTGGCTTGGGGGGCGGAGGGAGGGGTGGCAGGGAAAGCTGTCTGGTGCCCCTTCCCGCAGTCTGTCTCTCCGTCTCTCACACTCTCTTCTGCCTGCCTTTCTCTCTCTGGATGGATAACAACGCAGCGCCCCCCCTCCGCCGCCCCCCGCCCCCCAAATTGCTGTGGCTGCTCGTCTGTTGTGTTTTGGCTGCAGCTGATGGGGGCGATTTCCCCCCCCTCCTCTCCCCAACACTGGGGAGCAGTGGGGCTGCTTATTTTGCGCGCGGGGTGCGGGGGGGGGCGTATTCTTTGACAAGGAGAAAGGCAGGGGGGGGAGGAATAGCCTCCTTTATTCTGCATGGGTATCTCGGATCTTAAAGGGTTAAATGTAACCAGGGGAGGGAGAAGGGGGGAATCCCTTGCTGACATCGAAGGGGCTTGTTCCCCGATTGTCCCTTTTTCTCCGAAGTGCTTTTCCTTTTTGTGTGTGGACGTGTGTGAGAAGAGCTCTGTCTGTCTGTCTTCCTCGAACACCTGCAGCGTTGCTTTCCAAATGCACATTTCCCAGCCAGACAAGCTTGGAGGGAGGCAAGCAGGCGATTAAAAAGGTCTCTCCCAATCGCGATAGATCCCCTATGTCGGGACAGATTTGGGGGGAAAAGGGTATCAAATGGGCGGGGCGTTTTGCCTCCTTGGGCTGGGGGAGAAATAGATGTGGGGGTAGAGAGCTTGGAGAAGAGAATCGCTTTTGGGGTGCGAGGGAGTAACCAGGGCATGTTGGTTGCAGCCCTTCTTCTCCCCTTGCTCCCGCCCCCACCCTTCCAGGAGAGCAGTGGTGGAGGATCCGGATCAAACTTTTCTTGGCTATTCTGCATGAGGAGGAGGATGATGATTGATGATGGTTTTGGGAGGCCACGGCACTGGGCTGTGTGCTGCAGGCGTGGGGATCGGATGGTCGTGGCAGTAGGGTTTGAATGTTCCCAGTCCTCCTTCATTGTCAAGGTTATGCTGCTGGGGGGGGAATGTTCCTTGCTATTTTGTGGGAAGGGGGGGAGGAGGCCCGGTGAGGACCGCTTGACAAGTTCAAACCCCTGAATGTCTGATTTCCAAGGTCTGGGTGTTTGAAGCATGCGGAGTGTGTGGTCTAATTTATTTGTTTTGCTTGTGTGTGCACTGCCCCTTTAACTTTGGGGGGCGGGGAACACTCCCTCCTCTCTCCTTGAAATATGTGATGAAACAGCTTCTGTTCTGATCTGAGATGCTTCTGTAAATGCACCGTCCCTGTCCCCGCTGCTGTCTCAGGACACATCAAAGAGCCTGTTACAAGTGGTTCTACTTTATTGTCAGTAATGTTCCTAGCGCCTCCCACCCTTCTTTTTCTAATATGTACTATCACATGGAAGGGGCTGGCAGTCAAATTGGAGAGTAGCTTATATGTCGGTGCCAGCTGTTCTTGTCTTAAAATTTAAAGGCAAAACGTGATAGGAAATTGAACACACAGTTTGAACCCAGTGGATTTTTGTTACTTGCTGGATGTGTGCAGTTTGTCTCCTTTTGAGCCCTGGGAGATACTTCAGTGTCATTCCAGAATCCAGTCTGTCCTTTCATGCCTATTCAAGCTCTTAAAAAGCACAGCCCGTGCCTCCCCCCACCATATTAACCTCCCAGCCTGAAAGTAGTCTGGTAAGGGCTATAAAACTGGTAATAGTTTACTAGGGATCATTTTTGTGTATTTCTCAGGTAGGAGACAAATTCTCCTTTGTTACACTGTAATAAGTAATGCAGGATTACAACCCTGTGTAATCAAGAGGATATAGTTGGTTTAGGAAAGCTTTGGGCATTTATTTTAAGGGTCTTTGTTTATAAGCAGTGCATTGTAGAATTTTACAAAGTTTGTGTTGAAAGTCAGATTTATTTGGGTTTACATTTAATGGAACTGCAATTGTAACAATTACGAACTGTCAAAATAAATGGGAAAATGCAATTGATCACTTAACAACAAAAAACTGTGTGTATTCAAACTATTTAAATATTTATCCAGTAATAATAGCTTTCTCTTTCTTTACACTAGGATCCAAATTCTGTTCTCAGTTATGTCTGTGTAAATCCAAAATAACTTCACTGGGTGTAACATCTTACAGTGTAGCTGAGAGGAGAATTTGTCTCCTACCTGACAAATACACAATGCACGAGTTGTTGTGATCCCTAGCAAACGATTAAGTTTTAAAGCTGTTGCTTACCTTGGTGAGTACTTGCATGTGTAACCCCATTGAAGCCAATGGGAATAGTTGTGTGACTAAGAATTCACCAAAAGGAGTGAAATTTACACAATTTGGTCTACCAAACCTAAATTCTGTTCTCACTTAAACAAAAGTCCCATTCATGTCAATGGGAGTTCTGCTTGAATAAGGACTCCAGAATTTGGCCCAAACATGTTTTATAGTCAATATAAATGTTCAAGAATTTCTATCAGCCTGCTCTTTAAATTTAATGGGGAGCTTTTTAAAAAAACAAGGCAAGCCAAAATACTGTTAAGTTATTTTTAAACTTTGAAATTAAAATTTCCTTTTTTTGTGTGCAAAGCCAAGAATGGTGACTAGTGGTTTCCTGTTTTAATTCTGCATCACGTAAACGGAGTTGAAAAACATTAGCCAGCGCTGCCAGTTAATACCTTATTCAGATAAAACAATAGACAGCTCACTGAGACTTGAGAATTCAATATCCATGTGATAAGTGGCACATTTTGACCTAATGACTGCATACTGCATTGACAAATACTGTTAGAAACTCATTCTTATGTTTTTTTTAAATAAGACGAAGCATGTTGTTGAGAGAGATGTGTTCAAGAATATTAGTAAGATGAAAGGGTCAAGTACCCTGGCCTAAAATGGATTAATGTGTGTGTTGCTTATGGCTGCCTGAAGTTTGGTTGAGATTTTAAAGTATTACCAAGGAGACTTGAGACTTGGTCTATTGAAGTGAGATGACCTCGGAGGTGATAAGCAAAATGTGTTATGGGTGGATACAGGCAACTGGGTTGCCACAAAAAACTTCCCTGGTATTTAATTTGCTTGGTGAGGGCTTGATCCACAGCAGAGTTAATCAGTGGGAGTATTTTTCCATTGGTTTCAATGGGCTTTAGCGCTTGATAACTTGAAAAGATTGCTCCAAACTCTTTCTGTGGTTGAACTCCAAATGTGAGCTCAAAATCCAAACTGCTGCAATAGTATGGAAAGAGACAAAGGGCCATCTGAGACGCAGCTGTACATCAGCCGAGCACCGTTCAAATCAATGGCACTACATTGATTCATGCCAGGTGAGGATCCCACCTCAAAATCCAGAAAAGGAGAAGATCTTTCTCTTAAAGAAAATGGGAGTGTCCAAACAAGGACAATGGCAGCTCTGTCTGTAAGAACATCTTTTCAGTGATCTGTATCTGCCTTGGGTGGATGCACGGTGCTGCCCCTAATATAATGTGAATATTTTAGTGATCGTGCATGAAGTCATTGATCCTGATTAAGCGGTGTATAAATTGTGGAAGCCAGTGGGCCCCATCCTTTACTAAACATATTGTCTCAGCGCTGCTGGAAAAAAATGCTTCCTCGTTGTGCAGCAGACTGATGGCTAGGATGTGGGAGGAATGTTGTAAATGGGTGATGTATACATACAGGCACTGTGTCAAGTGGGATTATAGAGGAGAAAGAGAGAGGGTTCCAGGTATGGCTGTTGTATCCAAAGAAGAGATGTCTGTTATGGTATAACGCATCTTGATAAAGGTTCCTGTGGAACCAAAGCTGACTGCCACTATCCCCTCTGGCGTTTATACTTTTTTTTCCCCCTTCTGTGGGATGTAAATAGGCACCCATTATCTCTTCATAATTCCTGTCTCTACAACAGCATGTCTTGGTCTTTTAGCTGTTTTGCTTGAAATAGAAGGTGGAAGAAGAAAGAGCTGACGGGAGAGTGGGGCCTCACTGTTGTACAACGTTTCAGGCTTCAAACTAACAACCAAGCAACGCCGGGGTATTGCAACGAACGTTGCTTGTAAGTGCTGCTTGAGTGCAAATTTTCCAGGAAGAGTCCTAGCCTTGTTTCTCTGATTAGCAGAGGTAGCTTTTAGGCTTGGATCTGCCTATTGAAAGTTAGAGGATCTATTTGACACATTTGTGGGAGATCTTGAAACCTTCAGCTCTGGTCCTTAAATGAAGAACCTGGGATTAACGTTAGGGAGGGAGAGGAATTATTTAAGTTTAGTACTAATATAGGCACGAGGACGAATGGGTACAAACTGGATATTAGGAAATTTAGACTTGAAATTAGACGAAGGTTTCTAACCATTAGGGGAGTGAAGTTCTGGAACAGCCTTCCGAGGGAAGTAGTGGGGGCAAATGACTTATCTGGCTTTAAGACTAAGCTTGATAAGTATATGGAGGGGATGTTATGATGGGATAGTTTAATTTGAGCAATTGATTTGGATTATCGGCAGATAAGTCTGCTCAATAGTTTGTGGGAATGTTGGATGGGATGGGAACTGAGTTACTGCAGAGAATTCTTTTTTGGGTGCTGGCTGGTGAGTCTTGCCCACATGCTCAGGGTTTAGCTGATCGCCATATTTGGGGTCGGGAAGGAATTTTCCTCCAGGGCGGATTGGCAGAGGCCCCGGAGGTTTTCCACCTTCCTCCGCAGCGTGGGGCATGGGTCGCTTGCTGATCGATTCCCTGCAGCTTGAGGTCTTCAAATCTCACTTTTGAGGATTTCAATAACTCAGTCATGGGTTCGGGGTTGTTATAAATGTGTATGGGTAGGGTTTTGTGGCCTGCCTTGTGCAGGAGGTCAGACTAGATGATCATATTGGTCCCTTCTGACCTATGAGTCTATGAGTCTATGATGCATTCCTAGAATTTGCTGTGAGGCACTGGGTCTCCCGCTGTGACTGTGCACTACACGTTCTTTGGCCTCATTGTCCATGTATCAGCTCTCCTTGGTCTTTCCACATTTTATTTGGTGTGGAAGGAGAAAAAGAAGGGCATTCAGTGCCCCTATTCGTGGTAGTCCGTACTCTGACTCAGCTTGGCAAGTGGAAGTGGGACTATGGTGGTTTTCTGATGGCCAGAGTCATGCGTGTACTGGTCAACAGCAGAATGTTTACACTCTCTTTCAGTTAAGGAACAAGAGGGACTCTCCCAGGAACGTCTTGAAATGACACTGTCCAATGACTTCCATTTATAACATTTCCCTTTTGGCTTCTCTGTAATTTGCTTGGGCACTTTTGAGAGGGAGGTTTATAGACTAGTGTTCTGGTGAGGTAAGACTTCACTAAGAGTCTCCCAACCCACCCAAAGCATTGTGTGTGTGTGTTTGTGGGGAGGGAACAGAAATGACACACTAGTGGAGATGGCTTAGTATGATGAGAAATGAAATCTGACCTCTGTGCTGAGATGGTTTGGATCCAGAAAAGTGCTTCATTTTTTCGGAGTCTGCTGAGCAAATCCCATCCATATAGAGTAGCACTCGGTCAGTTTTCTGAACACCGAGCAACGTAGCTGCTTTTCCATGTGGGCAATTGTTTAGCTTCGGCTGGGACTGTTTATCTGAAACAGGACACAAAGATAAAGCAAATGGTAGATTTATAAACAATAAATTTGCATGATGTATATGGCAGTTGGGGGAAATCTACATTTAATGGTGATTCTTGCTTCTTAGAGCTTAAGCACAGTTCTTAATGTATGTCTGCTGGCAACCTGTTTGATGTGCAGACCATTCTGAGACTGTGCTAAAATTACTGTCAGGTAAAGCCTAACATAATTATTTACCAATGGGAAATGCTTAGTGTGTGTAAAAGGAGCTGTTTACTGAGTTTCACATTGCATATCAGATCATTCTATCCACCTAGTGTAAGTAATGTTAAGCAGTTGTTCCCCTGATGTGGATGCATGATGAAGGCAGATGTTAGTTACAGCAGCTCTATGTACTGGGTAAAGAGAGAGAATGATGTAAGACTACTTAGGGCAAAGTTTAACGGCTGGTATGGGTGTCAAAAGATTGGTAGCAACAAAATGTGAAAGTAACACAAAGTGTTAGGAAGATACCAAGTGCTAATTTTTTTCTGTTTATTTGTCATCCCCAGTCAATTACAGTTCTGTGCATGCATCTGAGAGTTGGATTTTGCTTCGGTACTTACTGTGTGGCACACATCATCATGCATGACCTACTGGAAAATTTAAAATAAGCATGTATGTTTGTAGGAAGATAGAAGCTATAAATGCATGTGGAAAGCGGCTCCTGTGTCTCTGGGCTGGCTATCAGAAAGCTTGGCTTGTAATGTCTGTCTGGCTTACCAGTCTTTTAGCTTGCATGATTAGTATGCCTGCATATTCTTTGAGATTTTGTCAACACACACACACTTCGATCTGCCTTTCTTCATCTCTTCGTGTTCCAGGAGAAATTTCATCTTCACACTGTTGCCGTGCTACACCAGCATCATATCGTCGAGAGTTTATTCAGTGCTGTCAGCGAATCTTGGTGGCCCTATAATGTTTGTTGACTACTTAGATTCTTAGGGGTTTGTCCTGCCCTCCGTTTGCATGCATGAGTTCTAAGATTTAGACCAACAGGGAACAGACAATAGTAACGCCAAGGGTAACTGCCAATGGTGAGCAGTGTTAAAGCTGGGTACGCAGTTGATACTTGATGCAGAGGGTCAGTACTGGAGGCATTTATTTTCACTTAAAATATAGAGGAAACAGTAAATTTACCCAGAATCAACTTCGTGGATGACCATGGAAGAGGGGATCATGAGAGGAATATGCTAAACTGCAGAATGACTTGGAGAAATTTTAAAACCGTTGGATAAGCCCCCAAGAAGAGGCTCCACTGGCAACATTTTCAAACCTGTGTCTAAATTTAAGCGTTTAAGTAAGTAGCCTGATATTTTTTAGGGAAGGAAACCATTTAGACTATACAGGGATGAGATATTTAGATTACTAGGAGATTCAAGTGGTCTTTTCTGGCTCTGCTTTCTATGATTAAGGGAGTTATATGACCACATCAGTAGTACAAAAGACTCCTTTATTCTTCTCTATCATATAATCTTATACCATTAGGTGAGAAAGAAAGCACTTAACGAGAGAGAATCTGGGGTCGCTGCTAGAATATGGGAGTCTGAAGAAATATATTTATAAAATAAGGATAAAGGATCAGCAAGTTTGGAAGGAAAATGATCACTAGGGAAAGGCAAAGAAATCAGCAGAAAGATATCAAGAGCCTGAGTAATTGAAAGATTGAGTTACAACACTGAGATCGATAGAGAAATATCAGGGACTGGACAGGAACACTGAGAAGTAGAGAGATTACCTGGAAGTTCCACTTTCAGTAACAACATCTATTGCTTTAGATGTAAATCTTCCGCTTGGAAAAGCGATATTGTCAGCATCAGAGGCAATATTCAGCAAAATCTGTCCTTTTTTGTTTAAAAAGCCCTTGCTACCTTATTTTTCAATTGGGAGGTGTCTGCCCAGAATATTGTATTGTATGTTGTGAGTTTGTTTTTTTTTAAGAACTGTTTCTATTGGTTTCACTTTGAGACCTCGCCACGTTACTCTGTTGGTCTGACCTGGAGCCTTCTAATTATCTCTGGCTAAATTAGAAGTTTTTAATCTTTATTCTGAGCAACAATAAGTTGAGTCAGATAGGCTTTAAAAATAGCCTAAACTCAAGTTTAGTAAAGTCTGAAACACAATTAGTAAAAGGGTAACGGAGTTAGGAAGTTGTGGGCTGAAATGTTTAACCTGCAGTCTTCCTTTATTTGAACTTAGATTGTCTCAAAAAGAATGTCGAACACCAGCTCTGTGAAGGGAAATTGCTTGCAATGCTCCCTCTGTGCTCTTAGAGATCATCCTTACGACTGATCAGTTCCGTATCTCTGCTCTATTTGGAGTTTCTCTCCATAGAGACTGCAAATTACCAGCTGTATGTGTTTTTTTGTTTTTAGTCTATTTGTTGTTGTTTTGACTTGGCAATAAACCACAGTGAAGACTACTTCAGAAATTGTGAAACTCCTCTGCTGTAAAATGGAACATCCAGTTTTATAAGTAATGGGAAATGTCTAATGCAGGTAGGGATTTGTTTTCCTGTAACAGCAGAATCTGTGGTGACAATGTGTCAAATCCCAAGCTGGGCTCTGCTGCAGTTTGCCTTTAAGATAATGAGTTAACTAGTGTCTTTAGATTCTTCCTGGTAAGGTAGCTTGGTAGCACAAGTATCAATGCATTTACATAGTGAGGAGGAGGAGGAGAGAAGTTTTTAAGTGAAAAGGTAAATCCTTAGAATGGGGAACATTCTAAGGAAGTATTTTATTTCACTTTTTGGGGACGGCGGGGAGGAGGTAGTGAAGGAGACAAAAATAGCAGCCTGAGAACTAGAATAGGATTCCCTGGCACTGCAAATATCGCTGTGTGTTCTTGCTTATCGAGTTTAATTGGATCACATTACGTGACATGCTGTCTGTGAATTTACACTGTCACTGTATTTACCCAAATCTTATTAGTATTAAAAATATGTGAAATGAAGCCACGGTTTACGTGCATAGACTTATTAATTTCTGCATGCACTGGCGTTCTTGGCTGTGTGACTTATGTTGTTGCATGCCCTTTGATGCAAAAAGTACTGATATTTTAAATGTTATGATGGTCGTTCCACAGCAGTTCCTGTGTGACAACTTCCACTCCGAGGAACTTTCTTCTTAAGAATCAACATTTTTAAACTAAATGAAGTAGGCTTTCTATTAAATTGTATCTGGAACAGGTAGTTTTTTTTTTTTTTTTAAATAAAGCCAGTACAATTCCCCTCCTGAAGCCAGTCTTTACATACGTGTTACAAGCTATGTCGGCAATTAACCATTCTAATCCGATGTAAAGAGGATGCACATTCTGTAAGGGGTGTCATTTGAATTAAGCTGTCTGGGATAAATTTTGTGGATGCTGCAGGATGACTGTACAGACTCGGATCAGAAAGACGAACTGTGGCATTTAGTAGTAGATTCCAATTCCATTGCAATTCTTTCTCGGACAGAGTTCATAGTGCGGAACTGGGTTAAAGTGACAGCAGGTCCCCATCCTTAGGAGGATCATAGGCAATTAGAGGAAGACTTCTAAAATGCAAGGTTCATTCCTGACTGATTTGCAGGTAGCATTAAATTGCTTTCATTCAATGATCTCAGAACTTCCACTAATGCTGCAAATCCCAATGCTATAGATAAGTGTTAAACCCATTTTACAGATGTGTAAACGGAGGCACAATCATTTGCAAAAGTACATGTGAGGGCATCTTGCATGCATCTGACTTGGGCTTGTGTAGTGCATGATGAACATGTGCAGGGAACACACACACATTCCTAACGTACACACACGTGGCCTTGACTTGTGTACACGTCACTGTACATGGGCAAATCAGGTAGATCCAAAAGTGCATGCACATGTTTGAAAATGCAGGGCTGAGTGACATGTTCAAGGTCCCATATGAAGTCAATTGTCGGTGTCAAGTATACTGGCTTTCTGTTCCCTGGCTTCAATCAAAAGACAACCTAGTGTCCATTAAAACACGTTAAAGTCTTCATTTTAACTTAAAAAATCATAGAGCACAATGTTTTAATGACTACTAAGCATTTGGCTACTGGAATTGTGAAACAGAATATCTGGCTCAGAAAATGTTCTTATAACTGTTTAATGGACTTTCAGCAACCATTTACAAATCTTTAGAACATGATTACATTAGTCACACATGGAGGCAAAGCTGTGAAAATTCAAGGCGGCTTGCTGTTTGGGGTCATAGAGACGGTGGTGTCTTAGAGGTAAGGTATGCAGTGGTAATAACACTTTAGCACAAATAGCCCCTTATCATTCAGTAAGATCTGCGAGCAACTGCCTCTTTATTTCCACACATAGTTGCATGGGAAGTCAGAAGACCCCATACAAATATTAACTAATCCTTACAACATGCCTATGAGGTAGGTAATGATGTTTTTAGTTTTTCCCCATCCATAAGGAAATAATGAGAAAGAAAAGTGACTACCCAACACCATAGATTAAGTCAGTGGCAGAGCAGATATTAGAAGTTGTTCCTGTAGTCGATGAGTATATCTACCTCTTGTTTGCCTATTGGTATATTTTCACAGTAGATGTTTTGCCACTTGGACATTTGACTTGTTGCTAAAGTTTAGCTAAGTAGAAGTATCAAAGCCTTAAGTAAATGATTCACACACACACACACACACCACCACCACCACCACCACCACCACCTATAAAGCCCTAAATGACCCGAGACCTTCCTATCTGAGAAACCACTCCCTGTGACCACCTTCTGCAGTTGAGATCCATGGGGGCGCTCTGTGATCATGTGAGTTCTGTGAGAACTTTTCCTTTCCAACAAGGGCACTCCACCTTGCTCTTAACCTTCCTGGCACGCTGCAAATGCCTGTCTGTTTCAATGGGATTTGGTGGAGGACTGAGGCAATGGAAAGTGGGATTGGTGTCCAGTGGGACTGGGTAGTGAGAAGGGAGAGGGTTTGAGAAGAGACATGCTGCTGCTTGGAACAATTCATGCTGTAATCCCATGTTGTGCTTTTCAATGTACCTTCAGGGCACTTAGGCCTTGTGTGTTTTTATACATTTTTGGATATTACCAAGTGATTAGAAGTCCCGGTAATTTATTGGCTGGCCACTGTGCTTCTATGCAGTGACTCTTCCAATGTTAGTCATTTTAACTATGTGGAAAAATAATAAAAATGCAATTTTTGTGGTTCAACAGCTGAGTCTGCTGGACTTCAAAAAAATAAATTTTAATGAGTTTTGGGATCAGAAAGATGCATCTGGTGGATGGATTTGCCAAAACTTTCAACCTCAGAATGTGTGTTGAAAAACTCAGTGAATTATGTAGTTAGAAAAGTGGATCTTTACATGTTTAGAAGACCTCAGTGCAATTGACATATTTTTCTAACTACAAACAGACCTTCTCCCCCAAAAATGTAATCCAGAAGGACACAAATATGTTGAGATGGCTCTGTAAACTGATAGAGTTCGTGGCAGTATGCTGCTAGTAGTCAAACTTTGAAGAGCCAATACATCTATTTCAGTTTTGTTTCTGGATGGAGAATATAGAGAAGGGGGGGGAAGGGATCATTGAAACTTTGAATGTGCATGTTGTGTGGGCTAATATGGTTTGGCTGTTTGCTGCTGAACCATAAAATTTGTAACAACTGTGTTTGTATTTATAGCCATTCGCATAATTAAGAGGTTTCATGAGAATGTAATAATGTATCAAGATGGAGGTAATTAAAACAAAAGCAAATTGACATCCCTAGATTAAAGGCAAACTGTAAACTAATACACTCGTACGCTGTCATTTTATGTATTAGTTGTCTGGGGAAGTCTGCCAGATATGCAAATAAAAAAACATTGACAAGTTTCCTGGGATGTGGTGTTGTGGAAAATGCAATTATTTTACCTTGCCTAGCATGGTCTGGGTTTGCCACAAAAGAATGTAATTGTTTGACCCTGACATTTAATGACAATAAATAATAAACAGGTGGTGGGCAGGAGGAGACAGTATTGTCTTGCTGCGCAGATGACTGACAAATGGGAGAAGTACTCCTTTGAGTGGGGCTTCATGGTGTAAACCACATGGTAAGACCCACCATTTCTGACCTTACCCACCACTGAAACTATGGGGTATTTGCGCATCTGTGCGTTAACTTTCAATGGGATTTGTGCTCTCTGCTTTTGAAAAATAGATAAATATCTGTGTTGGGCATATTGGGTCTTCGTAGTCTGATCTGATGTAAAGTGGATTTACACATTTGTTCACCTGCTCTGAATTTGGCTCACCGTCTGTTTCAAAGGGCTTCCTCTCAAGCTTTGTTTTTGAAAAATGCTCTCGCTCTCAACAGGGTTTGTCCAAACTCTTTAGGTTCTGAACATGCTGTCACTGTGAATAGTCAGACTGGAGTAGGAAGAGAATTGCTTGTGTCTAGTTAATTAGGACCAACCACCCTAATTTGAATATTTGAAAGATCCTGTCTTTAGAAGTTGTTGCCAGGTTCCATGTCTCTGCCTTAATGAGTGACTGACCAAAGGAATGTCTTCCTTTATAATACTGTGCACTACTTACAGTCCCTTCCTTTTAAGAGGATCTCAAATACCTGGGGAAGATTGATTAAGGTAGCGAAGTTTATAGGTAGGGTAGTATTGCATTAGTTTTATGGAGGGCTAAGCTGAGGCACTCAGGAGCTAAGGAACTGACTTCAGTAGGCTTTTGAGTCAGGCCCAGAATTACCTGCCCCAAGTTGACACTGAATCAGTGTCAGAGCCTGGAATAGAAGATAGGAATCATAATTCCCAGTGCACTTCAGTCGCTAGACCTTACCTTGGATTTTTTTATATATATAATAAAAATCCATCATGCCATGGGAGATGTAGTTTTAGAGAAGGGTGTTTTGCATAATGTGAAATTTGTGTCTGGCTACCTGCATAAAAGCACAAAAAGAGTGTGTGTGTGTGTGTGTGTGTAAATAAAAGACACTTTTAATATATCTGAACATTGAAGAAGATAGATCATGCCAGGTATGTGGCTTCAAAGTGATTTTTAAATGCTATGGTTTTTGTCTTTGATACTTCAACAACTTCTTCCTCCATCTTTAATCTTTTTTGAGTGCAAGCTTCAAAAAGATAATCAGTAAAACATGCTTTTATCTTCATTAATTCAAAACACCATTAATTTTTAACTGCAATTAGACCATCATTTCAAGTTTCCTCTGTTGATGAATAAACTTTCTTTTTTCCTATTATGTTTTTTTTAAAGCTTCAACACTGCCATATTGCCAAAACGGAAAAGTATATTGTGAGTATAGGTTTTGTTTTCATTGTCTTGGATAGTATTTCAGCTTCCAGGAAGTAATATTTCTCATGGATTAAAGGCTTTGAAATGCTGTTGTACAGCTTCATTGGATTCTTTTGAGGAATTGACAATGAGTACTCAATCTTGCACTTCTCTTTAGTGTCCAGTTGTACACAGTTACAGTTCACTGTGTATCTGTTTTTGTTCTGTACTGTGTATAGTGACAACATTTCCTGTGTATGCGGATAAGTAAGAAATTGTTTATATAAATCATCAGTTGATTTGTAAATTCCTTTTATTTTTTTGTCTTTACTCTGGCAGTTGTTCTTGTATTTTTGATCATCACAATTTCTTCACCTTCCTTGTTTCTATTCTCCATCTTTTACTGACATATAACATTGAGGAAAATATCACTAAACAGAATACTAAAACCTGATCTCTAAGACCAAAGCCCCTTTATGCAACTTCGGTGATGCAAAGGCTCGGTTCATGTGAGCTCTGCTTTCAGCTCCTCTATGTAGGTAAGTGGGGATGGAAGGAAGGAGATCTGTTTTGGAGCAATCTGAAATCCAGCTACTCTCTGCAGCAAAGTGTAAATCAGAGCAGCCTCAGGGCTGCGCTAACTGATGGGGGGAGGGGGGCTGGCTGGGAAGGTCCATGAATATCTCAGGGTACAGGAGAATGATGGTAACTTAAAGATGTCTTTGTCTCCCTACCCCAACTGCAGGAACAGAGGAACTGGATAATCAGACATTTAAGAGTTTAGAGATGCTAATGCCTTGTTATTGTGCAGACCATCCTCCTGCCAATGCTGAATAATATTCTATGGTCTGTTCTTAAACGGTTGGTACAGTTTTCAGTGACCTGAACTCCACTCCATGAACTTGGAGGCCCCACTGTTCGTTTTCCTGATATACACCTCTCAGTTTCTTAATTCATCCCATTATTCTTAGTTCTTCAATAACCTCTCCCACCTTGGTACTCTTCGGATGCTTGCACACAGTTGCATATGTGATTCATATAGAGTCAAATAGCATCTGAACAAATGCAGTAGTGAAGTGGAAAAGCATATAAATACCAAACTTCTGGTGGAACCGACGATTAGAAAGTCTCTTTAATGGGTAGATTTTGATGTGAATAGCCTTTGGAGAAGTGCTTTGCTTGCTCTCTCTATTTTGTACCCTGACACAAATTGCTCTAGTATCCTCATTTGTGCATTTCTGCATCTGTTATCCATATTTCACACTTGTTCTGGCTGCAGTCTTGTTTTGTTTTGCAAAATCTACCTGAGATTGGGGACGGAGATATATGTTTGCTGAGGCAAATTTGGAAATTGCACTGTTGAAATACAGCCCATATGGGCCATTGTAAAATGGTTACTGCAGCATATAATTGCCTTCACAATGATGTGCTTTGTCATTTTACTTCCATCTTCAAAGAAGTACTCCTGTAGCCTGCTGACAGCAGTGGTGGTATTAGAAAACATATGGATTTGTAAAGGCATTAAACTGTCTTTAGTTCAAGGATTAGATTACAGTGTTAGAGTAAGGGTCACTACATTTTCAGTAGGTAGCTGTCTGATAGCCTACACTTGCCTATGTTGGCTAACATTATGGATTAGCAAAGGGTTTTATTTATCTATTAAGAATATCTGTGTTGATATCCCTGTGGGTGTACGGAGGTGGCAGTGTCTGCAGCCATAAATTCTCCATACAGTATTATTGTCTCTGAAGCACATTGGCCTTGTTACCCTTCTTGACTTGTGTTTCTTATTTGGGGCATCTGATCACCATTGCAAAGGCTTCGAGAGAGGCTGGAAGTAGTTTTCCCATACTGCATTGCCATCTGCAAAAGTTCAAAAATCACATCAGGTTCCCTAAAACTGACATTGGTTTAAAAATCGAGTGTGGGTTTTCTTTATTTTTGTATTTTATTTTTTTAATTTACCTTCTGGTTTTTGTATAGCCTTTAGCATGCACCTAGGTCATGTTTTCAAGGGTTTTATTCTTTCCTGCAGCTATGAGGGCTAGAAATGCTTTGTAAATGAAAGCTGAGATGCTCATGTGATCACATGACTCCAGAAGCTGGGGCTTTAAGAAATATCATGAAACTCTCTCTCAAACTCGTAAGAGGTAGCAACACTGTAAATAAGCCGCACGTGTGACTCTGCATATGGGAACACTTGATATTTGACAGTCATGGAGTTTAAAGCCAGAAGGGACCACCAAATCATCTAGCGTGTCTCTCTTCTATATCACAGGGCACCAACACCAGCTGGCACCTGCGCGCTAAATCCAACAATTGAAATTAGACCAGATTGGTATGACTCATAGACTCATAGACTCATAGGTCAGAAGGGACCAATAT
>ML675623.1:8170488-8203981 GCA_007922155.1 Mesoclemmys tuberculata
ATATCCCCCCGGAGCCTTCTTTTGGCCAGGCTAAACAAGCCAAGCTTCACTACTGCTTGGCAAGGGTACCTGAATGCAACACTGAAAGACATTAGGGAGCCAGTCCCTCATACCTTACCTGGTGCTGCCTGGAAGACAGAAAGAGAAGGCAGCCCTTGGGTCGCCTAGATCACAGCCCAGGTCACAGTCAGGATCACAGCAGCAGTTTATGTCACAGGAGCCAGGATGCAGATTGCAGATACAGGTGGGCAAACAGGCTGCGGGCGCGTATGGTTGAGAAGAGATGTGTCACTCACAGAAACTGCAGCCTAAATTGCTCACTATTTTTTTTTCTTGTTTTCTCACTGATAATGTAGAAGGGAAAGGATTTCAGGCCTGAGAAATCATAGGGGTTAACATGTTTAAAGCATAAATGACACCTTCTGCCTTTTTTATCCCCTTCATAATTCTGCTTCACCATGTGTTTCTAGAGCATGTGTGTATATATATATAAAAAAATCCCAAAAACCTATCCATAAACTGTTACCATCCTTTATTTGGAACTTTACTGCCAAAACTGCATTACCTGTTATCAAGCTAAAAGGACTTTGAGTGGTGTGGGTTCAGTTTGTGGCTCTGCCTTACGACTCCCGGTGCAAGTCCTTTAGCCCTGGATTCAGCATGGTGCTTTAGTATGTGCTCCAGAGCTTGGCTGAACAGGGGCAGACTTTACGCTTTGCTTTATGCATGTACTTCTCCTAAACGCTGTGCTGACCTGGGCTCTTAGGTCCTGATTCAGGATAGCGCTTTAAGCACATGCTTAACTGTAAGGAAACTTTAAGTAAAGCACGTAGTTAAGTGTGGTCTTCAACTGAGGCCTTAATCTCATTGTGTCTTGTTTTCCCCATCTGTAAAATGAGTCTGGTAATAGCGTTGTAAGGGTAAATTCAGTAATGTCTGAGGTGATCAGTTGGTAAGGTGGTGGCTTAAGTTCTTGTATAGTCTTTGGAAATCCATCAGGATGAACACGTCTAGCCAATTATCCGTCATATGGCTGAATAGAACATGTTGTAAGTAACTGATCATCAAACCCTTTTTAACCAAAACTAACATCTTGAACCCAAACTCTGACGGTGACTCTTTTAGTACAGAAAACTGACACGGTGTAAACCTTAGGCAGTACCTGACAGATGGTTTATTTTTCTGTGAACCTCAAATTTTATAGTCATGTGAACGTTAGCGTTATTTAGTCAGGCTCTGCTTTCGTTTTAAATCAACTTCTGACAGACTCTCTCCAAGCTGTGGCATGTATCAAGGCTAAGCCAGAGCAATATCTTTCCTTAAATCCACTGCAGAGTAAAGGGCGGGGGAGAATCCTTGTAGCTTTTGAGAAATGTTAAAGGACATGTTGCTGATTGTGGCAGCTGGGACTTTGATAAACCAATTTGGCCTGTCATCATTGCTAGGGAATCCTGGTGTGTCAGTGCTAGGACCTCTCTGTCACAAACTGGCCCTGTAAAAATTTAATAAATGCAATGACTTTTTAATTTGAAATACTCGGGTAACACATTTTAAGAGCAAAGTAGCTGTGTGATCAGGATTTGCACATGACAAATCCTAGACTCACGTACTGCATCTGGCATGTATTTGCATGGGGCAGCAAATGATCCAGAGGTGAAAAGCTTAGGGGCCTAATCCAAAAGGCATTAGTCTAATGCAAAGGCCCCAATTAACACCATTGCACTTTGCATCAGACCCTAAATAAAGTGCTGATTCATGAGAGCCTTTAAGTAGATGCTTAAATCCATCCCTGCTAATGATACTTACCTCCCTTTGTAAAGGGATTTGTGGGCTACCGATGGCTAGCTATGTAAGAGCTAGGTATTAAGCATGTGGTTAAAATTAATAGAACGTGCTTTAAAATCAAGCACATACTTAACTACTGTCATGAACAGGGATGGAATTAAGCATATACTTGAACACTGTCCTTAAGCAGGACCTGACTAACCAAAGCTTGTTTTGCTGTTGGCTTTTTGTGTGTTTTCAGAGGGCTAGGGGACAGTTGGGTCCAGACCCTGCAAGATGCCAAGTCAGTAAGAGTTGAAGGGTTTCTGCACCTCACAGAATTAAGACCTTGCACTGGGAAGTCTCAAGTCTTGTGTATCTTGTACTGTGGAGGAAGGATGCATTTCTGAGCATTGCTGCTTTGTTTCTGGGAACTCCTGACAATTACATAGCAATGACAAAGCTCTGAGGTCTCCCTGGCAAGCAGTGCCACCCTGGGATTCTGGAGATGCACAAACTGCGGTCCTCCGCCTTCCCTCCCCTCGACACTTCCCCTCCCACCCGTGTCTCTCTCTGCTCTCTAATACCAATGAAAACAGGTGGCAAGATTCAAATCACCACTCTGTGAATGGAGTTCAGTTCACTCTCCACAATAGCTCACCAGAGGCCTGTTTTGTTACAGAACATTGATTAAATAAATATTCCTGTGCATACAAAAGAGGAGAAATCTGTTACAGCACTCTGCAGTTATTTTTTCTGCCGTTATTCTTCCATTAGCGGCAAGGAGCTCCCTTTAATTTTTCTGCCTCCTCCCTTTTCCCTCCATGAACACCTTCTAATGCATGAGTAATATGCAAACAAACCTCTCTCCAATTCAGATACACTAACAGATTAGCTGTGGCTCAACTATGTTTTGATAACCCCTGGTACTCTGTACAGGGTGTAGTTGTTTAGTTCATGCCAGCATTTTTGATGGACAGGACACTTCCCATTTAATTTCAATATTCCTTGTATTCTCTATTTTCAGTAGCACTGTTTGGCCACATGATCTGCAAAATTAGCTGTTTGCAAAATATTGGCATTATGGGAAGAACGTCAGATTTCTGGAGAAATTCAACAGTTGCTGAATTTATTTATTTCTCCCCATCGAGGTGAAAGTTATTCTACAAAGTCAATGTCTAATAATAGCCAAGGGTGTGTGTGTGTGTGTTTATACATATGTATGTAAAAGCACTTGAAAGAAAGACCCAGTTCTGATCCTGCTTATATTAATGTCAGCCAGAAGTGACTCTGATAATCAGTGGAGTTCATTTGGTGTAAACTGGGTGCTTGTGAGATCAACATCATGTCAAAAGTTTCTTTGAAGGAAAATATAGCCATGCTGGTTCTGACCTCAGCAGACATCTGCACTGACATAGAGCTGTTAGCTGAAAGTAACAGTCCAGATTTGAATCGCCATACCAGTGTAAACGTGGAGTAACACCATGGAAATCTCACGAAGTATCGTGGCATTCCTGTCTCTACACAGGTCTAACTGAGATCAGAATCTGGGGGAAAGGGAGTAGCTTGATAGGAATGATGGACAAGTTTTAATTTAACTGAAAATAGCTTATTTCAGGAATGAAGTTGTGGCAGTTTAGACAAAACAGAAATGGGTCTTTGGATGCCATCAGCTTTCTGGCACAGATCCTCTGGAATAAGCGATTAATAAATGATGCTTTTTACTGAAGTGTAAAGTATCTGGTGTGGGGGTTGTATGTGTGTTTAGTTTTTCTAACTGAATGCTATAGGGAATCTTCTTCCTGCACTTGTTTTTGTTAAGTTCCTAGCATTGATGACTAGAGTGAGAGGAAGTGATCAAGCCTAGAGTAGCTACGTGGGGTAGCTGGTGTGCATTAACCACTAGGCACTAACGCCCTGTGTGACCACTCTTATTGCACGCACAAGGATTTGCCTATTCTGCACTCCCAATGCATGCAGAATAAGAGGGTCCACACATGGCTTTAGAACAGAGTAGTTAGTGCTCTGTAAATTCACATGCTAGCTTACTCCACACTAACCTCCCCACATAGATAAACCACTAAATGCTTGGTAAGCCAAGTAACCATGCTAATAAGGCTACTCGTTTCGGTGCATCCTTTCGCAAGAGTGAATCACTGGGGATTGGGGATTATGCTTCTGTACTAAGCTCTCCTATCATTGATAGGGTTGCTGAAAAGTGTGGATAGTCGTCTCTTCTCCTTCCACTGCTTTGTGTTGCTGTAGGCAAACTGAATACCAGTTGGAAGCGGAAAGAATAGCTCCTCAAAGTATGTCTCCTCTATCTTATTGTAGGTAATTAGTTGGAAATGACATTAACCTGAGTTTAATTGTAGCTTTGCACAGTAACGTCATGCCAGCTGTTCATTGTATTCTTCCTTGGTGCTGCAGTGTTTTAACAAATAATTTTCCATTCCCTTTTTAGTTGTAATTTCATGTGTTTTTTTTTTCCCCCGCCCTCCCAACCCTTCAGCGCTGACAGCTTTTGCTGCTTATAGGTAAAAAGTTAGGGGGCAAGAAATGGATCTCAGTTTCCCCGTGACAGTTGTCAATGTTCAGGATGGCTGTGGAGCAATATATGAAAACTCTGACAGCAGGAGTGCTACAAAGGGTGGCAAGGAGAAAAGGCCCTGTCTCAGGCAGAACTTGAAAGCCACTGGGACGAGTGTAGTGATTAATGGCCTTGTTGCTTGTTAGCTTCATCAAAAGGTTTCAATTTATGAGATTGTGAGGAATGCTGATTGTCACAGGAACCTATCAAAGGGTACAGAAAATATGAAATGAGCAAGAAGGAATGGGAGTTAATTACTGAACAGTGATTACTCTGATATAACCAATTATTGGATCATTAAATGTTTATTACCTTTTTATGCTCCTTTCCCCCGTAAGTGCAGTTTTGTCTTCACAGTATTTTTTTTTAAAGGGGTCTAATATATAAAAGCCTCTTTCAAAGCATAATTATATTAAAAGCATTTTGGGCTAGCCTTGGCAACTTGGCCAATTCATTTGGGGTTTTTCTCTGGTCTGCACAGTTACAGTCAAATCCTGTGGTCTTCATTAAAGGCCAGGTTACCTCCTCTCAAGGAAGGACAATGGGAGGAGTCTAATAGGAAACATGGGGGAGAAAATGAAATAGAGGTTTCTGTCTAACAGTTTCTACAGCTTGTTCCATTACAGGGATGAGATTTGACTCCCTTCTCCTTTCCTGCCAGCTGTGGAATGAACCAGAGGTTTAGTTTCCATCAACCATGGATTTTTCTAAGCTCATGTCTCGTTTAGTGACGACTGGATGCTGGTGCAGTCCAAAGGGCCACTTGATTGCAATGGAGGTTCCCTGATGGGGTTCCTTTCAGTCTGACTGTTGGTGGGGTTTCTTTAAAGGAATGGGAGTTTTCATGGCTCAGCTGGGGGCTCTGTAGGAAAGTGGGACTTAAATGGTGTTCAGGTCTTGTTTTAGACATCTGCACAGGGGGAAGTTTCACTGATTCAGATGGGTGTGAAATCAACGATTACACTTACTTGTGACTTATGAGTGTTATTAATTTTTAAAATCTAAAGCCAGTGGTTTTTAAATGGATGCCAGGCATCTACTCATGGAAGATTGCTTGTACCTGAAGGCTGAAGACCGAGAAGTGACCTGTTGGGGAGTTAGCTGTGTGAGAGCAGGGGATAAGGATGGTAGGGAGACGCTATTTATTGGTTCCTCAGGGGCGGGAAATGGCTTCTCACTAAGTGCATATGTCTGGATGGGCCTGCACAGGTAAGAATGACAAGTGATGTGTACATCGCTTGAGCAGTGACGACTGTATTGGGGTGTGTGTGTGTGTGTGGATGAGGAGATTGTGTAATAAGGGTGAGTGCAGGATCTCTCTGCACCATGTGTACGGAGACTTGTTTCATTGTCACATTGTCCAGACCTCTCAGGAAGAGGAGAGGGTGTAGAATTCAGTGAGCATGGATATGGATAGCATGTGAATGTGCGCACAATTGAGTGGAATCTGTGTGTACATGCTCCATAGAGCTAGAAGGGACCATGAGATCCTTTAGTTTGACCGTGTGTGTGGGGAAGGATGTGCGTGCACATGTGCATCTATTGCATCTCTTTGTGAAGTACTGGCTACGAGTCTATGGTGAATGTGTTCATATGTGGAGTATGCATCCCATGCTCTTGCTGTATCTCTCTGGAGTTAAGTGGTTGAGAAGGATACCTCTCCATAGTTGCAGCAGGCAGTGTAGGCAAACAAATAAGACCTTCCTACTGTGTATCTGCTGCAAAGAATATTCACTTGCTTAGTTTAATTGCTATTTTTATCCACTTTCTAGAGGGATTGTTCCTCACCAGAAACCATCCCTGTGCCACAACTGAAACACTAGTCATTTTTTGAGTGAATCCCTGGCCTGTATACTAATTTTTGTACAGATCAAGATGCAAAAGCAGCGCTTCTCAAACTTTGCTCAAAAATGTGTTTTTTCTATTGTCCGTGCCATGAAGCTTCCACCCAAACGGAAATATATGGGAATAGCTGTAAGCAACAGAGGATAGGGATTGTAGGTGGGTTCTGATTTCCTTTCTATTGGTGTGCCTCAGAGCAATGGGAAGAACCTTTACTAAACACTGATCCATGTGGTGAAGAAAATTTTAAATGAAGCTTGCTTTACTGTAGCAGAGCCATTGCACGGTGATTGGAGATTTTAGTTCTTTTTGGAAAGAATCTTATTGACTTCAGTGGCCTTTTTATATACTCCTTTCCAATACCAAGCATTCTTGTTGCCCTCCTTCTCAAAATTGATTTTACTTACAGAAAGAATAACACATCTTTGCGTTGTGGGACAAATATATTAAGCAGGTTGCCAATTTCTGCTGTATCAGGAGATGATTTCATCGCTGTAGTGCAAGTCTGTAGAGTAAGAACTTGGCAGAAATGCTCAGGGATGTGTCGCTTGCAGGAACTCTGGTTCCCACACAGATATCTGTGCTAAATATCATTGCTGTGAACATCCAGCAATGAATAACACTCATTATTTTGAAATAATTCTCCACATCAGGGACACAAGCTAGTTCATAGGGCTCAATGTCCTGTCTGTTACAGCTGAGAAAGCAAGTCAGGAGTAGCCGCTGTACTTGTTGCTTCTGCCTGTAGACACGCGCAATTATCCCTTTTTGACGGCGCTTGTGTAAAACAGTAATAACTAAATGTCCCTCTGGATTTCCTCTAATAACAGAATGCGCAGTAGCAGTTGTAAACTGTCTTTGTAATGTCACAGCCCTGCTGCGAATAGCGAATCATGAACGACCTCAGACTGGAGGGAAGCATCCTGAGTAGCAATGTGAAAAGCATTAAGTACTTTAGACCTTTTAAAAAAAAAAATAGAGAATCTATCACGGCAACAGAGATGTGGGAGATTGGCCAGTCTCCTGGACTACTACAAGTGTTGGATTTTAATGAAAAGGGAGCCAGGAACGAGGTCAAACAAGCCTGATATGCATAGCAAGCAGTGATGCTGTGAAATGGCAATCAAGGTTAATGCAAGAGGGCTCTTGGCATTGGTACAGCATGTGGTCAGCTTGCTGCTGAACAGGTTCTCAACCAGGAGATAACGAGGAAGGTTTATGCCAATTTTATTCTAATGTATAATTAACAAGCATAATTGATAGCAATTTTCCCTGTATGTGTGTATATAAAGACTTGTTTTCAATTTCTGTTGAATTCCACTGTGCTTGAAACAGTTTGCATGTGAACTGCTTTGCCAGCTTTACAAAAGATGCCTATTTTGTGTGGATTTTTGTCATCTCAATACACCCTCAGACATGGGCAGTGAAGGGTTTTCAAGAGTCTCTGTTTTCTCTAGTGCGTGCTCATCCTCTGGAAACGACATGGCCCAAGTAGCACTGTGCATTCGACAGCCGCGACCAATAAGGCAGACTGGTGTCTTGTGACCTGCTTGTAAGGTTCATGTGGGGGGGTAACTGAGACCTGCTCCTATTCATCTTTGGTTCACATGGTGTAATTTCACCCTGTGCAAAGGGTGAGCTCAAGGTCAGTGCACCACAAGTCCCATTTAAGGCCTCAATATGGAGCTTAAATTGCACGTTGACCTTGCGCTGGCTTGTGCACGGGGTGAATGTCCCCCTTTGAGACTTCATTAGGTCATAAACATGTCCATCTCAAATTTGGGATTTTAATTTTCCTGCAACTTAGAAGCCCAACTTGGCTCTCATTGGAAGAAAACTGTCATTGCCCTAGGTTTGCAGGATGCAGAGTAGAGGAATAAAATTGAATGCTGTCCAAACTTACACCCCTTGGGATGTCAGATTGTGGGGACCTTCTCATCATACTGGTAACCACCTTGGCAGCTGTGGTTATTCTCGTTGCCTCGAGCTAACCCTGAATATTACTTTAAAATAAAAATGAAAAAAGTATGCAATAGGTTTGTGCTGCCAGCTCTCACAAGTTTTGTCTTGTGAGCATTAGTGCTTTTCTGAAAGCCTTAGATCTTGCCATGAGAAAGCAGGCAACCAGCAAGACGCAGACACAGTGAAGGTGTGGACCAAAAAAAAAGTAATCAATGGTGACCAGTTTAGATCACTAGTACCCCACTCCACTCCAATCAGAACCAATTACACCCAAATGGGATGTGTCTGCTGTTGGAAAGTGTGCCTCAGTGTCATATGAACAGTATAGTTCTAGCCCTTGAAGTTATGGAGAACTACTGGAAAATATCAACCTTAAAGGTGCGAAACCAAGATGGCAAATAAAGAATTCAAAGTAGGCTCTTTCTAATCTCGGCTTTTTTTAAAGCCAATCTCATGGCTTGTGGTTTTTTGAAGGGGAGGGTCAGAGGCTGACTCACAACTTTGCGTGTTTGGTAATACTGAAGTTTTTCAGATGGCTGCAAATAATGCTACCCTCTATTCACAAAGCCCCCAGAAAAAGGCTCCTTAAGGCTGTCTTCCCACCTGAGACCTGGAGATTTAGACTCCCAGCTCTGTCAAAGGTTATCAGGAAACCTGCAGCTAAAGCCTGTGGCGTGTAGAGCTGAATATTTCTCCGAGTATTTGGTTTATTCGGACATTAAATATTCTGGAATTTCCAAGTATGTATAATGCTTTAAGCCTCTACCTTTGTGACACTCAGTCTTTAACAGCCAAGGAGCCACTTAATGACTGAGTGGAGTTGCCGAGAGCCACCGAAGGCTGAAGTGTATTTGGCATCCAAGAAAATGTGTATAATGAGTGTATTATAAAGTAATAGCTCATGCACTCATCAAACCAGGTGAACAAAGGTTACCATATGAATGGCACTGTTACATTTGCACACACTTGCAGCCCTCTTAAGCAAAATAACACTAATCGTCATGAGTAGAAGGATGCCAGGGTCATATAAATACCTGTCAGTGTGCCTTACATGGAGCCAAGAAGAGAATCAGATGAAGAAATCAGCAGAGAGAGATGGGAAACTTGCATTAGCAGTCTAAGACCTGCTAAAGTTCGTTGTGGACCAATACCAAGAGACGAATGACAGTTTTAAGATTTGAGATCAAGATGCTATGCATTAGTGAAGCACATAATACCAACAACAGTCTCACAAGGCACCAGGGATGGAAACGAATGCTATGTATCCCTTGAAAGATGAGAACTCCCTTTCTCCGCTTTCCATTGGTTGATTTGGTTTTTTGGCTAGTGGTATAGCATCCTGTAAAATCTCACTCCTCAGCCTCTTCCCCAATCTTTGTTTGAATTCACAACACCTTTTTAGTGGCATCTTTCACACAAACCCGCTCCCCTACAGGGAAAAATGAATCCTTTACATTGTCTGAAGGCTTCAGGACCAAGACTGTAAGAACCTTGGCTTTCTTAAGCTTAAACTGTTGAAACGTATTTTTTTTTTCAGAGACAGAGGAGTGTTGCTTAAGGACCCAGTCCTGATCTTCAGAAGCAAAATCCCCACTGACTGCAGTGCTCCAGGATCAGGCCCTCACTGAATTGCTCTCCAAGAAAACCTGCTTGTTTGGATAGAATCAGAAGTTGTTGAGTCTTGCCAGTGAATATTTCCCCATGCGCCAGCATGTGTTTGCACTACACAGCAAAAGACCAGGGCACGAAAGGGACGTTACACTCAGGAAACACTTTCAGATGAAGGAATTTAAAAATTAATAATAAAAGAGCGAGTTCCTATTATGTGAGGAAAGTTCAAATGTATATTTTAGCCGTGCAGGGTAGATGATCCCATGGAATAATGCTCTGGGCTCTTCTCTGAGATCAGGCATAGATTTCCCCATCTTGAAATTGGAAGGCTTTAGAGTTAAGAGTAAAGAGAATGGAAATGCACCATTTTCTCTGCCAATGGAGGTACTTAAACCAGGGAAAGGAGGAGCATTAACAAGTCACACAGGCAAGCAGGTCTGTAATGAATCAATGCCAAGTGCTGAGAGAGGAGTGACGGCTGTATCTTCGCTATGTTTTATAAAGCAGCACAAAACACCAGCAAAGGCATTTTGTCTGGTTCTGGTGCTAAATCCTCCCCTCCCCAAATATGTTTCTCTTACAATGCAGGAATGAGGAAATCCTATTTTTTATTCCATGTAAATGTTCCATTTAATTTGTGCCCAGCTCAAATGAGGCTTTGTCCTGTTGGTGGTTTTGTTTGTTCGTTTTTGTGTTTTTAGGGTCCTTTTAATCTAATTGCATTGGCCATCTCAGACAGCGGAACAATTTACACTTGTCTTCACGACAGTCTGAAGGCTGTCTCCTGGTATGGGCAGCCTAATTCTTCATGTCCTGGCATTGAAAGACCAAATGCTGCATGATCTTGGTCATTGATATTGTGAGACATAGGTAGTGAAGGGGGTTAAAAGGGAGGCGGAGGCAGACCTAGTCATTTTGGCACCAAACTAAATTTTTTTACAGAAACTGCTAGTCTTTGTCTAGATGATAATTTCTGGAGCCTGTATTCAAATACAGGCTCGATGCAAACTATTTGTTCAAAACAAAAGAGAAAAATACTATTTTGTAGACATAGCTTGTGAACTTTTATTAACAGAACAAAATCTAATAATTATCCATGCTAGTGTGTAGCATTTCTACACAGCCAGTGGTAAGCTTTTGTGAGTCAGGGGTGGCCAAACTTACTGGCTATAATACCCTGGCTATAAGTTAACTTTACTCTGAAACATGTGCTTAAGTGATTTTCCTGAGTTGGGGTCTAAAAGCCCAGTTTTCAAAGTTAGCCTTAACTCCATCTCAAGCTCTAATTATGGCTTTCAGCTCCTCGTCTCAGCATCCAAATTAATATGTAGTTGGCATCTGCTGAGCACATGGGATCCAAGACACTGTTTTGTGTACCTAAGTGAAGAATTGAGAGCCCTAAGTTAGGTGTTGACTTTAAAAAGGTGAACTTCATGTACTAAACTCTTAATATATTTACCCCATTAATGATATGTGCAGAAAGTAATGCCTAGCCTCTAACTAGCTGATATCTTTTTTCCTTGGCTTCAGAACCGTTTCATAATGTTAACATTAGAGCTGAGTCCTGCAGAGCTTGGTATGCAAATGGGCTTGACAGAGTTTTGGTGGCTATATGCTAACTAACCCTTGCCTTTTCACTTGGAGGTTGAAATTCAGTGAGGAAATGACTATATCCGAGTTGCCTGCCCAATTACTCAGGTTCCCACTGGCACTGTATTTATTCCTCTGCTTCCTGGCCCGTCTCTTTGCATTTTAACAATTAAGAGTCTACTATAACAAGACCGGGAATCTTGTAGAAACCATTGTGCTTTACCAAAATAGCATAGAATACCTCTTAAGTTCCACAGTATTTCATAATGCTTCCCTTTATTGTATATTAAATGATAAAGTAGTGTAATAAAATACACCCAGAGAGTACTTATCTGTTTTATGTCCTGTAACATTTCTATATTGGCATCAAGTATTCAGGTCTAATCAAAAATGATTGGGGCAGGTTAGAATGTAAAAGAGTTATATTATGGGTACAGTACTTTCTACTGAAATGAGTACAGCTGAGAAGTTTTTTTTTAAGAAAAGTCTTGTACAAATTTCTGTTACTTTAACAGCATTCCTCCGGCTTTCAGAAAAGAACAGCTAACCTGATCTTTGCACACAGTGTGGGAGCCTTCTATCGCTATAGACTTAAATTCAAATGTGACGCATTTTTCGTGTGAAACAAAACTGATAATCTGAATTCAGTTCTTTGTGGATACCAGTCCATATCCAATACAGCCACACAGCTCAATGTAATTGCTAGTCTTTGTTCACTAGAAGCCCAAGGACGGGTATCTGAGAGCAGGAGTGTAATTTTCAAGGTTCAGTGGAGGAACTAAGCGCGGAAGCTTATGCAAGAGCTGCTTGTACTGTACATGACTGAAGAAGATGATGGTCTTGGTGTCTGATTTTCATGAGAGCTAAGTACATTCAAGAGTTAACGTTGTTTACATACTCTTTGAGTGGAAAGTATATTGATTTTTGGGAGACAGGTTTATTGTTCATGTCTCGTTTTCTTATTTACGCTCACTCCTGCATATGGTCCAATCACTTGTTTCTCCTAGAGTTGAGGTTATCCAAATTCTAATGCTATTTAAACACCACTTTTTTTTTTTTTTTTTACATTTCCAATCAAAATAGTTCCAGGAAATGGCTATAAGATTCCTTCTGAAAGCATCTGGCACTGCATTAAGAGGCAGGTGGGAGCGTGTGTCTTTAAGTTTTACATATCAGTTTGCAGTTGTGAAGAAGTGCAGTCTTAACCAGACACCTTGCTTCAGCCTATATTTATCAGCAAGCATGGTTTTTTTTTCTTTTTTTTGGATTCCCCTTAGTGTGTTGGAGTTAACTGTGGATCTTGGTTAATGAATCATTAAGATGCATTTCTTTTCATTCAATGTGCTCAAACTCTAATGACTTCCTTTCCACATCAGTTTAGCTACTTCTAGAAGAACTCCCATATTTTGTTGCTCACAACCAAACAATCATGTTATGATTTTGGATGTATTGATCAAAACGTTCGCCTCCTGAGTTTCTAGTAAACTGCTGCCCATTACCTTTTGGGTTTAGGTAACTCTTTGGGTTGGAGTCAAAATATCAAGGTTATTGAAGTAAAGGCTTCCTGTTTGAACTAATATTTCTATTTCTCATATTTTAAAATCTGTGTGCCTCTCTTGGTGGGAATATGCAGAATTTTTTCAGCGATTTCTTGATCATAACATTGCCTATCAATGGAGACATTGCCAAAACGCTGTCAGGAAGTGAATCACTGACTCTTCACTTTCACATCCATGTAAATCAGGAGAAACCCCACTGACATTAATAGAATTAAATTGGAACAGATGAGAGAAAAATTGGGACCAAAAGACTTTTTATAGTGGAACAGACCTGTGGCCCATGTAGTCCTATGCTCTCATTTCATTGCAGTAGGGAGGTCCTGCAGATTTGTATTTCACCTAGCAGTCTGAGCAATAAAGATGCAAATTTTGTACCATCTACTCAGTGGAAAACGGCTTGTTTCTTGAAACACGTGGTCCTTTTTGTCTGTTACCACTGTCTAGCTTCATATTCTCATAGTGACCTTTGTTCTTTGTTTTTCTGACCCTGGAGGGTCTCTGAATTTAGTCTCCTATTTTATAGGAGACTAAGTGCCACTTAAACTGGGGCAAGCTTCGTAACTGCCATCAATATCCCTGAGTGGGCTGTTGTGCCATAAAAAGCGAGCAATTTTTTTCTTTTCTTTCCTTCTTTAAACCAATACATGACAATCTGACATCTACTCACAGTTTGCCAATTACCTAATTAGACCACAAATTTGTGTGCGCACGTGCATGTTCACGCGCACACGTATTTAAAACAGACTGCTTCTATTCCCTTCCTGTACAAGGGTTTTAGTCACTGTACATCTTGTGTCTTTAAATAATGTATTAGGAACATTTTCAAGTCTGTAAGTGCTTTTTTAATGAGAGTGTGAAGATTTTAATGGGACTAGATTGCTTTTCATGACATTTCAGAGTGACTTAATTGTAACAATGTTGAGAGGCTGTATTTTAAAGTTTGCTAAGTATGTCTACTGCAGATTTTAGTCAAATGCTTTAAAGGCAGAATGGCTGATGAGATCAGATGTGGTGTGTGTGTGTGTGTGTGTGTGTGTGTTTTTCTTCTTTTTTTTTTTAATATCAGCTTTGTTGAAGAAAACAGTTTCCAAAGCAGACACAAGTCTGTGCACAGGAATAGGACCTCTATGTTTAAAATTATCTATAGGTTCATTAGTTCTGCTTGGACCTATTCTGAATAATTTTCAAAGGTTATTTTCTTTAATGTCAGGCTTGGGCATTGGCATATGTCTGTCTCATCAGTGACGAGCAAGTATAGTCTTCTTTTTAGATTTGATGAATGGTTCACAGAGGAACCCTCCTCCCTCCCCAAATCAGCTGAAACTTAATGATATTGCAGCAACTGGATTTGATGTGAAGAGTCAAATTCTGAGAGAGATCTTCAAATGATGCAAAACCAGGTGGTGGTTACAGATCTTTGAGGTGCCTTTTGGTGAGAAGCTGTCATATTACTCCTGATGATCAAGTCTTGTTGTTCAAGATGCTTGGACCTGACTTCCACCCCTGAATTTTTCAAAATAAAGTGGAAAGTGTTAAAAAGTAGGGAGTAAAGAGATCAAATGAAAATCAGTTTAAAAAGAGAGAATCTCCCCCTGCTTTCTATAAACAATGTTCGTAATACCATAGCAGTGGTATCAGTGGTAGGGAAAATTCCATTAGATCTTAAATACATATTGATAATGTGAAATGGAGCAAGGACTTTGAAGCATTTTCCACACGTTAATGAAATGAACATCACAGTTCTCCTGTGAGGTAGCAAAGGCCCTGATCATGCATATTAGGAAACAGAGACTTTGAGCAGTTAATTTACTTATTATGGGCACAGAGAGTCTGTGGCAGAGCCTGAACGGAATCCACGCTTCCTGACTCCTGGTCTTGTGCATAGCCACAAAATCATCCTTTCTGATAGTAGGCGCTTTTTTTTTCTGCCCAGCGTTAGTGATGGTGAAACAAAATTTACAGATAAAAGGGCCAGATTTAACACCAGTGTAAATCCAGAGTAAACTCGTTGATTTCAGATAGAAATCTGGCACGCACACATCTGATTTGCATCTCTGTTAGGTAGGTAGGCTGGGGAAGAGTGGGAGTTCAAGAAACCTGTACCTTCATATTCTTCCCTGTTGCACTTAAGGGCGAAAATAAAGAGGCGTTGGAAAGAGCCATCAATTTGCATATAAAACAATTAAGATGTGCCAGCTATAGATTTTTCTTTATTTGCTCAGTATTCGTCATGCCTTGGCATGGAAAGTGGAAGCACCTGGTATTTGGCAGTAAAGACTGGGACAGAACTACAGTGGATTCAACTTGGCAAAAGTCCATCGCAGTCAATTAATTCTGATTGAAATCAGCTGAGGAGCTGGCGCATGGTCTGTGGCTAGATCTCGGTTCAGCGTCCCCTGCTAAAATGCTAGTTTTGTTACCTCCATTTGCTGTCCTTGCAAGTGAATTACAGTAGCTATGCCTGAGTCAAACACTACAGCAAAAGTACACTGTGCTCTTTGACTGCGTGGTTGATTTCATGCAAGCCTGATGAGACAAATCAATGCTTTGGAATCATAGCACAGGCCGTCAGAGGGACAAGCTGCAGATAATGTGATTTCTTTAGTGGCAAGTTTTGAGTTTTTTCTTTTTTTTTTTTTTTTCTTTTTTGAGGAACAAGAAGTTCCCCCAGTAGCCTGTTTCGTCTGTAGGGCTTTGTGGTCTTGATTCCAAGGAGGAGTGACTCCCACTGGAAGGTGATGAGAGAACTTGTGCATATAAGGGGGAAAAGTAGTTAGGTAGAGTTGCAGCAGAAGTCTGTGCTGGGAATAAGGAATCCTTGTCCCAAAACCATATAAGTCAGGATCAAGTGAAATCTTTGACTCTCCACTCTTCTTGCATTACTTGAATATTGGTCTGTTGTGTGAGCTGAATTACTGGGTTAGCTAAATCCTGCCTAGAGGCTGCTACAAGCTTTCATGTTTCTCTCTTCCTCCTGATAAACGTAATGGAGGCAAAGATACTTAGAGAAGTCCTTGAAAATATAAAGGTCCGCCTGCCTCATTTTTTCCAAGATGCTGGGCAAGCACAGCTCCTGTTGAAGCCAGGTGCTCAGTGGTTCTTGGCGATGAGGTTGCTGCATGTTTAACTGAAAAATGCAGGGACGCAGATTGTGGATCCTATATTGGGAAGGAGGTTTGCCTTCAGGAGTAGTTGGCATCTTGTATAATACAATCCCCAGACTCCTTGGGTCGTCCAGCTGTCCCAAGACCTATGAGTCTGGAGGTGGCATCCCTTGTAGGGAGTGCATGGAAAAGTCTCATGCGGCAATTCTTGAACATAATGACAAATTAAACCTGAATTATGTTTCCCCTGGCGCTCTCTATGCTGTGAATCCCTGGGCCCTGTTCCTTGAGGTGTTTCAGACAGGACAGGGAGCCGTGAAGCTGGTGTGGTTGCCTCTGCATAGTTCCTTGGGGGAATTTCTGGGATGTGAACGCCAAAGGTTGTGGAGAAAATAAGTGTTTTCTTCCTGCCAAAGTGCCTGCAGTTGCTGCATACCGAAGATTGTAACCACCGCATACACCGATCCCGTAATGCATGGAAAGACACCTCACCAGGATACCAACCAGTTAACAACTTTATTCCAAGGGCTCAAACTCCGCAGGTGTAGTGACACCTTTTGATGTTGAGGCTTTCCTTGCCAACGCTGCTTCCGTTCCAGCCCACGTTGCTGACTCCGTGTGACTGTGGCAGTACGTTTTGAACATCTTCCTTCCTGGCACAAGCTTGCAGCCTGGGCATAGGGAGGTGAATGTGTACAACCTCGTGGAGGTATGCTAGCCAACTTAGCCACGGAGCACCCCCCTAGCTTTGGAGGCAGTCTGTCTTCTGATCCACTGTCTAGGATTTGAACAGGAAACCTGATGCAGAGATCCCCAACTGAGGGGAAGGTGGTTTTTGTTTGTTTGTTTTTGTTTTGTTTTTGGAAGTCTCGCTCTGTAATTAAGAACTTGAGCAGACTGGACCTTCTACTGCTGGCGAGCAGTTACTTGCACACGTGGCACACAATAATTTAGTCTCCAGAGGGCTGTATTGCTTGGTAGTGGTTGGGGTTAGTGTGGGTGGGTGGTTAGGTTTGGGGTCAGAGGCCTGGGATAGAAGTATACAAGAGGTCAGACTAGATCTTATGGTCCCTTCTGGCCTTCAACTGACTGTTCCTTCCCATTTGTTTAACTCCACCTATTGTGCCTCCTCAAGCCCGCCGATGCGGGAACAGGGGGCAATTGTCCAAGGGCCCAGGCTCCTTCCACCCCAGGCCCTGCCTAGCCTCCCTGCTAGCCATGTTGCTCTTTGCCCCCGTTTGGCCTCCCCACTATCGCTTGCTGCTTTGAGTCACTGATTGCCCCTGTCACTGCTCGTCGTGTCCTCCCCCTCCTCGCTCAGCCCTCCCAGCTGTCGCTCACTGCCTGGGGAGGAAGGGGGAGTGCAGAAGAGGGAGGGGTGGGAGTGGGATGGGACTGTTACGCCCTGGGGCCCAGAATTGCAGTCAGTGGGCCTGTGCCTTCTTGTATGTTTAGATTGTAAGCTCTTTGGGGCAAGAGCTATCTAGTTTTTTTTTTGTATTATCTTAGTTAAATTTGTGTACAGTGTCTAGCACCGTGGGACCCAGATTCCCTCACTGGAGCATCTAGAGCTATTGCAATACAAGTAATGATAGGTTTGAATAGATCATTTCTCAGCAAAGCAGGATTATAGAACGTAGTGAGTATGAACCTGATCCTGTGACTCTGCTAGAAGGGGAAGGTGCTCAGTTCTTCAAAGGATCAGACTCTAACCTGCTTCAAGCCTGGGCTTTAATAAGTAGAGGGGACAATGGGTCTCGAATGAAGATGAGTCTTGAATGTGGCTGCTTGTATCTGATGGAATTTGGATGAAAGTTGCCGATTGAGTTGTGATATGAAAATGACAAACATCCACTGACAAAAATATACCTGGGCAGCCTTGATTGGATTAGATTAAATCAAATGGTCATAGCATCTGGAGCCTCTAACTGTAAGGGACATCCTAATGGCCCTGATAGTGTCCCCAAATCCTATTAGATCTGTTAATCTTATTGGAGAACACATTCCAGGTCTACATAAATTGCATCACTGATACTTTCTGCTGCAGTCTAACCCCTTAAAGTGAACTGTCCTAGACTAGCTTTGAGGAAATGTTGTAATGCAGTGTTCTGGAAAACTTCTGTAAACCCGTGTGATTGTGTGTGTGTTGTTTGTTTGTTTGTTTGTTTTTTAAAGGAAGTTAGGAACCATTAGGCGGGGGCTAGGTAAGGAAGCAGAAAATAAAATACTGCTCTATCAATCCATGGTACAGTTACACCTTGACTATTGTGTCTAGTTCTGGTTGTCCTATCTCAAAAAAAGATTTATTAGAATTGGAAAAGGTGCAGAGAAAGGCACCAAAAATGATGACGGAGCTGGAACAGCTTCTATACAAGGAGAGATTTAAAAGACTGGGAATGTGTGGATTAGAAAAAAGACTACTAAAGGTGATAGGATGGAGGTCTGTAAAATCACGAATGGTGTGGAGAAAATCAAGAGGGAAGTATTTTTTACTCCTCAGAACACAAGAGCTAGGTGTCACCCAATGCGATTAATAGGCAGTAAGTGTAAAACAAACCTAAAGCAGTACTTCACACTTTGCATCGTCAACCTGTGGACCCACGGGATGTTGTGAAGGTCAAAAGTATAACGGCAGTTCAAAAGAGGATTAGATAAGCTCATGGAGGATCAGCCCGCCAATGGCTATTAGTCAAGATAGTCAGGATTGCAATCCTGTGCTCTGGGTGTCCCTAAACCTCCAACTGCTAGAAGCATCCGGCACTTGCTACTATCAGAAAGGACACTAGGATAGATGAACCATTGGTCTGACCCAGTGCTGCCATTCTGTTCTTAAACACACAATCTCCTCTTCCCCCAACCAAAACTACCAGGAACTTATTTTTTTTAAACGTGAAGTATTCCTGCTACATGTACCGAGCAAGATGGAGACTGTTGTGTGGCATAAGGGACAGGAGCACCCCTTGGTAGTATTGCCACTCAATAGTCCCCGTCCTTCTCTCCTTCGCCTCCTTACTCCAAGGGGAAGTGACCTGCTACTCACCCATGCTGGTGGTAGATTTCCCCCCACCCGGCGTGTGCATGCGCACACGCTTCCCTTTGTATTGGCGGATGCACTTTAGGGGGAAGAGCCAGAGTTCTGCCTCTCTCCACCTAGTCGTCAGCCACTTGCGTGTGGATCATGGAGAAGCAGGATGGCTGTTCTCCCCCTCCACACAGACTGGTGGTCCTGGGTTCCCCTGAAGAGAAGTAAGGGGTACCTTCTCTTCACTTGCCTAAACAGAGGCGCAGGGTGAGCGGCCATCCTGAACACAGTAAGCAGATTCCTAGCACTTTTTCCCCTGACTAAAAAACTGCACTGCCCTACTTACCAGCTCCTTGGGGTGACATGGAGAGTGGCGTAAACTCGCCCTTTCTTTTGGCAGAGTTGCATGCTTTGAAAGGCAACTCTGTTGTCAAACTGGGAAGCTGCTGGTGGTGTGGCAGAAGAAGGTACTGTACTGCAGATCATTGCATGGGGAGTTAACTCATCGTTAAAGGGCTGGAAAATGCAGTCTGGGTAGACCAGCCTCCTGGGCAGACAATGCTACCCAGTGATGATTCATATTTGGTTGTTTGGAAATAACAGTGCTTTCAGCTGGCCGCTGCATAGGTCCAGTGAGGTAAGGTAATTTGCTTTAAGGATCTGGTTATCCTGCTATGTAGGCTTCTTGTCTATCTTTCATCTAGTTTGCGATTTCTTGCTTAAATACAGCATTGGGACATTGCAGTGAAGAACAGATAGTTAATTATTTTCTTAACAGGAAAACAGCCTCACTTTTTTTTTTATCCCGTTCTTAAAAAATATTTAACAAAATAGCTTTAGTCACTATCTACAGAGTTTAACTGAAAGAAGAGCCGGAATGGCTGTCGCTGTACAAAATAATAGCAGGCTTCAATGAGAAGTTGAACTAGGTAATGGTGAGGATGTACTTGAAGGTCAGGGATTAATACGCTGAGGCAGATTCCGATACCCTTCGTAAGCGGGCGTGAAAGCCTGGATGTCAAATCCGTCCCCATTTGTGGCAGAATTTCAGTCCCTATGGTCAGGGATGGATCTAATGTAAATTATACAGGTCAGCCAGGGTCTGCCGCCTGGCAGCCGACCCAGGGGTTTTCCTGTCCTCATCCTCCACCAGCCCCGGACACTGTATCAACTGCTGCTTACGGGCCAGGTGATCCACAGGCTGGAAACACATCACTTGGCAGCCAACTAATTAATCACAGGTGGGGCTGAGCATGCCTACTTTAAAGGGCCAGCTCACCCTGTGACACTGACTAAGCCAGGTGTAGAGATGGCAGCAGCTGTACGGATTCTGTTGTTTGCTATGGTTCTCTTTCAGACTGTCTTGTGTTGTGTGTGCATCCCTGTGTTCATTCGAACAAAAATCTGAGCTAGGGCTTTTTGTTTTTCCTCTCTGGTCCGGTTGTAGGGACCCTTGTGTGTGTGGTCAGTGCCTTCTGAGATGGAATGGCTATGCAACTACCGATACAAGAAATAGGGTCATTGGAGGTAAAGCAGTTAAATAGACCAGTGGGCTAAGCCAGCCCTTAATAAGCCACAGCCTTATTTATGATGAATGGTGCCTTTTTGTTTAGGGTTGAGTGCAGTGGAAGCTAGTCGTACTGGAACCTACTCCTCAGTGTGTCTTTGTTCCTTTCTGAGCCCGATCCCCTGACCGTGTGGGCCTGTTACAACCCCAGCTCATGCTCTCAGCTCTGTGGGGTCCCTGGTGTGTTGGCCAAGATGGGGGCTTTCCCCCCTCACTGCTCACAATGGGGTTTATTGGGTATATAGCCCCTGCTTGCCTCTCTGGCTAGAGCTACCGTCAGTGTGGGAGCAAGGGGGGAAGTCCTTCTTTCCTTTACTCCCCTGTGCAGCCTAGTAAGTAGGGAGCCTTTACTGAGGTGACTTAACCCCACATGGAGTTAGGCTTAAAAAGCAATAGCAACATAAACAGTGCCCCTTAGTCAGACCCATGTTACTCCACTGATGTGAATGGGCCCAACTTTGTGTTCTGCTCCAGCTCCCCTGTGTTGCTCTGGTAACAGCAAGGGGCCCGCATTCCCCGTTGAGTGAATAGATGTGTCGCGACTCCTCTCCGCTCCCTGCGGCATGCGGGGGGCATGTTGAGGGAGGGAACAGGCATGACCAACAAAACATCCTCCTTTGCTGATTTATAAAAGGGCAAAGTTAAATAGCAGACCTGAGGCTGTTCTAAATTGTGCTGGGGGGCCTAACTGACTTATATATATCCTTAGACTATACTGTACTATTAAATCTCTGGCATACGTTTCTCGCCTGCCACTGCATTTCTGTGCAGTTCAGGTGGGATGGAAAATCTACTGCCAGGGGGGTGTAAGTGACAGCAAAGTGCGCTTGCGTGTGTAACTTCTTTTGTATACGTGACTATAGATGGAAATGCCTATATGGTAACTATACATATGTCTGATTGTATATAGAGGCTGGCTAGATGCAGTTGAATAACCATGATATTTGTTGACCATTTGGCACTTAACACTCTGATAAATATTAACAATAAGCCAGTAAAGACAATGAAACAAATCCCTTTTTCTACAGTACAATCCTACATTGACTTTCTGTAAAATTATAACCTCCTGCTTATACAACAGAGCAAACACTTGAGTATTTTAACAGATGTTTTTTATATAAAAAAAGAGCAGCGCGTGTGTATTCATTTGCTCTTTCTTGCATTGTTGGGTTTTTTTAATTGAACAAATTCATTGCCTGTATTATCTGCTTTTGATTAATTTGCTGCTACATTTGCTTTCAGTTTTTCCATATGGTGCTGTGAGGTGGAGGAGCAAATCCCATGAAACTGGAACAGAGCCCTTGGGAGAGCAGATTCCCCTTTTTGGTAACGAGTCTACTAAGGAAGATTTGCACATCACTAGTGCATGGTCAGAATAGTGTCAGGCACCTGTTACTCTTTCACATCTCTTATTGACTTCAGCAGAAGATGGGAAGCCTCAGCGGGTGCTCTCCCATTACCGGGATTTGGCCCAGACACTGGAGTAAGGGACGCAAAGATTATTGACTCTTACAAAACCAATGGAAAAAACATCACAAGTTACACAGCCAGGGGCAGACTTAGTTTTGTCTTACAGCAGAGCATTATAGACCAGTATTTTCCATGAATAGAACGAGTTACAGAGAACATTAGGAAACCAAAACCTCTCATGCTAGCAAAAATGCAAGGGTTATGTCTGAATTATGTAGGGATCATGGCTGGAACATAGTTTCTTAACCAGACATGTTCCAGGCATTAAACCTTGAGTGAGTAAGCCCCCCTCCTCCCCCCCCCCATTGAGTGAAACGTGTAATCTTAGGCTTGACTCTAAAGAATGAATAGTCACATTGTTTTCCAGTGGGAGTGCTCTTGCACTGAAGGATTTTGTTGGCTTGGGGCCATTACCCGTGAATGCAGTATATCCATTCATGATGCGTGTACCTTTGCCAGGTTGGTCACTTTTGTAGGTTCCCCCTTCTTCCCTCCTTTCTCTCCCATACGTTTTCAAAACTGAGAACTTCTTAAGATTAATCTAATGTAACTAGGTTTGTTTTCAGCTTACTGGCTTTGGAAGGGACTACCCAATGGGTCCAATGTCATTATGTTACACTGAGGTAGCTCTGCTCAGGAGGTAACAGGATTTATTACAGAAGCCATGTCCCTGGTTTTGTATTGCTAGATACTTTACTGGATTCCAAGCTGCTGTAGCAGTGCCAGCCCACAGCTGCCGAGAGTGGATTGTTCAGAGAAAATGTAAATTGCTCTGTTGTCACTTCCATCAGATTTTTTTAGACTGGCTTGCAACATGAATTTTTTGTGAATGGTGTGCATCTCTGTTGTAGGTTTTAACTATGTCGGAGCCAGTCTTGGTTTTGTTATGGGTGCCCAGCCTTTATCCTCTGTTTATTTGTATTACAAGAACCTTCCTTTCTCCCTTTGGTAGCCTCAGCTAGGTTAGTGTTCCTTGTGATTGGGCACAGTGCAAATGCACAGTAAAATATAGCCTCTGTCCTTAACAGTTTGCAGTGTGAGCCCTTGAACCTGTGGTGAGATCTGCGTTGAGCAAATTCTTTTGTCCATGCAGAGTCCCAGTAAAATTGGCAGGACTTAGCCCACAAGGAGCAGATTGCAGGATCCAGGCCTCAGTTTAAGACAAAGCTCCAAAGGGTGAGTGACACAAACATAAGGATAGGATGAGGAGTAGGTTGTAATGGTGATGCAAGCATGTCCTATTGCTCACAGACAGGCTGCAAACCTTCCACTTCTCACCACCCCCAATCCCCTACAAGGAAAAAGAACCAAATTGCCATCAACTGAAGCACCTAAACCATAGCTAAATCAGTTCTGAGATGATTAGATTACATCTGCCATAAGATCTCCAATTGCAGGCAGACGCTGCTGATTAGATCAGCCCTTGAACAAAACTGATTGTGGACTCTTTGATTATCTGGAATCCCTTTGGTGCAAATATTTCTGACCCTGGCCGGCATGTTGTTATATTCATCTCTTTCTCCCCCCTTCCCCAAATGGAAAACTTTGGTCTGGATCTTCCTGGACAATATGGCTTCAAAACGATTGTCCGTGACCATTAAAAGACCCTAGTGAAATAAACAGAGACCTGTGAGCTTGTGCTTGTGAACTAAGGTCAGGCATTTTCCAAACAGAGCCCAGAATGCAAACAGGTCAATGCCGTGTGCTAAGTATGATCTTTTCCTGATACACTCATTTGCGGAGGACTTCCCCAAGCCACTGTACATGTTTTGATGTCTTGGCACTGAATGGTTTTTAACTGTTGTATCTTAGTTGGGTTAAGGCGCCTTTTTGAGCCAGGTCACTGCTGGCGTTGCATAAAGGCCCACTGACACTTCTATAGAAAACTTTCTAAGCATTCTGTTTAGAAACACCTCTGTCAACAGCATGCCTGTATATTCCCTAGCATCCCTTATTTTTATTCACTGGGAAGTTTGCATGGTAACAGCAAGATCTTTAGTTTCTCAAAAGCTTGTCGGCTTGCATTTCCATCACACTCATCTCTGTATGGGACCTAGCTACTGATAGCTATTGGTTTTTTAATACTGGAAGTCCTGTATGGAGGAACAGGACTTCAGGGACAGAAAGAATGTGTGAATTCTTCAGCAAGAATAAACAAAAGATCCTAGGCCAAATCTGCTTTTGGTAACACTGGTGTAAATCTGGAGTGATGCCATGGAATCACATTGATGTGATCTGAGATCAGAATAATTTCAATATCTCAATCAGTTAACGAAAGAGAGAGATCAAGATAAGTCCCAAGGTCCAGGATTACCATCTTTATGAATAGTCTCAGTGAAGGGCTACTTGGGTGAATAAGGGGTTCACAGTTTATCTAAACAAACTGTTGGTGTGATTTTTGTTGGATGTGTAGATAAACCAGCTCATGGGGTGGAAAGAAGTTCTTTTTCTTGAGCACATTGAGTCAACTCGATGTACCCAACGATGAATCTGACCCATTTGTGTTCCTTTTTATTCTGCTGCAGTATAGGATGCTGGGAAACGTTTTAATTCCACATGCCCGTGGTGTTACTATGCTACCCATGCAGGGAATTCATTATCGCACCACCATGAAGACCTTTTAAAAATGTGATACCTTTTTTTCTGTTTCTCACTGTTGTGTGAAGAAAACTAGGTGAGCAGCATAAAATTAAATCCAAGTCTATACCTTTCGGTGCTGTGAGGCGTTTTTCCTTTCACATCGGAACTTCATTCTGATTTTTTGGGGGGGATAAAAATATTGTGCTGCTGTTACTGATGACATCTAGCCCACTTCAAGTTTCTGACACTTCCATCAAGTGTAAAAGAGAGGGTCAAATTGATCCTCTCATTGGGAAGGTGGAGGCTGGTTAGGAATATGTGGTGGGAGAAGGGTGGTCCAGGACTCAGGGTACTTGGGCTCAATTCTCTCCACCACCACAAATTCAGTGTGTGCTCAGGGAAGTCACTTAGTTTCTCAGTTGCCCATCTGCAAACGATGATGATAATAGCAGTGTCCTACCTTCCAGAGGCATTGTGAGGAGAAATACACTCTCAGCTACTACAGCATAGGGGCCATATACCTAAGCTAAAATATCAAGAGTCAGAAATCTGCTCTGAGGGCTAAATTTTGATCCTGTTGTGGTTAAGCTCTCAGATCCCACGGTGCTACACAGAATTAGAAGAATCCGAATAGAACCACAGTCTTGCTATGGACTTCAGTAGAACTGGGCTTTGGCCCCGGATACATTAACACAAGCACTGCCATAGGTTACCTCAGCTGGTGTCAGCCCAGCCAAGAAGAGTCCACAGAGCTAGTTCAAAAGCAGTGATTTGTTTCCTCTTAGGCTTCAGAATTCTTTAATGCCCTTAATTTTAATATGGAGTTAATTCAAACAAGCCTGGATTTTCTTCTTCACGTTTTTCCTTTCTTCACTTTTTTTTTTTTTTTTGGTGCCTTTGTTTTTTGAGTGTTTTCATTAAACATCCTTTTAGGAATCACAAGGGTTTGATGTGACATTGGTGCAGGTTTTCTGTTTGTTTAAAAATCTGCTGCCACAACGTACATATACATATGTATATATATGTATTCCCCCACCACCACCCCTGGGTGAATATGAAATGAAAACCCTTAGGCTAGTCATCGTTTTAAGTAATGAAATGGTAAAGCCTTTTGATCTTGCTAATCCATCTTTAAAAGTACGATCACAGATAGAACTCTTTCCCTTCCGCTATTCACCCCATTTTCTGACGTCTGCCTCCCCCTGCATCTAGGAACCGTGTTCTTCAGCCTCGGTTCTGGATGAAATGTGCCGTTTTAGGTCACTGAGCTGTCGCTGGGCCAGCAGTAGCCCTCTGCAGTTGTTCTGTGGCACTGACCCGCGAAGGATCACAACTGTCTCCATTGCTATCCTCTTCCAAGTGTACAGAGTTACCTTTCTCAAACTCTCTTGAGAGGAAGATGCTTTCCATCCACTAGTTCATTGACCATTAGCTGGCCCGGTTAACAGTTGGATACAAAGAGGCTGGAACGAGGGGTGCTGCTGCACTGCGTGGCTTGAGGTGGTTTCCATCCTATACAGGATTGACAGTTCGGTTCAGTGGCTCTCCACACTCCCCAACTATACAAATATTGTTCCAGCCCCCTGGTTAGATACCCGGTTCAGTTTAACTTGTCTAAAACCATGATCTCTTGACAGTTTTACAGAAGTAGAGGGAGACAGCTAAAAATGAGTTAGTTACACACTTACCTAGACAGCCATAGAGGAAACATCACCAGCCTGGTGTTAGACTTGAAGCTGGAGGACTTGATTCCGTCCTGCTGGTTTTAATTGAGCCCAATCCTCAGCTGGTGGAAACAAATGGAGCTCCATTTTGCAGTGTTACCATTCTGCCCCTTCGACATTTTGCATGCCTGTCCCCCAATGTGGGGCTAAAGGAGTCTGCACAATGTCTGTTTTCATTGGGATTACTCTTCTATTGATTTACATGAAGAAACAGACAATGAAAAGTACAAAAAGGTAAATGACTGATGGCTTGCATGTGTTTCCAGATGCCGCGGGCTTTACTGGATCGCCAATAAAATCATGCAGTTCTACATCTTGTCAAAGCTGCCAGTGTGGGTCAGTACTGCATAGACCCATACTTTATTGCCAGGCATATGGAGTTCAGAGGTCAAAGTATCTCCTCAATTAAACTGGAGAAAACGAGGAGTCATCCTGTGGGAGTCGGTGAAATTACATCAGGCACAGTTGAGATAAGAGTGGTGATTTTTGCATGCAGTTTAGCTGAAGCTGGAGAACTATGGGATAGATTTTCAGAAGTGCTCAGCGTTGTCCCAACTCTGCAGTGAGTTAATTGTCTTGGTTTCAGTGAAAGACCCAATGTGTGGGTGTCTTTCTTTTTTTTTGTTTTGTTTCTGCAAATCCCACCATGTATCTTAAAGAAGCATAGATGCATAACACTATTACCTGCTATATATATATATAGAAGTCTGTAATACTCACTCCTGTTGGAGCATCTGGATACCATCTGTCATATATCCTAAAGAACTCCTGGGTTAGGAGGTTTTCTTGCTCATCCAGAGTGTGGAATAGGACCTGCTGCGTGAATGAGATTGTGCTGGACCACTGGGGGAACCTAGTGATTGCAATTAATGCTAGAAAAGACACAGAGACAGAAAAGGAGTATGTTACATGGTGCTGAAACTAGCTGCTGATAAAATGCGAAGACGTTACCAGGGCAGTGTTTGAATAGACAAAAGCACGAGTGAGATGATGCCCTGCAAGGCACCTACACAATATTGAAACATGAGGAAAGATGGGCCTGAGTCACATTCAAATATCTCTGAAATTAGGGGTGCCAAAAGGCTGGGCCACCTCTGTCTGGTAACGAGGCTGGACTGCAGGGGACAAGAGAAGTCAGTGCTATACGCTCCAGAACTGGGAGCAAACAAGGCCGCTAAGCGTTCAGCAAAACCCCAGTCAGCATTAACCTTCTTCTCCTTCCGGGATGGGTGGATCTAGGTAACGTCGTGGCAAGTACGACACTTTACGAGAGACCCCGAATCTGGCATTTTGAGTGCCACACTCAGTGGTGTTCCTTAGGCACCACTGGAGTATAAATAAAAAGGGTTCTTGTTTGAGATTGGTGGGGGGGCCCGTTGTGCTACATACTGTGCACACGCACTCGCTCATGAAGAAAGTTTGACCCTTTCTCCAAAGAGTACCCAGCCTCAGGGTCCATCTACACAGCAGTTGTCATTCCCAGCATGGATAGAGGTACATGCGGGCTCCTAACAGCAGTGTGGGCTAGCAACCCAAGGGGTTGGGGTGGGCTTGTACTTGGGTAGCTCGCTGCAACTGTCATGGCCACACTGCTTTTTTTAAGTGCTAGCTTGAGCACAACGTGCTAGCTTGAGCATTTAGCCCAGCTAGGATACAGCCCCCTCCCGCTGCCGTGTAGATGTACCTTAGGTAATGTTGTAGCATCTTAATGCCACAGGGTAACACAGGAATGGAACAGAGTGAGCAGATGGAAAAAGACTAAAATATCTGAGGGGCTTTTTTTTTTTTAAAGGTTAGAAGTGGTTGGCAGAAGAGGAGGCAAAGGCACGTGTGCTCCTCAAGTACGTATGTACTTCAAGATGTGACCAGATTGTTAGGAGAGGACCTTGGTGAGCTGTACTTGCTTGTGAAGGGAGGACAGAGATCTGACGTCTTCATTCTATTTGAAGCGGTTTCAGATACAAGAATAAGATGCCTCAAGTTGAGCTAAGGAAGGGCAAAAGCAACACGGGTGGAATTTTTCCATGCAGAATAACGAATAATCTACAGCACCAAAGGCAGCATAGGAGTACCTGGAGCAAGCAATGTTTTTAATTAAAAAAAAAAAATTGGAAAAGGGAAAAAATACCTTGGAGTTGAAAACTGAGCCAGGATAAGCCTACAAGGCCGTCTGGACCTTTAGCCTTCACAAAATTTCCACTCTTCTTTCCTCAACAGTGAAAGCAAGAGGCTGAATGGCAGAGCATGGGGAGATTCTCATGTATGCTGCAATACAATATTCTGAAGGGTTCCCCTTTGACCCAGACGTTTCACCAGCCTCTCGAACTACACCCACATTACTTCAGAGTGTGTCTGTTTGCAAGCATAAAAAACCACGTCTGTGTGCACTGTCAATTTGTGTGTGCCGGCTGGTCAGCTGCACTGGCAAGTGCCTGCTTCAAATGCTATGGCTTGACCTGTAGGCATTAAAAAAGCTTTTTTGTGCACTGATTAGCTTATCACATAAAGGGACCAATACATAATATACAGACACCAAATTGCAGTCCCCAAATTGCAGATGTGTTCCACTGGAGCTCAGGAGCTCTGTAAACTGTGCATATGTTGCAAGCTCTTAGTGACATCTCCACTGGGGTGGAGAAAATCACAATCCTTAAGCCAGTTTATTACAGTGGCGCATTGAGCAGATAGCTAGCAGCAGTTATGTGATTTGTGCATACAAGTGCTTGTCCGTGTGCACAAAAGACAGTGCCTTACTTAATGAAATCGATACATCCGCCTTACGCGTGCCATTATGAAGATTGGTTCCCTATTGGATTTGATATCATGTATAAAATATATATACCATTCAGATGGATGCAGTGATCCCCTAGATATTTGAAAAAAGCATTAATAATTGTGCTCTGGGATGCTGGGTCTGGATTCTCTGCTGCCATGAATGGATGAGAAATCAGTGGAATTTACACCAACACCGAATTAGACCTGTGATTGCCATTGCTGCAGCGGAGCTCCATTTGGAGGGAGGGGGTGACTAAAACCCATAATGCTGAATGAAGGTATTCCTACTTAAGGGTATAGAACTGAGGAGGGGAAACTCACTGGAGCATTGTCTCCGTCATGTTTAATTTTCATGCTGGAAACGTTGTCCTTGATTTTCAGGGGATGATAATTTTTCTTGTGATATTTTTAAAGATCTTCCTCTAGCCTAGTAGGTTTTTAGGTTTAAACGGCACAATAGTATATATTGTGGGTATGTGTGGTAAAATGCAGCTTTTTGAGACAGTGTGAAGCGTTGCTTTGTTGGCTGAATTAGCTTTTGAACAACATCAGGCATGGAATGTATTGTTAGAGATATGGTTTTGGTATACAGCGGCACTAAATATTTTATCTCCTTGGCAAACAGTGTTGCAGAAGATTTAAAGTTCAAAGTGAGCTCCACTAAAATGCCTTTAAAATAAAAAATAAATAAAAAGGGTGGGTGGGGGGAGAAGATGTAAGAATTACTTGATCCCTGCTGGAAAGATTTCATAGAAGGATTGTTATCCACTGAGACTCAAGGCTTCTATTTGACCTCCTCCTGACATCTCAAAACAGGATTTGTAGGATGTTTTAAAGCACTAAAAATAAAAGCCGTGCTGCCGGGGTATCACTGTAAACTGAAAGATCCACATCTGTATTTTTCTAAGTGACATACTTAGATGGTGTTCAGCACGCACAGAGAATTTGTTGGCTGACTCTCAATTCCAGGGACAGGAAGTCAAACTAGCCACTTGGTTTTTTTGTTTTCCCCCAGTTCTCTGTTGCCCTAGCCATTGCTTGTTTGCTCTTGATGTAACATGTTCTGGTCTGTTGCCAGTCCGAGAGCTCTTTTGTGCAAAACGCTGAGAGGTTGCCACTTAAACTGCCTCCTCCTTGGTGTAAAGAACATTGGGGGGGAGTAAATCTACAGATCCTGGAAAGAAGCCTCAATAGCCAGTTTCAAGGGACACAGGAATATGCAACCACCCTTAGTTAAGGCTGGCTCTTGATAGCCAAGCTGAGTGCCACGACTTACCATGGAAATGATGTACAAAGCAACTGAATGGAGCAAGAGCCAGAAGAGTGCAGAGTGGCGTGTGGTCAAACTGTACTGTGTGGCAAACCCTGCTATTTACCCCTCAGCCACAGAGGCTCAATGAGGTGAGGGGGAGAGAGGATTTAAGGAATATCTTCATGGGGAATCCACATTCCCAGTGCCTGTTAAAAACCACAGGGTTGTGCCGGCTTCCTGTTGGTGTAGACTAGATGGGAGTGGAGAGGAAGCAGTGAGGTAACAGAACTGCTGCTCCACAGATCCTCAACATCACCCAGCAGTGGTGCAGGAGCAGAGATGGGGTTACTGTGGTATGGGTCGCAAAGCAACGTTGATGCCACTGCATGCATGGCATGTGGTAGGAGGTACAGAATCCCTTGGTCCCTGCACGCTTCTTGTGAACCGTCTCTGAACCTAGGCACTCAGGTCGGAGCCAGAAAGACTTGAGGGGGTAGGTTAGCCCTATTTTCAGATTTTGAAGCATCCCAAGTATTTCTGATGTTCAGAGACTTGGCAACTGTGTGGTTCAGTTGGCCTGAAGTTCCTTTTAGCTTAAATTAACCAAGCATAACATTACTAGATACTATTCAGCTGGAGATGGTCAGGCCTACCCTCAGAGTTAGTATTGAAGCAGTGCCTTATCCCCGGGGTTAGGGGATGCAGTGTTGCTGATCCCGTTTTATTTAGGGTGTGACATAGAAGGGCGCTTCTGACCGCGGATGGAAATCAGTCTCTCTGGCACTGACGTGATTCCTCTGCGATGTGTGTAGCATCAAAGGGTATGTCAACGCTGCACACCACTAGCAGCAGCACGTAGGATATGTGTAGTTACAAGCTGCAGCAAAGAGCAGGCTGTGTTCAAGCTTTCTTGGGTAGCTACATATAGCAGTGAAAGGCTGTGGTGTGGGGAGGCAGTGGAGAAAGACTCCAGTAGCGGGACACTGCACTGATTTAAATATAGGAGGGTAGACAGGAAAGACATTGCTTGGGCACACGGAGAGCTGCGTAGGGCATATATACTCTAAACCCTAGGGTTCAGGCATGTCTTAGACAAGCAAAGCTATGCCTTGCAATTTGCACAGCTGTTTATGCCCCTCCTATGGGGGCATGCAGTGTATGTACTTTATACAGTACTCTTGTAAGGAGTGTGCTGTGTAAACGTATCTTAAGATATGGGGCTTGAGGGGGAAGGACTGTCAGTTTAAAAAAAATAGATTGTTTGATCATTACCTCAGTATAAATCTCATACAACAGAACTGCTGTCTGTTTTCAGTCGTTTTGGGAAGAACGATGCCACAGATATGTAATGTGGCATCTGGAAGAAAGATGCCACAGATATGTGATGTTACTAAATGGGCTAGGTATTAGATGAACTCTGAACCAGCTAATGGTCAAGGGATCTCTCTCGTCCTGAGGTTTGCCTTATGTTGTTGAGTCGGGGGTGGAGAGGAAATCTATCCATTCATTCTGAGTAACGATCATCTGATATGACTTACAGGCTGGTTGAGATTTAACCAGGCAAACGAATTAATAGATTGTGTTCACTGATCAGGGGAATGCTCAGCACTGTAGATGAGAGTCAGCCTATTGGAAAAATGGGGAGTAGCCCACAAACAGACTTGTCAAGTTTTTGTCACTAATGGATGAATGAGTTCGTTTCAGGGCATCTTCAGACTTTTTCTGTTGCTGTTCCCATTTGTCTCAGCCCATTTTGTCTTTTGTTAGTACGCTAAACAGACCTAATTTCTGTTTCACTGAGCTTGGGAACAGACTCTTTTTTTTTTAATGAACAGATAGAAATCTGATTGGGACTGAGGTTACAATGAAGATCACGAGTAATTCAGGCCCTTGTTCACCACAGAAGGTTTGTGATTAAATGCTGTAGGGTAGGAAAGGTCAGGCACAGGACAAGCATGTAAGCTCGGGCTGTGAGCTTCGTGCAGGTGCACATTTGAACTTCATTCCGGCCGTGTGCAGAGGCACCTTTTCTGCAGAAAGCAATTAAAGACCTATTTTTGCAGCAGGAAGAACGTGACTCAAAAATTGTAGATCAAGGTGAACTCAAGGGTAGTAATAAACCAATTACCAGTTTAAGCAGATAGTGACATTGTAAGTACTCAGATTTATAGATGCTAAGTGTTGAGAGAATATGTTGTTCCCTCCAATATTCTCCATGGATAAGCAAACGTAGTTGTTATAAGTTGATGAATGGCGTTTTGTGCGGGTGGGTGAGTGGTTTTTCATGCACAAAAAAGCCCTTCTCTTAATTTTATTATGAGATGATTCACTTTGGGATAGAAATCCCATGGCTTTAGAGCTAGACCTGAGGGTACCTCATGCAGAGCACTGTGACATCTGAGCAAGGGTAAGAAGGCAAGATCTTAACTAGGGAAGCTAGAAACCATTTGCATTTGTATACAGTTCAAATTGCAACTCCTGCTGTTCCTTGTTTTAAGGGAGAGAAGTCATTTGGACCTGATCCAAAGCCCACTGATGTCAATGGAAAGACTCCCATTGACTTCAAAGTGCATTGGGTCAGGGCCTTTTGTAAGTAATATGGAATGTTTGCTATAAAAGGGTGTTTATAACAGCATCACTTGAGGTCTGTTGGAAGTAAGAGTTGCCTTAGAACTAGAGACCAAGGCCTGCTACAGTATTGATAGACAAACTGATACACGATCCCATTATTTCATTGGCTGTGCTGTATACGTTGAGCATGTCGTCATCCTAGGAAAGATACTCTTTGCTTTTTGGGCATAGAGGGTGGAGACAAGAGTAGTTCTGTTTGGTCTGAATTGCAGTTCCGTCAATTCTGTGCAGTCACAAATAGCTGTTTTGCAAAAAGGTGTCATGGGAGCACATGATGATGACGATTCTTCTTTGAAATAACTTGGCTATGAAATCGAAGTGTAAATGCTAATAGGTGGGAGGGGGTTGGGAGTTTGTACAACAGACAACTTGAGCTCCCGTTTGCTTTGGCAAACCAATACATCCCTCTAGAGCAGCGGTTCTCAACCTGTGGGTCGCGACCCCGGCGGG